>CM034148.1:125925792-126525792 GCA_019776745.2 Taxus chinensis
CACGTAATGGGTTAGATTAAGTTGTGACCCTATTTAGCTTTGGGTTAATGGATTAAAAATATAGATGGGAGTTATACATTCAAGGATTAAATTCAATTGAGGAAATAACTTTACAAAATTTTAATTGGGACCTAAGTGAGTATAATTTAATAAATATTAAATTAAAATTAATTAAGTGAACCCAATATTGGTCGATGAGGAAGAATTTAAAACTCGTGATAAATTTTAGAAGAGATACTTAATTTGATTAGAGGAGTAATGGTTTAAACAAGAAAACTTTTGTAAACGTGATAAATATATTTAAACAAAAAAAAATTCCATAATTTTTCCTAAGTAAATAACAGTGTTTAGACATGGTTTTCGCTCATCAATTTGTAAACAGAGTCACAAGATTTATGCAGCAGTCGAGAAATGCCAGGAAAAGCACCAAGGCACAATGATCAAGACTTTAGGTAGCATCGGTGGTATTTCTACCTCTATCTTCTTTGATTCAGGTTCTTCTGATTCCTTTATTTCTCCATCTTTAGTAGAGTAATGTAGGTTGGTGGAAGTTAGGCATGGTCATAGTTGGGACGTTGAGATGGATTTTGGAGCCAAGCTCTCAGTGGACTCCTTAGTCAAGGAGTGTGTAGTTGACCTAGGACCCTTCACCACGACCCTGGATCTTCGTATCCTTCTTTTGGGTTCTTATAGAGTCATTTTGGGTACAGATTGGCTATTTGCACACAAATCTAGAGTAGATTTTTATAACAAGGTTATATCTTGTGTAGATGATTTGGGTGTTAAGTTGGTGATAGTTAGAGTTAGGAGGCCTATTTCTATTTGCACCATATCTGAAATGCATCTTAAACGGTGTGTGAATCAGGGATGTCAGCTATATGCTATTACTGTTAGTGACAGGTCAGAGGATGATACTAGTGGGCATTCACTTGATGATCAAATGTTTTCAGATGTTTTTGCAAGAGTTTTCATATGTTTTTCCTAGTGAGCTACCTGGCCTACCTCCCCCATGTGAGATAGATTCCACATTGATTTGGTTCTCAGAGTAGAGCCTATCTCATGAGCACCATAAATGATGACCACCCCTGAGCTTTGCGAGATCAAGATATAGCTAGAGGGGCCTTCTTGAGAAATGCCTAATCTATCCTAGTGTATCTCCTTGGGGAACACCAGTGATTTTTGTGAAGAAGAAAGATGGATCCTTGCGTTTGTGTATTGATTACAAAAAACAGAACAAAGTAACGATAAAGAATCGTTTCCCCATTCCACGTATTGATTATTTATTTGATCAGATGAAGGGGGATACTTTTTTTTCCGAGATAGATCTTAAGTCTGGTTATCATCAGTTGATGATTGCAGAGGCAAATATTCATAAGAAAGCCTTCCATACGAGATATGTCCACTATAAGTTCACATTTGTGTCATTTGATTTGACGAATGACCCTGCAATATTCATGAGTTTGATGAATTGGGTATTCAGGAAATTCTTGGCCCACTTCATGCTCATATTTCTAGATGAAATATTGATATACTCACGCATGCATAAGGATCATGAGGAGCACCTTCGAAAAAAAAATTAGTTTCTTCGAGAGAAACAACTTTATGGGAACCTAGAGAAGTGTGCATGCTTTCAGATAGAGGTTTAGTATATAAGTCACATCATATATGGGGAAGGAATCACAATTGATCCTTCCAATATTAGAGCTATCATTGATTGGTCAATGTCATCTAGTGTGATTGAGGTATGCAAATTTATAGAATTAGCAGGGTACTATAGGATATTTGTTCATGACTTCTCACGCATTTCTCATCCCATCAATTCCCTTCAGCGGAAAGGGAAGAAGTTTATTTGGTCAGAAAAATGTGAACAGGCCTTTAGGACTCTGAAGGAGTGCCTCACTACAACTCCTATTTTAGTAGTGCTAGATCCACAGAGGGAATTCTTTATTTACATAGATGCTTCATTGGTAGGGATAGGAGGAGTTTTGATGCAGGATGGATATGTTGTTTCCTTTGAGTCTCGTAAACTTAATAATTATGAGATAAATTACTCAACTCATGACCTTGATCTTGCAGCAGTAGTTCCTATTTTAGTTTGGTGGTGCCATTTTCTGTTAGGTAGGAGGTTCATTCTTAGAACATATTACTCAAGCCTACGACATCTCTTTAAATAGCCCAATCTCAATGCCTGTCAATGGAATTGGATGAAGCTTTTATGCGAGTATGATATGGATATTGAGCATGTGAAGGGGAAAGAGAATGTGGTTGCAAATGCTTTGAGTCATTAGAGCAATTTGGTTATGGATACTTCAATGGATACAGACTTATGGAGCAGGATCTTGTGACAACTTCCACATAAAAACTTCTACCTTTCAGCTAGAGCAGAGATTGAGTCTTGGAGACCCCTTGAGGGAAAGTTTGAGGTATAGAAACTGGAGCTAGATGGACTTCTCAGACACAGAGAACAAATATATGTACCTAGAGATGAATATTTGAGATAGGACATTCTAGTAGAGGCACATTGTGTACCTTATTTAGCCCATCCAGGGGTGAAGAAGATGCCCACCACATTGAGAAAGATATATCATTAGAGAGGAATTAGGAGCGATGTAGCTCATTTTGTGTCTCGATGTTTAGAGTGTCAGAGGATGAAGGACAAGCATCAACATCCAACTGGCCTTCTTTACCTGTATGCTATATCGGCGTGGAAGTGGGACACCATTTCCATGGATTTCATAATGGGGCTACCTACATTGAGATATCACCACGACGCCATCATGGTCACGGTGGATAAATTGACGAAGGTGGATCATTTTTTTGTAGTAAATACCACCTATACAACTAGTGCAGTGGCGCGAGTATATTTGGATGAGATAATGAGGTTGCACGAGATTCCGTGGAAGATCATTTGTGACTGTGATCCTTTGTACACTTCACACTTTTGGACCACTATGTAGTTTTATCTCAGGAAAAAAAATCAATTTCAGTACACCATATCATCCTAAGACAAATGGATAGATGGAGCAGGTGAACCTGGTACTTAAGGATATGCTTTGAATGTATGTCATGGCTCATCAATCACGATGTCAGGAGTATTTATACTTGGTTGAATTTGTATAAAACAACAATCTTTAGAGTTCTATCAGCATGGCACCATTTCAGGCATTATATGGTAGAGAGTGCAATACTCCTTTGATTTGGTACAAGTTAGAGAATAAGGTATCTCTTGGGCTAGCCATGTTATAGAATATGGAGTAGCAGGTCATCTTGATCAAACAAACATTACAGGAGGCACATGATATGTTGAAGAAGTATGCAGATAAGAGGAGAGTTGACCATAGTTTTGAGGTTAGCATGAAGGTGTTTCTTCGTGTCAGAACTCATAAGAGCCCTATCCATTACGGAAAAAGCTCTAAGTTAGCTCCAATATTTGTGGGTCCATTTGAGATCTTGGAGTAGATTAGTCCCTTAGCCTACCACTTAACCTTTCCACCCAGCTTGTCTCACATCCATGATGTGTTCCATGTTTATGTTCTTAGGAGATACATGCCGGATCCTTCTCATGTATTGGATTGGACCGCATTACAGGTGCAAGAGTAGGGGTGGGTAATGGTAGATCCTGTGCACATTTTAGAGTGCATGACCTTGGTCCTTTGAGGCCGTGAGATTGATCAAGTGTGCATAAAGTGGGATCGATATGACGAGACATCAGCTACATGGGAGGATGCCACACCATTGCAATCCCGATTCCCACACATTTTAGTGAATTTCATAAGGAAGTTGAGTCCAAGGGGAGGGGGATGTAGTGCCCAATCCTCTCCAAAACTATCTCACTATGATTTTTATTATTGTAGACTAGAGACATGGACATTATTGTTATATTTTGATTAGTAGACATTGATAGATGGACATTATCAGTATGTTGTGACTCATATTATAAATGGTATGGAATATTAGAAAACATTGATAGATGATGATCTAGTATTGTTTCATTGTATACTGATGCTTTGGATTTTGGATGATGATGATTATATTTGGATGTTGAATTGACCTTATGATCTTATTGATGTTATGACTTATCAAAATTGAGATGCTCGGTAATTACAAAATAATTGATAGAATTTCCTAATTTTGATGATTATTATAGAGCTTCGTGTATGATGTTGTTGGATGATATGTATGTGTGTTTTATTTCTTGATGTATTTGATGCAGCCTTGAGGCCGAAGAGGTATTATTTGATTGGTTTTAGAAAATTATATCACAATAAACAAGAAGGGGGTTAGGAGACTTATAATGGAGGAATACTAGATATTGGCAAGAAGGTCACCTTGGAAACTTCGTGTCATGTGTAATGCTGTGTTTGTTAGGAGGTCCCCACGGGGGGGGGGGGGGGGGTAACCTCATATGTGACCAAGGGGTTTATATGATTGTTTTATTTCATTTATTTTATTTATTTAGTTGTGTTTTTTATTTATTTATTGTGATGAAATTCTGAATTTATTATTACTCAAGTAATGTCCATGGTTTAGTTAATTAACCATGTGATTAAGCTAATTTTAGATGTGAAAAAGGGGAATTTAATTGGGGTCGATAGTCCTTGTGATATTTTGATTTGAATTATATTTTAATTGATTTTGATGTTGTGTAATCAACCCATCCTTCAAATTTCCAAATTTGACTTTGGAACCATTTTTTGAGGCTTGTGGGACAAGTTAAGCTTTCCCCACACCTCTTAAATTCACCTACCAACTATACCAATGAGATAATGGGTCAAAATTTGGCCTTATTATGTGATTTGGAAGGTAAAAAAGAGAAATTTATTTCACTTTCTTACAAAATCTTTTAATTTTGTCGTTAGATGTATTGAGTAGTTGTTTGTGTGTGGAAGGAAACTTGGCATTTCCTCACCTACCCATTTATGAGCTTGGGTATTTGTGTTTGACTTGTTGATTTGGATTAGAGGATAAGTGATGTGGCATCCTACATGGATCCACCTTTCCCTCCTCTCCTCTTTTTCTTTTTATGCAAGTTATTTTGGAGTTTTGGGGGTTACTTGATTTCATTATACACTTGCACATTTTGGAATTTTGCTTGGAATTATTTCTTGGGAGATTTGAGAGTTTCCATTTGGGATTTTTCTTGGATTTGGAGTAATTTGAAGTGGTTTCTTTAAGATTGTGGAAGCTACTATTGTAAGGTAGGGTCTATACCTTGCATTCTTATTCTTATTTTTGCATTGTGATTTTATTGTTTTGTAGATTGGATGCATATGGTTGTTTTGTTAGTGGTTGGGTAGATTTTGGCCTCAAATATGGTGTTGGGAGTGGGAATTGGAGTCATTATTGTGGAGGTAAAAGGGATTATGTAAGGATTATTGAGGAGGGAGTGTGGGAGAGGTCTTCCACCTATGTAGAAGTAAAAGGGAATCATATCATTTTGTATTTGACAATGGAGAGATAATAGGTTGTGTGTGATTGTGATAGTGCACTTGGAGGTCTTTGGGAGGACCCTCCTTCCACTTGGGAGGTATAAGGAGATGATTCTATCTTTTTTTCTCCTTTGGGATTATTTTGGAAGCCTTTGTGTTTTGTTTAGAAAGTTGTAAATGAATTCTTGATATTTTGTTTCTTGTATGCATGTGAAAGTATATCTTGTATGTTTGTTATATTGTGGAAGCCTTTATGAAGTTATCATGGTTGCTTAATGTTCCCTATTGATATATTTTTAGGGATCGGGGGGAAATGAGGAGGATGGATTCTCCTTATCATTGGAATATGGTTGGGAGGAGAGTGTTTACTACATCCCATTCCTTGTTATTGTGATTTGAAGTTGAAGAAAAAGATGAAGGATTTCAAAGTGATACCTTGGATGGAGCTATTTTGTATGAGACCTAAAAAAGGAAGAAGTGTTGTAAATTTTTTAGTATTGCTCCTTATTTATGTGGAGTACCTTGAATTTGTATTGTAGAATGGAACTATTGTAAATGTATTATCCCAAATTCTATTTATGTCATTGTATTTTGTAGAGTAAATGGTTGAAATTTCATCGTGTAGAAGATAAAGAAAGAGAGACCTTGGTTGTAATTGTTTTATATATTTTCCCCATGTTTAGGAGGTTTTTCCAACTTGAATTTTAAAGATTGAATCCCATGTAATGTATTATGGAAAATCTGATTATATTATTCATTTGAGAATTGAAAATGTTGGGAAGGGGAAAACGAAGGTTGCTTCTTGTTGATTAATGTATGTCCTCCAAACTTGTGATTTAAATCAAATGTGCATTTGATCTATCAATGGAAATTATCTTTATTGAAATGGAACTACAAAAGAGTATTTGTTGTTTTTCTTTCCCTTTTAATATGATCTTACTTCATTATATTTTGAAGGAGGAAGGAACTCATAAATTTTTTATACTCAATATTATTTTCATATTAGAGAAAATTTCACTATTAGGTTGTATATTATTTCAAGTTGTAGATGGAATAGTTTAGGATTTCTTTATATATATATATATATATATATATATATATATATATATATATATATGTATATATATAACTATTCCATCTACAACTTGAAATTTTATATATATATATAACTCAACTAGCTCCTTGGTTAAGAGAAAAAAATTAGTCTTCCCGCCATTGCTGAAACTCTCTAAAAAAAATCTATCAAACAATTAAACCCATTTAAATATGCATACATATTTATACAAATTACATACATACATACATACATACATACATACATACATACATACATACATACATACATACATACATACATACATACATACATACATACATACATACATACATACATACATACATACATACATACATATATATATATATATATATATATATATAGACACACACACACACACACACACACACACACACACACACACACACACACACACACACACACACACGCACACAAATCTATCCATCTGGAATATCTTGTTGGAGAGAGTTTATAAGAAACTGACTACTTAGAAGGGGATTCTCCTCTCTCAAGAGAGAAAAACCCAATTTCTCCAAAGTTATCTCCAAGGTATTCCAATATATATATATATATATATATATATACACACACACACGCACACGCACACACACAAATCTATCCATCTGGAATATCATGTTGGAGAGAGTTTACAAGAAACTGACTACTTAGAAGGGGATTCTCCTCTCTCAAGAGAGAAAAAACCAATTTCTCCAAAGTTATCTCCAAGGTATTCCAATTTATGTTATGTCCCTTTTTCAGGTTACCGGTTAAGATTATGGAGGCTCTGGAAAAAATTCAGAAAAGGCTCCTGTGGTTTGGTGCTGAGAAGAAGTTCAAATTCCCTCTTGTGGCCTAGGAGAAAATTACTAAACACAAGGTTTGTGGCGGGATGGGGTTGAAGTATATGAGGCTTATGAATGAAGCCCTTGTGGCCAAAGCTAGCTGGAGAGTGATAAAGGAATAAGGACTTTGGATTGATATCATCAAAAGGAAATACCTAAGGAATGCTAGCAGAATAAAGACCTTCTTCCTATAGGATAATGTCCCTAGGGTATCTTTTTTTTGGAATTCCTTTCTCTCTTCTAGGGAGATTCTGAGCAGGGGTATCAAATGGAATATTGGGAAAGGTAATAGGATTCATTTTTTGAGGGATTTCTCACTTACTTATAAGCCACTGGTGGAGGAAGAATCTTTGAGAACTATAGTGCAGTACCTTGAAGACAAGGGTAAAGTTTGGGTTAGAGATTATTGGATCTTTTCTAATAATAATGTCTCTTGGGAGATTGTGAATCCCCCCCCCCTAATTTCATCAGGGATAAGCACTTATTTGATAATCTAAATTCAAAATTAAATATTTTCTACATTCCCCTTTTCCAACATAATGAGGATTCTATTATATGGAAGGAAGAGGATTCTATAAATTTTTTTGTCAAATCTGCGCATTTCCTAAATTTCAAGGATTTTATTCAAAAATATTATTGGGGTAGAATTTTGGTGAAAGATATCTTACCTAAAGTTAACATTTTAATTTGGCTTCCTGCTCAGAAAAAAATCCTCACTGTTGATAAATTGAGGAAACAGGGGATGGTCCTCCCTAACAGGTATGTGCTTTGCAACAGGGAGGAGGAAAGTGTTAACCACCTTCTCATCTCTTGCCGCTTCTCTCAAACGGTTTTTCCTAAGGTGATGGAGCTTTTCAAAGTGCAATGATCTTCCCTAATTCCATGTAGAATTGTTGGGTGTAATGGGATTGTCCTTTCAAGTTCCCATTTTTGATTGCTTCCTGGAAGATGCCCCCCCCACTTCTTTTGGAGCTTATGGAAGGAAAGGAATGTTATCATCTTCAGAAAATATAAATCTAACATTAGAAAGGTTAGTGCTTTCTTGATCTCTTATATTAAATAAAATTCCATACTTTTTAATGAGAATATTAAAAAGGCTTGTTCTAGCAAGGAAGAGGAAGTCCTAAAACAATTCTCCTTTAGCCCTCCTAAATTAAGCTTTCCTTCTATTCTCATTAAGTGGTGTAAACCAAAAAAGGGAAGAGTCAAACTTAATTTTGATGGGGCTTCAAAAGGTAATCCTGGTTTGGCTAGGGGAGGGGGCATTATCAGGGACCATGATGGGGATTGGATCCTAGCCTATGCTGGCTCTTTGGGAATTCAAAGTAAAAATGTGGTGGAATCTCGAGCTCTTCTCTGGGGTGTCATCCTTATGAAGGAAAAAGGTATCAAACATATTTTAATTGAGGGGGAATCTCTTCTCATTATAAATGTCATTAGCAAGGCGAATTCCAAAAATTGGGTTTTGGGTAATATTATTCACGATAGTAAAGAGTATATTAAAAGTTTTGATTCCTTTATTATAACACATACTCCTTGCATTGGCAACACATGTGTAGATAGAGTTGTAAATGAGGAAGTGCATTATAATGATTTCAAAGTCTCGTATAAAGGTGATGTCATCTGCGAGCCTATTAATGACATTATATATCATGAAAAAACATAATGACTTCACCTTAGGCCGTGCAAGTGAGGATATTTGGATCATTTTCCAAAACAACAAGATTTTGTTTGGATTTATCTCTTCTTGGGAAAGGTAATTCTAACATAAAAATTTGTAAGTTTCGACTGGTTAAGTATCGGGAAAAAGTTCTTGTCACCATGGGAGGAGATAGAATCATAGTGGAACCATCTAATCATGGGAATATTGTGGATGACAATTCTATGTGGCATCTATTTAGGATTGGGGGCTTTAGGAATTACATCACTCAGCTTTAAGGGCATGACCCTTCATTAATTATGGAGTTTGGGATAGCTTGGAAAGAAGGAAAGGGGATGGTCAGGGGTATGAAAATTTAGACTTCGGAGGAGGCCATTGCTCGGATTACTGGCATGGATATGAACAACCTCAAAATTTTCAAGGATAGGAACAGATGGGAGAATGAAATCTAAACCTTTTTCGTGGGCAAGGAAAGGGTTCATTTCTTCACTGATGGAATTTCTCAGTATTTCATTCCTGGAGTGTGGAGGGAGGTTTTCTTGCATATTATGAAGTATCTTACCTTAGAAGGTAAATATCACAAGATTTACACTCATCACTTTTCTTTCCTGAATATGTTTAGACATAAGAAAATGTTAAGTATTCCCTTCTTTTTATTCATGTCTTTGACTACTTCGGTGAAATATTTCCAACGTGGCAATGTGGATACCCCTATCTATGAGGGGATCATTCTCCTCATGTTTAAAAATGGTCAACCGACCTCAGTCAAACCTATGCCTCAAATCGAGGGTGAGGAGGACATTACTCTGGAAAAATGTCTTACCAAGATGCGTGAGGGTAATTTGAAAGTGGGGGATGGGAAGAATGTGGAGGGGATGGAAAATCAGGAAGTTGAGCCCTTGAAGAGTAAGGGAAAAGTGGTTTCAGAAGATGAGAAAAGTATTGAGGTGTTAAAGAACAAAATGCAGTATTTAGAGACGGTGATTCAAGTTATGGAGGAGAAACATTAGGTGGTTAGGAATGGGCTGATTGATAGAATTGAAGCCACCAAAAAAGTATACATGTCCTAGAAGAGTATTAGGGTGGACATTAAGGGGCCGGAAAAATTGTTTCAGGATTTGAGTGCTCGGTTGGAAGCAGTGGAAGAGGAGTATCAGAAAATAAGGTACTCCAGCTCTGAGGATGATGATGAGGAGGAGGACGAGACAGAGGAGGATGCTGAGGAAGATGAAGATGAGGAGCATCCCCAGAAGAAGCTGACTATTGAGATCAGTAAGGGGGCTGAGACCATGGAGGTCAATTCCCCCAACAATTATAAGGAAAACTAATGGAGCCATTCCCGAACTGTTAGTGGACTGTTGGTGAATTGTCTATGTTTCTTTTTTGTTATAGTTTCAGTTTCTTTTGTCGGATGCTTTTCTAAACTTGCTCTTTTAATGGATTTAAGCTTGTTTAATTCCTTGTGGTCCTATTCCTCTTTTTGAATATTTATTTGTGCTATCATGATGCTATCTTTTTGTACTGGCCTCTAGGAGCCTAGCCCTATTATTTACCCTATCTAATAAAACACACACACACACACACACACATTATAATATTAAATAAGCTAAAATTGAAATATATAGTGTTCGACTTGTGTATTGTAGAGTATAGTTTTTTTTAGGGCTGTCATATAGGTTAAGGGAAATGCTTTAAATATAAAAGAAATTATATTGGGGTGGGGGTGGCATTTGATGGGTGTCATTATTCCCTTCATTTAATCAACTTCTTGTTGATGTCATATAGAAATAGGGGTGTGTCCAAATCTATATGCAACAAGAGTAATCTTATCGATCTAGTAGTTGACTATAGTTATATTTTTTTGTATTTTCTAGGGGATCTTTTCAATGTCTTAAGGACTTCTTAGTAAAACCTTATTTAAATTATACTATGAAAACTTGCTAAAGATAAACACGTTGAAAGCTTTACTGAAAGGAAACACGCTTTGCAGAATGGAAATAAACACACTTACTTCTGAAAGTAAACACACTTGCTTTTGGAAATAAACACACTTTATTTAATATGCTTGAAAATGATTGCAAGAAATATAAGAATTTATATGAACACCTGCAGGATCAAGTATACAACTAAGTTTAACTAGAAGAATTAAAAAAATAGAGAATTAACATATCTAAGCTATTTGCTGAAGAAATATAAATACAAAATAAACGAATAACCTGGTTCTTGAGGGAGTGGGCCCTTGCTCCTCATCAAATCAAGATTTAACAACTCAGAATTCTCTCAAACAGAAATGGCTATTTATTGATAAAACATTCGGTATTACAAAACGTATTGGATCTGAGTACTTAGTCTATATCTCTTTTCTCTATTCTTTCTCTATTTCATATCATATTCTATATATCTATCTATTGCAGGTCTGATTTTATATACATTTACAATTATAGTTGTCTCTACGATTATGATGAAATATAATCATGCCCAGAATAGATGTTGAATCAGATTATGGCTGATCTGATAGCTATAAGATAACTATCCCTGGATCTACGTTCAGAATCTTCTCATCCTTTCTTGATTGAAAGGGCCATTGATGCAAAATCTCTAGATATGGTTAGAATAGATAACTTCCATATGTTCCGGAACTTCAGAGAAGTTCCAGAACCATAAGAAATTGTTAAGGATCAAAATAGTGAGAGTTCCGAAGCTATACCTAGGAGTTCCCGAACTAAGTCTGAAAATTCCGGAACTAAATACTGGAGTTCCGGAACTAAGTCCGAAAGTTTCAGAACTAGATGATGACTATGTGATGGAGTTTCAAAACTAGCTTGGAAGTTCTGGAACTAAGCTGTGTGGGAACAGATGCTACTGAAAACATATTGAACACTACTTGCTTCATTTCCTCGACTGATTAGACCTGCTTTATTACAAAACTGAATTTCAAAAACACACTTCGTCAAGAATTTTAGAGCTTTTAACATTAGAATCACAATCAATCAAAAGATAAACAATTACATCCTAACTCACATCAGATCAAATAAAAGTCACAAAAATGCAATCTAACTTAATAAAAAGGAGAGTAAGATGAGATCATATATTATACATTAATCAGTCATATTCTGGCCTAACCATTTCCCCCAAACTTATTTGTTTGTAAGTCCCTTTACAAACTTCATTCTTCAAAAGTGGGGTTATATATTCTACATTCCATTTGATTGCTCAGATCAAATGGCTGAAACTAGATTTTCCAAGTCTTAAACTTAGAGGTACTATACTCATCTCCTGCTTCTATTTTCCTTTCCCACTCTTCAAATTCAGTAGGATCTTGAGGTCCTCTATTTTTCCAAGGAGCCATGGTGGTGAGAAGTAGAGGGGGCCTTTTTCACATTCCCATCCATATTTTCCCATAGGTCTCATTGATCTGACGAATTATTGTGCATAATGCTTTTTCCCTTTCTAAACTCTAGAACATATTTGTAGGGGATATTACTTCCCTTCTTCTCAAGGAAACAGTAAGGAGTTCCCAACTCTTCAAGCATCCTTCATAAATTTCTTCAAATTTTTCTTCCTCATAAGAGGTAAAGGAATCAATACTCTTTTGTAGGATGACAAGATAATGTGTTTTGAACCTGTCATCAAAGGCATGAGTTCTAAAATGTATGAGGAAGGTAGAAGGTTTAATATAGTGAGCTCTCATGCAGAGACCACTTGAGCTAGATTTCAATAAAAACTCAAATTCCCTTTCCTTCCATGCAATTTGGTTTTGTAGAATAGAGACAAATGTATTGAGATGACTCTCCCCCATATACAAATTGATCATAAATCCTGTGTTTTTCTCTAGCATAAAATTACAAAGATAAATTCACATAGAAGATTTTTCTGCTCAGGATTGGATAGAGAGTAAGCTGCCATAAATTCAGATTCATATTTTAGTTCATGTGGAAGTCCACATGCAATCCTTGATAGTTTCCAGTGAATGAACTGCTCTTCTAAAAACACACTATATGCAGGAGAGGGCCTCCTGCAAGCAAGTAAATTTTCACTCGTAATACAGACCATATGAATTTTTGCAAGACATTTATATTTGTTTCTTTCTTCCTTATAAAATTTTTCTTCCCATTCTTTTCTTTCTTTTCTTTCTTCTTCCATCTTGGTATTCAATTCTTCATTTGATGTTTTGGCCTCTATGAGTTCCCTGCAAGTGTCATTACATAGCTGTTTAAGTGGAAAATAGGTTAACTCAGTCTGTGCAGAGGCTGTGGACACAACATTCTGAAATTTTTACTCTTTTTCTATCAGATGTTCCTTAATTACTGATAATTCCTCAGTCCTGACTGCAAGCTGAGTTATTAGCTCTCCAATGAGCATTTCCCTTTGTTCTAATTTGAGTTTGAGGAAATCCAATTCCTCATCCTTTTCTCTAATAATGAGTTCTACTCTAGACAAGAACAAAGCATGTTTAACTTGATGTCTTTATTTTTCCTCTGAAATTACTTGAGGAGTTGGACATTCTTCCTCTATCAAAGGAAATTTTCCTTTTCTTCTCCAGGATGCCAACTCTTCTTCTTCCTGTGGCAATGTTGATGGTTCAACCAATTCTTGAAACTTCTGCTCTTCAAGTCTCTCATCTTCTCTGTCCATCTTAGCTTGGCTTGGCTCAAGAGGATTCATGGCCATGCTGCCCAAAATATCAGCAGCTTCCTTTTCCATCTTTTCCTGTTCACTCCTTCCCTTTGGGGTTTCCCTTTTCCTTTTATGAATTCTCTTTTTTCCGAGGAATTTCAACATGCCCAGTGGTGGATTTATTCCAACAGCTTCTTCTTACTCTTTTTTCTTCCTCTTGTACAGGTGAGCTATCACCGTCAGATAGAGATATTGGTTCCCCTGAAGCTGCTGCAAAAGAAGGATTTTCCTTCAAAGGCACAGAAGGCTCTGCTGTCTTGATTCTTCTTACAGACCTTATTTTTTTGGTACACTCCCTCCTTCCACTTCAATTTCAAAATTAGTTGAAGGAGAGAATGGGACTAGAATTATCCTTATGATAATATTAGGGCTTTTCTTGAATTTGCCAAGAAACTTGTCCCAAATTTCTTCTCCATTTTTCTTCGACAGAAAATGGTGCTGGAATACTAAATGAATTAGATCGTGATGCCTGATTGTCCCAACACCCCAAGAATACCTCTGAGCTATGGTATGGATAGAATCAAAAGAAACCTAGGAAGGTTTATTATGTACTTAGGTTTTGTGGTTCCATATTTCAGATATATGAGCATTTTTAAGAATTCTTTTCCTACGGACCCAAATTGACCGTCACAGGTTAAATATTTCACTATCTAAAATGCTACCATGTCAAAGGGTTTGGGTAAACTAGCTCTTCTGAACCCTTTTATGATTTTCTTTGTATTGTAGATGTACTGGGGTTCAATTTCTTCTCCTTGTAGTAAGATTTCAACCAGTTCTTTCAAATTCCCTTTGGCAGGTTCTGGGACATGCACAATTGGCACTCCAGACACATTACTTACTCTATTTATAGAAAAAGCGATAAAGATATTTCTCACCTTTGTCCTGGATTGCTCTAGGTTTATGATGAATTCTCTTATTAATTCGTCATTATACCTTGAAAACTTCTCCAGGAACTCTATCCATCCTGCATGCTCAAAGATAGATGCCACTTCTTTGTCCACGAGTAGCTGGGAATCATCCTCTGGTTTTGATTTATTTTTAATCCCCATATTGGCTCGAGTTATGTTTCCTTTGATTTTGTTCAAATTGGTTGCAGGCCTTCTTGGTTAGCTATGGAACTGATGACTTTGGCTACGGAACCTTTGTTCTTAGCTATGGAATCTCTGTTCTTAGCTGCGAAATCCTCTGTTCTCAACTATGGAACACAAGTTTAATTTGCTGCTTCTCAAAAATCACTCTGCAACTTATTTCATTGATTTTGACTTAATAGTTTCCAATAATAACCATTTCGCCACTTATCCCATCCTTATCATCTTCATGATTAATCACTTGTAATCATAATGTACAAATAGATGACTCATCATACTAACTTTTAAATTAAATAAAATCACACATGCAAACATTTAATTTAACCCTAAATAAGTTAAAAGATATAATTACCATCCTTGATGATGTAATCCTTTTGCTATGATGACTTGTCATTCCTACAAGTGGAACAAAACATGGTTAGATAAGACAACTGAAATTTAAAATAATTCCCTTTTATTTGAATTAGCCAAAAGAAGAGGTCAACTACCATTTGCTGGTTTTCAATTGACCTTTGAGAGATTTTTTATTTTTATTTTTATTTATTTGGGGAAGAAAATGCCATTTACTGGTTTTCATCTTCTTCCCTTTATTCTGGATCTATCATCTAGTTATTTGATCATTTTGGAAGAACTGGGTTCTTCCAAATGATCAAATTCTTTGTCTACTTCAATCTTCCTCAAGAATTCATCCTTAGTGGGAGGCTCCCTATAGAGTTTCAACCTATGTCCATTGACCAAGAGTGTTCTGCTACTGCCATCAATGGGAAGTAACTGAATAGAACCATTGTCAAAGATCTAATCAATCTGATATGGTCCCAACCATCTGGTTCTCAATTTTCCCTTGAATTTTTGGTACTTAGAATCTAACAACAATTCCCAGTCTCCTACTTTGAATTGCCTTCTCTTGATATGTGTGTCATGCCATTGCTTCCTTTTCTCTTGAATTATCTCTGTCCACTAAAGTGCTTCCATCCTCAATTCATCCAACTCATTGAGTTGAAGGATTCTTTATTTTTGGGCTGCATCTAACTCAATACCCACCTTAACTGTTGTCCTCAATGTCTATAGTTCAAACTCTATAGGAAACAAGGGATTTTCCCCATGACTAACTCATATGGTGAAAACCTTGTTGTAGTTTTCCAAGTTGTATTATAAGCCCAGACAACTTCAGGTAGTCTCTTTACCCAATCTTTTCTCCCAGCTTCAACTATTTTGGTAAGGATGTTCTCCAATTTTTTGTTTGTTACTTCAGCTTGTCCATTTGACTGTGGGTGGTAAGGAGATGATTTCTTATGATTTATTTGGTAATAAATTGTAAAATATTGGATCATATTAGACATGAATTGTGGTCTCTAATCTGAAACTATGCTCTTTGGTGCTCCAAACTTTACCATAATTATACTCTAAAGGAAATCATCAATTGCTTCTTCAGTGGCATTTTTCAATGCCTGCACTTCTACCCACTTTGTCACATAGTCAATACACACAAGAATATATTCCTTCCCTTGTTAAGGAGGATTAAAGGGACCAAAAAAATCCAATCCCCATCTCTCAAATGGTTCGACCATAACTTGAGGTTGAAGAGGAATTTCATTGGTGAAATTTGGTTGTCCCATCCTTTGACAAGGATCACACCGCTTGATATATCTCTTCACATCCTTGTACAGAGATGGCCAATAATAACCAGTGCCAAGTATATTATGAGCTATTCTTTTCACTGAATATTTTCCTCCACTTGGTTCATCATGAAATGCTCTGAGGATGTCAAAGATTTCATCCTCTCTTACACACCTGCGCAAGACAAAATCAATACCACATTTAAATAGCATTCCATTTAACCATTTAAATTGTGCACTAGTTTTAATTAACCTCTTTATTTATTTCTTAGTGAAAGTAGGAGGGAACTTCCCTGTTGCAAGATAATTTTCCATATCAGCAAACCATGGTGTAATTGCTGAGATTGCAAACAGTTGTTCATCTAGAAAGTTATCCTTGACTGGATCTTTCTCCCCTGTAGTGGTTAGTCTTGACAAAAAATCAGCTACCACACTAGATTTACCTGGATTATGCACAATGATAATATCAAATTCTTGCAAAAGTAATAAACATCTAATTATTCTTCCTCCAACCACTGGTTTGTTCATTAAATACTTAATTGTCGAATGATCTATGTGTACAAATATCTTGTAACCTGTAATGTAATGTCTAAATTTATTGATTGCATAAATCACAACAAGAAATTATTTTTTAAGGGTGGTGTAATTCTTTTCAGTGGGAGTAAGATTCTTGCTAAGATAATAAATGGCTTACATCTTTCCTTCCTCATCTTTCTGTCCCAAAACTGTACCAATGGAATAATTTGAGGCATCTTTTTGGATATGAAATGGATTTTTCTAATTAGGTCCTCTCAATATTGGGGCATTGATTAATTTTTCTTTAATTTCTTCAAAAGCATGCTAAAACTTTTCATCCCAAAGAAATTCACATTCCTTGGTTAGCAAGTTAAACATGGGGGAAAATTTTTTACTGAAATCTTTTATAAAGCACCTATAGTACCCAACATGCCCTAAAAATGATTTGATATCTGTGGGGGTCTAAGGAATAGGTAAATCTAAAACAATCCTAACTTTGTTTTGATCCACCTGAATTCCTCTTTTTGAAATATGGTGTCCTAATACAATCCCCTCATCCACCATCATCAAACACTTTTCATCACTAAGAAACATGTTATGTTGTTCACATCTTGTTAACACTCTGTCCAGATTTCTCAAAGCATCTTCAAATGTATCTTCGTGTACAGTGAAGTCATCCATATATACCTCAACACAATCATTTGTTAGATCAACAAAGATTACAAGTACAACTCTCTGAAAAGTTACAGGAGCATTGCATAAGCCAAATGGTAACAACCTATAGGAAAAGGTTCCCCATGGACATGTAAATGTAATTTTTTCCTAATCTTCAGAAGCAACTCTGATCTGATTGTATCCACTAAATCCATCTAAGAAAGAAAATTACTGTTTATCTGAAATGTTATCTATGACTTGATTTATGAATGGTAAGGGAAAATAATCTCTCATTGTGGCTTTGTTCAGTTCCCTATAGTCAACACATATTCTCCATTTTCCATTCTTTTTGGGAACAATTACAAGAGAAGATACCCACTGACTATCTGAGATAGGGTAGATAAAACCTACTTGTAATAGTTTTTCAATTTCTTGTTTGTCTATATCTCTTAAGGTTGGATTGATCCTTCTCTGAGGCTGCCTAACTGGTTTAATGTTTTTAGTATAGATGTGATGAGTGTAGATACTTGGGTGAATCCCCTTCATGCCTTTCTAATCCCAAGCAAAATATTTAGTATGATTTTTTAAAACATCAAACAGTTTAGCTTCTTCATCATCCTTCAACCAGCTGTTAATGTTCAAATTTTTACCTGGTTGAATCTCAACATGCTTGGTTCCAATGTGTGATGAAATAGTTGTTGAAAGGGTTCCATTAGAGTATTTAATGGACATGCATGTGGTAACAACATATGGTATGAAGAAAAATCTCCAAAATTTCCTTGAGATAGAATATTGGAAAAAAGACAGTAATGAGAATTATGATACTTATCTCTTTGCAGGACAAACTCTTCATCACTACTACTTTCTAGGAATTCTTCTGTTTCACACAGAATGTTTCAGCTCTGCGGAATAGACTTGATTCTATCCTTTCATTTATTTGAGAAACAGATAAGGGTTAGGGCTAGGAGGAATACCTGTTGAATGTTGAGATGGTGTGCGCGTACCGTAGAGAAAGATCAGATCGACTGCGAAGAACTCCTTTTTGTCTTGGAAGGACTACCTGCAAGTAAGAATACAAGACCACTAGATTTTAATTAGACAATAAATGAGGGAGCTGCCTTAGGCCCAAGAAATATAAAACTTCCTTTTGAAGGTGGTCAGTTCCCCTTTTAATACGAATTAACACAAATGATAACAAAGAAAGCTATTGCAAACTCACGATTTAGGTACCTCGTTACAAAGCAATAGAGGCTAAACTATCAATAATAAAGATGTCACGTTGTTTTTTCAGTTACTGGTCGTTGATACATTCAGGTTGAGTTACAGGGGTAAACCAGACTGGATCTGAGGTTGTTACGTGACAAAGAGGTGAGAGGAAGGTTTTGGGGGTATAAGTCACAGTGACCGATGCCGGTCACTGAATAACCGACCGCGGTTGGAGAACCGCTACCGGTAGGGGATAACCGACACCGGTAGGGTCAGTAATCTAGGTGCTTCTGGATAGAGGTTGGTTGCAGGGTGATTGTGGGGTTATTAATACTAGTGGATGGCTGAGGGGAATAATGAGAGGGCAGGGAAGAATCAGAGTGTGATACAATGGTCTTCTGGGTACAGTACAAGGATGTATGGATGAAGGTTAAGTGCAGGGTGCTAGTAGGTAGTAGATCTAAGAATGAGCTTGTAATTACTATCAATCCACAGACTCAAGAAATGGTGCTCAAAAACATACAAGACACTACTTATGCTTTCCTGATGAAGATGCAGGTTCCAGGACTGTGATGATGAAGACAGGGCTCAAATATGATGATCTGATAATCCAAGATGAGCTATCTCCTCTTCTGATGCTCGGATGAGGGTCACTGGGCTCTGGTTATTCAGTTGCAGTCTTGGGATTGATGTCCTTCTCTGCAAACTTCTTCTATGTTTCTTGACTTGTCTCTGCTCGACCAAGAAAAATCCAGATTCTTTCAATGATTTCTCCTCTTTTCTGATCAAATGAAAATTTGATCCTTTGTTTTTGGTTGGAAGTGGTCATTTACAGGGAACCGATGGCGGTTACACAACCAACGGCGGTCGAGTAGGAACTGGTATCGGTAAGGTCAAAGTGGGCTATTTTTGGTAAAATAGCCAGCTTTCCCTCCTTTTCTCCCAAGGGATTAGTTGCGGGCTTGGTCAAGTCATTATGAGGTCAGGTTTTGGGTGCGGGTGAGGAGTAATTAGTCATGGGTGTGGATGTGGACCAAGTTATAGGTCTTAATTAGGTTAGTTTAGGGTTAAGACTAGGTCATGATGAGGTGGCGAAATGAGGGTGGCAGGTATGGCGATGTGGATTTATTAATTATAAGGTAATTAATAAATAATTGTGTAAGGTTTAGGTGATGAGGTTAGGTTGCGAAATGGGATGCGGGGCACAGGGGGGTCGTAAGACACAAATTTGGTGTCTACAGTAAGAGCCACTTGTTGTTGTGAAGCTTGTCTTAGTTCAAATGATACAAAGACAGTAATAAGAAGTGGTTACCAATATTAAGGGTATAGGTCAATCCCCCTCATGTTCTATCAGAGTTTATGATTTTTTGCGTTAAATCAAGTGGCAGGTAGGCTCTAACGTATCTCAAAGGGTAACATGGTGTTTAGATAATGGTAAGATGGTAGGAAAAGGATTCAAGGAATCATAGCTTCCATCTTCCTCTGGAAATGCAATAATATCACTACTAAGGAGTAAAGAGATTGGATTGGAGCAAACAAGCAACGTTTCATAGGCAAATGTCGATAGTAAATATATCTTAGAACAAGGGTGATAGTTATCCTGTTCAATCCAAAGCTACCTATTTAAACATTGCAACAACAGAAAATGGATACTAACATGTTGTAGATGTATAGGATTCTGTGGGTCTTCCATTTAGTATTGTTGAGAAAATGAAGAATACCAATGTCAATGTGACAATGTGGGATGCGTTGGTTGATTCCATCTTAGAGATATCTCTTGTGTGAATCGCTCTAAGAAAATTCCTTAGGTGGATCCATTGATGCATAAGGCTCATGTTATCATGAATGTCATGTCTAAGAATAGGAAGACCAAGTGAGCTAAGATTGTTAAATCCCCTTATTTTTACATGTCATTTATTTTTGACAAGCATATTGTGCTCATAATGTTGGGTGATTGTATTTAATGGGATAACAGCCTTATGTAATGCCCAAGAAAATGGTCTGATATCCTAGGTCTTAAATACAATCCTATGTCTAGGTGGAGTTTTATAGCTTCATGGTTCGGGCCAAATGGGTGGTTACGGCTTGGGAGTCCGATTAAATGGTCTCGAGTTAACGGCTTTGTGTCCTACGAAATGGTGGGTTACGGCCATAACTCATGACATTCTAGTAATTGACCTACCTCCCATGGGTCGTGCCAAATGGTTGGTTATCTAGCCTATGGGTCACTGCCAAGGTAGGTTGGTTACAGCCTTGGGTCGGGCCAGATGGTGGAATCACATGCCTTGGGTAAGAACTAAATGGTGGGTTACAAGATTTACAATACGGGATTATCCAAATGGTTGGTCCTATAATATTAAGTCTTATGACCCCACCCCTATGGTATCACGGCCTTCTAATACAAGAAAAACATGAACAAGAATGCAGCCTTGGGTCAGATGGCCAAATGGTTGGTTCCCTCCTTGGGTCATGACTAATGGTTGGTTGCTAGATGCCTTGGGTTAAAAGAGACCACAAATGGTTGGTTACGGCCTTATGCTCGAAGAGATTAAAACCTTTGAGATTGGTCTTACGTACTTATTGCATTCGGGCCATGAACAATCTGGTTGGTTCCCATGCCATTTAAGTCGGGCAAAATAAAATACTTGGTTGCGGCCTTGGGTCAGGCCAAGGATGTTTTCTGATGGTTTTCAGCCAAGGTAAAAATAGGCGATGATGTGAGCCAGGGTGATTGTAGCTGAAGGGCACCAATTGGGGAATGAGAAGTGGGATCTTTTCTCACATATTGAAATTGTACTATGTTCTAACGATATCGTAGCTAAGTACGAAGCATTGATGCATGGTCTTCTAATTGGTGAGAAAGGCAAAATAAATAACCGGTATCAGGTATATTGGTCGAATACCTATAAATGGTCATTTATCAAATCACGGCCTGGAAGTGTGGCACAAAGAACAAGCTGTTGAAAGGCTTACAAATATGAGTTGTCTGAGGATTTAGTGTAGAGAGCTTTGAGCACCATTAACGGTTCAAGTTGTGAAAATTAAATAAGGATGTAGATCAAATGGTGGCTCTAGTGGTTCTCAATTCTCACTCATTGAGGTAGCATTTGATAAAGGTGAAGTACATAATATATCAAGATGGTGGTCAGACCATGGCTCATCCTAAGATAATGCAGGACCGTGCTGGACCAGGTGTTTGACCACCACCACCCATGAAACAATTGACGACATTTTATCGTACCGAATGAAGTTTGAGTTCTCCATCAATAATGTGAATCTGATTGTATCTTATAGCTACAATGTATTTAGATTATTCGGCTGAAAAACGAACAAATTGCCAAAGGGATTGGTCACTTCAGAACAAATCTTTAGTCTAGATTATGGAAATTCAAAGGTGTGGAGAAAAACATGGTGGAAAAGTAGATAAGACTGTCAACCAGTTACAATTGCCCCAGGATAAAGTAACTCCTTTTTGGGAAGGTATGTGATGAGGTATGATAGGGAGAACATAGCTTTTAAAAAAATGTGCAAAATACGGTAGCCGATGTCGTTTCTCATGGTACTATGAAGTATTTTAAAATGACCGATGCCGGTCAGATAGAGTTCGAACATTCTATCAGTCTTGAAGTCCTAATGTCAAGTCCAATTAAATGGGAAACAGAGTGCTCGGTCTAACCCCAAGATTGAGCCGGCCTCGGTGAGAAAGGGGACCGGGATTGTTTAAACTCATTGAGGCCAATATAATCGGTTCTTAGGTAAGATACGCTACTTGGGTTTCAAATATGGTCCTAGTAAGGAAGAAAAATGGGTGAAATAAGTACTTGTTGGGGTTGTCAATTTTAGGGACTTGAATAAGGCCTCTCCTAAGGATCACTATCACATACCTTCCATAGAGTAGATTGGGTACAGACAAAAGTAGGAGGTGAAAGTTATTCCATGCTTGATTGATACTCATAGTTTTGGGTCAGAGGTAAAACTTAATGAAGAAGATCGGGGTATAAAACTACGGGTCACCACCAAATGGGGATCATATGCATACCAAAAAAGTCCCTGTTGGCTTATAAAGATGTAGGTGCTAACCTTTCAAAGAGTGATGGAAATTTCCATTACAGGGCTATATCAATGAATTCATTCTTGTTTATGCTTGACATGATATCACCATTTTTTCAGGAAGCATAGTCAATATCACATCATGTCATCTTCAAAAGTGCATTTGAGAGCATGTAAGCGAATTTGATGTGTCTCTCAATCCTAAGAAATGCAAATTTTCAGTCCCTAGGGCGAAATCGATTTTGGGATCACATTGTGTAAAAATAAGGTATTACCATTGATCTGAGAGATGGAATCCGGTAGACCATTCTGGATCTTTCCTTTCTAGCTCACAAGACTGGTTTTACAGTAATTCCTTGGAAAATTCAACTTTGTTAGTCATGTGTCACCTCCTAACTTTACAGGTTTTGTGAGGCCTATTACTCTCATTAATCAAGAAGGATTCAAGTCTTCCAAGTGGATAGCTGAAGGAAAGGAGATATTTGATAAAATCAAACAAGATATTTCGGGGAAGCGGCCCCACTATTGATCTTACCCTGACTAGTGCTAAATATTTCATTCTATGGAGATTTTTACCGTGCCCACCGGGTTGAGATCTACGTCTTGCTGCGGTTTTAACTCAACAAAATGATTAGGATTACTATGAACATCTAGTGGCCTTCTTCAGTCAAACATTGAAGAATTATGAGCTCAAGCTATAACCACGGGTGAAAAGTAGGTGTTTTCCATCATGAGAGTGGTTGAAGAAGTTATAAAAGTTATGTTTGTTACTAACCAGTATTAAAGTATTGGTTTCAGTTATTCCGAGTGCTGTAGAGCCTTTATCATAGGATGAAGAGATTAGTGAGAAATGAGTCTACGATGGGTGACTAAAATGTATGGGAATATGATGTGACTATCATAGGCCAAAAAGTTGGTAGGAGGAAGAGCACTTTGTGAGCAGTTGGCTCTAGCATGCTCAGGATCACCATAGAGAATTCATTCATACATTGATATGAGCTTGCAAATAATGGTTGGGGGTACATGAAGATAAGCCAGACACGATTCAATGATCACAACTGGACCACTGATATGACTAACTTTCTATCCGGCAAGAGCTTATCTTGCTGGGATTGAAAATGTTAGAAAAAATATGGACACCTTATAGAGTTGCAATTTACCCCCACGAAGGAGCTCGAGTACAGTTGCAGTGGATCCAGTATACATTCAAAAGGCATAGTGGGATGGAGTGCCACTCAGGTGCATTGAAGCGTGATTCCCCTGTGACAAGGTTCTTCCTGAGTTTCATAATGTTTTCTACGACAGGATGAGCCAATTTTTTTTGCTCAGTAGCTGTGGCTATAAAAATTATAAAATTAGGATACTTTTGGCCTACTGCCTGTTCGCAAATGCTCATAGATGGACCCAAAAAGTGTAGCAGAGATTTGCACTCTTCACTGGAAATAAAATTTTGGCTGACTCTCGGCTGCACTTCATCCAATTCAAGTATGATCAGCATTTATATTATGGGTCTTGAATTCGATTGGCATAGCATTATCCCTTCATTTAGTTCTAGTCACAAATGGCGGCTTTTAACAACAGATAAATTATTTCAGCTCAGGTGGGCAGAAGTTGCACCAGTTATTAAAGAAGCTAGCTAAATGCTAGCTGCATCTTAGGCATTTTCTTGAATAAATGTTTTACAAGGTTTGGCAGCTAGCCTCATAATATCATTTTTTAGGTACATGCAAAATCCTTCTTGGCACCATCACAGAATCAAGTGCTGCCTTAGGGATCTTGGACTTGGTGTTTCACACGGAATGTTTTGGCTCTACAGAATAGAATTGCTTCTATCCTATCATTCCTTCGAGAAACAGATAAGGGTTGGGGCTAGGAGGAATACCTGTTGAATGTTGAGATGGTGTGCGCGTACCGTAGATAAAGATCAGATCGACTGCGAAGAACTCCTTTTTGTCTTGGAAGGACTACCTGCAAGTAAGAATATAGGACCACCAGATTTTAATTAGACAATAAATGAGGGAGCTGCCTTAGGCCCAGGAAATATAAAACTTCCTTTCAAAGGTGGTCAGTTCCCCTTTTAATACGAATTAACACAAATGATAACAAAGAAAGCTATTGCAAAATCACGATTTAGGTATCTCGTTACAAAGTAATAGAAGCTAAATTATCAATAATAAAGCCTCACGTTGTTTGTTTGGTTATTGGTCATTGATACATCCAGGTTGAGTTAGAGGGATAAACCAGACTGCATCTGAGGTTGTTAGGTGGACAAATAGGCGAGAAAAATGTTTTGGGGTATAAGTCACAGTGACCGACGGCCGTCACTGGATAACCGAACACGGTTAGAGAACCGCTGCCGATAAGGGATAAACGATACCGGTAGGGTCAGCAATCTAAGTGCTTCTAGATAGAGGTTGGTTACAAGGTGATTGTGGGGTTATTAAGATTGGTGGATGGCTGAGGGGGAATGATGGGAGGATAGGGAAGACTTAGAGTGTGGTAAAATGGCCTTCTGGGCAATATCAAGGAGGTATGGGTGAAGGTTAAGTGCAATAGTTGCTGGTAGGTGGTAGATCTAGGAATAAACTTATGATTACTATTAATCAACAGGCTCAAGAAAAGGGTGCTTAGAAACATATGTAAAGACACTACTTACTCGTCCCTGATGCAGATGCAGGTTTCAGGACTGTGATGACGAAGACAGGACCCAAGTTGGATGATCTGACAATCCAAGATGAGTTATCTCCTCTTCTGATGCTTGGATGAGTGTTACTGGGCTCTGGTTATTCAGTTGCAGTCTTAGGATTGATGTCCTTCTCTGCAAACTTCTTCCTGTTTCTTCACTTGTCTCTGCTCGGCCAAGCAAAATATGGATCCTTTCGATGATTTCTCCTCCTTTCCCGATCAAATGAAAATCCGATCCTTTGTTTTTGGTTGGAAGTGGTCATTTACAGGGAACCGATGGTGGTTACGCAACCGACGGCGGTCGAGTAGGAACCGGTATCGGTCAGGTCAAAGCGGGCTATTTTTGGTAAAATAGCCAGCTTTCCCTCACATTTTCTTCCGAGGGATTGGTTGCGGGCTTGGTCAAGTCATTATGAAGTTAGGTTTTGGGTGCGGGGTAAGGAGTAATTAGTCATAGGTGTGGATTTGGAGTAAGTTATAGGTCTTAATTAGGTTAGTTTAGGGTTAAGACTAGGTCATGATGAGGTGGCGACATGAGGTGGCAGGTATGGCGATGTGGATTTATTAATTATAAGGTAATTAATAAATAATTGTGTAAGGTTTAGGTGATGAGGTTAGGTTGCGAAATGGGATGCGGGGCACAGGGGGTCGTAAGACACAAATTTGGTGTCTACATCTTCACCACTCTCTAATGTATTCAAAACTGAAGCTACTGATTCATCCTCTCCCCACAATAAATCTCATTCCTCCAAAGTGAAATTATTTTCAATCAAAGAGAACCGTTGTTTTGGTGGTTCCGAAACTATAGCCACAGGTTCTGGAACTATAGTTGCAGGTTCCGGAACTAAGTTCGTAGGTTTTGGAACTAAGTTCGTAGGTTCCAAAACTATGTTCATAGGTTCTAGAACTATATATGATTACTTCAAGAATATCTGGTGCTCATCTAATGGTGGATTAATCATCTAATCTACTTCTCTTACATGATCCTATAATGTGATCATAGGAAAAGAAGAGAAATTTTTCTTATAAGTTTCAGAAGAATCAACCCATAATTGTTCATGATTTTCAGTAAAAGGTTGTGCAGTAGGATTTAAGGAAATTTTTTTAGAGTTCTTACCATTCGAGATTGTCATATCACCTGACCTGTAATCTATTAAAGCAACAACTATAGCTAACCATGGTCTACCCAAAATAATGGGATAACCAAATGTTTTACCTTTTGGCTGTAGTATAAGGAAGTCAATTGGATATTCCCATGACTCCACCATAACTGCCACATCTTCAATAATTCCTTCTAGTTTTGCTACAGACTAGTTTTCCATCTATAATATGGTATTAGTAGGTTGTATACTCGTTAATGGTAACTTTTCCAGAGTATCCACTGTCATTACATTGATAGCAGTTCCCAAATCTATCAAAACATTTTGTACATCCTTATTTCCTATAGAGACAAAAATAACAAGACTTCCAGGATCTTCGTATTTGGGAAGTAAAAGTTTTCCTACTAATAAATCAACAAGTTTCCCATCTACTTTGCTAGTCTTGGGGTATTTGTTCTTCCTTCTAGGATTTTTCAAACATAATATTTTGATTAATTTTTTCAATTCTGGAATGTCCTTAATTGCTTGTAACAATTGTATTTTAATATTCGATTTCCTTAATTCTTGTACTAATTCAGACTCTTTGATTTCTATAGCTTCTTTGAATCTTTTTGGAAATGGAGTCTCAATAGTGTTGCTATTTGGCTCCTATTATTTTCTTTCTATATCCTCTTTTAGAACAACAGTACTAGGAATTTCATTTTCTTTTGTCATTTCAGTGATTATAAGGGGTGGATTGTTAATGATTTTCCTAGATCTAGTTTGAATATCCTTACAATCCATAGCATGTAAATCAACTGATTTTTCTAGTTTTGTTCCATAAACAGGAGTTTTTTGTTTGTTTCTTGGATTTTCTACTGGTTGTGCTAGCATTTGTGTTTAGACTACATTCTCAGTTTGTGAACTTTGTGTAGGGGATCCCATGATTTCCTATTGATTATGATTTTGATATGTTCTTCCTTGAGCATAATTACTATGGTTCCATCAAGGTTGTGACCAAGCATAACAATTTCCTTAACCAACCCATGGTTGTTGATGTCCCTGAGCATACCAAGCTTGATTTTCCCAATCTTGAGGGTTCCAAGTTGGTTGAGGTACCCAAGGTGGTTGTCCCCAATTTTTTAGTACTCACTGAGTATCCCATGGCATCATCCATGGATTAGGGACTTATCTTGGCATAAACTACCCTTGGTTAGGTTGTCTCTGAACAAAATTCAATTCTTCTAGATTGTAGATGAGGCACTGGTTTGTTTAAGCTAATTCTTAATAACGGGAAGCTAAAGATTACAAGGGGTGGTATCATGTTCTTTAGATTTTCACAGATAAGAAACTATTTCTGAATATCCTTACAATCCAAAGGACATGTAAATCTTAATTGCATGCTTCTTCTTGCATCTAGGACAATACATAGCCAAATGTCTAAATTTTAGAATTTTCTTTAGCTTGCTAATCCATCCATAGCTAGCATTTGTGTAATTGCACTAAAATTCTCATGTTTGTAAAGTTCTGCTGCAGGGGATCCCATCGATTAGCCTGTTGATTCATAATCTGGATTCATGACTTCTTCACTTGGGATTTTATTTTCTAGGTTCCACCTCTCAGGTTCTAGACCATAGCTTCTACAGGATCTCCTTGACTAATTCCATTCATTCTTATCTGATCAATGTCTCCTACCTCCTATACCAAGCTTGAATTGAGCTAATCTCTAGATTTTTCATCCATACCTTTAAGAAAAATGGTTTTACTTAAGGTCCTCAAAAATCACAAATCCACATATTTTGCTAACAAAGATGAATCTATCTAAATAGTCTTCTATGTTTTCATCATCCTCCATGCTTGATTAGGTGAAGAATTCTTCCTTCCTATTTCTGCCCTCTACAATAATAGGTATGTTATCTAGGAAGGAAGTCTCCATTCTATGCCAAAGTTGCTAGATAGAGGGACTGGTAATCCCATGAACCATCTCATTGTTGCATCCTTCAGGAAGTGTATGGAAACAAACTTGAGTTTTTTATTATCTATCTTTATAATCATAGGTTTGATATAGTACTATTGAACTCAAACAAAGAATTGGTTAGGATCTTTAGATTGACATGCTTCCTCCTAAATGTGGGTACAATGTTTAGGTAATGATATTAGTTCATTGATGTATCATCATATACCAATTAGATTGGATAGTTAAAGATCCACAGTAGAGGTTCTATCTCAGCTTCTCATGTCCATTTTAAAAATATTTTTTGAAATTTCTTTCCAATCAATGTTGGTAATAGCTGGATATAGCCTTTGGACTGAGGTGAAAAATCTAGGAGAAGGAGGTTGAATGCTCAATTGAGAATCGAAACTTCTACCCTAAATGGATCCTTGAGTAATAATTCCTTCTTAACTGATCAATGTTTCCACTTCCTTTAGGTGACTAAGTCTAAGGAATTCCCAAAAATGGAAATTCTATTTCTTGTCTGATAGAGGATGGTGGTGCTTCCAACTCCTCTTGAAGTACAATTTCCTTATCTTTTGACTAGAGGATGTTATGAATTCTTTTGAAGATGTTTTTGGAAGGAATATACCCTATAAGTCTCTTGGTATACTCATATATATTGTGATATAGCAGGGAAGATCCTTCAACTACTAGATGGATGTTTTGTTGCTCTTGTTTTTATAGGAAGGTAGTATCCATTTGTGCCCAAGTGCTAATAAAGTTGGATGGTAATCCCATGAACCACCTCATTGTTACATCCTTCAAAGTGGATGGAAACAACTTGAGTTTTTCATTATCTATTTTATAGTCATAGGTTTGACATAACACCTTAAACTTAAATAGAAATTGGTCAGGGTTTTCAGATGACATCCCTCTAAATGTGGGTAAATGTGCATGTGAGATATTTTTCATTGATGTTTAATCATGTTCCAATTGGATTGGATAAGTAAAGGTCCTATCAGGTACTCTTTCAGCTTCATCTATCATTCTTAAAATATTTTCTAAATTTTCCTCCCAATCAATGTGGTATGTGATATGCCTTAGAGGAGGCAAAAATCAGGAGTAGGAGGTTGAATACTCAATTGAGAATCAAAACTCACCCTAAATGGATCTTGAGTAATAAGACTTTTCCTAAAAGTTCTACTTCCCTCAGGTGACTGATCTAAGAATTTCAAAGGTGGTAATTATGTTTCTTGTTTGATAGGGGATGATGGTGCTTCCAATTCTTGATCAATTTCCCTATTTGGACTAGAGGATGTTGTGAATTCTTGTGAATATGTTCTTGGGAGGAATCTACCCTTGGGTCTCTTGGTCTACTCATATATTGTATGATATAGTAGGGAAGATCCTTCAACTACTAGATGTATGATTATTGCTCTTGCTAACACTTAATTAGAAAGTTCCTAAATCCCCAGCAGTGGCGCCAAAAATGATGGGTGTCGTTATTCCCTTCATTTAATCAACTTCTTGTTGATTTCATATCAAACCAGGGGTGTGTCCAAAGCTATATGCAACAAGAGTAATGTTATTGATGTAGTAGTTGACTATAGTTATATTTTTTTGTATTTTCTGGGGGATCTTTTCAATGTCTTAAGGACTTCTTGGTAAAATCTTATTTAAATCATACTATGAAAACTTGCTGAAGATAAAAACACTGAAATCTTTGCTGAAAGGAAAAAAACTTTGCAGAATGGAAATAAACACACTTACTTTTGAAAGTAAACACACTTGCTTTTGTAAATAAACACACTCAATTTAATATGCTTGAAAATGATAGCAAGAAATATAAGAATCTATATGAACACCTGCAGGATCAAGTATACAATAGAGTTTAACTAGAAGAATTAAAATAATATAGAATTAACATATCTAAGCTATTTGCTGAAGAAATATAAATACCAAATAAATGAATATCCTGGTTCTTGGGGGAGTGGGCCCTTGCTCCTCATCGAATCAAGATTTAAAAACTCAGAATTCTCTCAAACAGAAATGGCTATTTATTGATAAAACATTCGGTATTACAAAACATATTGGATCTGAGAACTTAGTCTATATCTCTTTTCTCTATTCTTTCTCTATTTCATATCATATTCTATATATCTATCTATTGCAGGTCTAATTTTATATACATTTACAATTATAGTTGTCTCTACGATTCTGATGAAATAGAATCATGCCCAGAATAGATGCTGAATTAGATTGTGGCTAATCTGACAGCTGTAAGATAGCTATCCCTGGATCTGCGTTCAAAATCTTCTCATCCTTTCCTGATTGAAAAGGTCATTGATGTAAAATATCCAGATATGGTTAGAATAGATAACTTCCATCGGTTCCATAACTTTAGAGAAGTTCCAGAACCATAGGAAATTGTTAAGGATCAAAATAGTGAGAGTTCCGGAGCTATACCCAGGAGTTCCAAAACTAAGTCTAAAATTTTTGGAACTAATTCCGAAAGTTCCAGAACTAGATGATGACTGTGTGATGGAGTTCTAGAACTAAGCTATGTGGGAATAGATGCTACCGAAAACATACTGAATGCTACCTACTTCATTTCCTCGACTGATTAGACCTGCTTTATTACAAAACTGAATTTCAAAAACACACTCGTTAGGAATTTCAGAGCTTTTAACATTAGAATCAAAATCAATCAAAAGACATACAATTACATCCTAACTCAGATTAGATCAAATAAAATTTACAAAATGCAATCTAACTTAATAAAAATGAGAGTAAGATGAGATCATATATTATACACTAATCGGTCATATTCTTACCTCATCAACGTTCCCACCCCAATCCATATTAAAATATGAGTAAGGGGTAGGGGCATCGTCTCCCACCGATATATTATAAAAACTTAACATTTAAAACCAATGGCCCAACTCTATTTAAACATATGGCCTTTCCAATGCGCAGAACCCTGGTTTTTGGGGTTGAACCATATTTTTATTCAATATTAATAAATAATAATAGGTGATATAGGTGGCCTTAAAAATAGGCAGCCATATAAGGTGATATATAATATATATATATATATATATATATATATTATATATATATATATATATATATATATATATATATATAGACACACACACACACACACATACACAAACCTGCAAATAACATATCTAAGAGAGATACTATAAGGGTAATGAAAACCCATGACTAGTAAATCTAGTAGAAATAAAATGGCAAAAAAACTATCACCCAAATATTGTATGTATATTCATCCAAAGTAGGTAAAAATTCTCCATAGTCTCTCCTTAGCTCCATGGCCTCCTTTCTCCAAAACCTACAAAACACAAAATGATGCAAATGAGATGGGTTAGGGAAAAAAGGGAATAAGAAATAAATCATAAGGACTTTTAGGGAAATATTGATCTAAGGGCTCTAGTAGATTTAATCCTAGGCTTGAAAATGATTCCAACAACATTTTAAGTGATGAAAAGTTTATGGGAGCGAGTTTAAAATTAAAAGGTACGTGTATTCAACTAATGCAGCTACTTAGTAGGTTATACTAAGTTGTGACCCTATTTAAATTTGGGTTGATAAATTAAAAATGTAGGTAGGTGTTATATACTCAAGGATTAAATTCAATTGAGGAAATAACTTTACAAAATTTTAATTTGGACCTAAGTGAGTATAATTTAATAAATATTAAATTAAAATTAATTAAGTGAACCCAATATTGGTCAATGAGGAAGAATTTAAAACCCGTGATAAATTTTAAAAGAGAAAATTAATTTGATTAGAGGAGTAATGGTTTAAACAAGATTTTTTTTGTAACTGCGATAAATGTATTTAAACAAAAAAATTTATGTATTTTTTTCTTAAGTAAATAATGGTGTTTGGACATGGTTTTAGCTCATCAAATTGTGGGTGTTACAACATTGTTGGGCCCCTAAAGTATCAACTAAGTACAAGAAGGAATGTGGGTGCGTGGGGCCTAATTGAAGAAGGGTGTGCAAGGTAAAGGTGTGCAAGACAAGGTTGTAGAAGGGTTTAGTAGAACCCTTGGCACGCGTGAAGAGAAAAGAAAGAGTTATGGGACTTAAGCCATATTCGATGCTTCAGGAAGAAAATGAGAAAAGCATGACCCGACTGCACATGCGGAACAGATAAGGTGCCATCTTGGAAATAAGATGGCCTAGAAAGGAATATTCCATGTGAGAGAAGGATCTAGGAGGTCATCATGGTAAAGAGTGGAGAGCTTGGATCTTAAGGAGCATGCTTCCATGGAGGACCACTTGACACTTGGCAACCTATCTACAACTCCAAAAAAGGCATGAAGGTGGTGGAAAAATCTATAAATACAAGCGCCTGATAGAGGAAAAGGCATGAAGGTGGTGGAAGGGGTTTTTTGTGGAGGATTTCATGGTCATGGTAACCGTGGAGGAGGAGGGAGTGAGTTCCCACGTGGAACTTGTTTTAATTATGGATCTACAGAACACTACAAGTGCGAGTGTCTTGATCTGCTATAGTGCTCGTGGTGCGGAAATAAACATAAGTACGTAGAGTGTCCAGAGCTTTATGAGCACATGAGCCAACAACATCGGAAAGATAAGGGCATTGGGATGGTGAGCATAAAGAAGGCTGACACTTAGTGAATGCCAAGAGTGGTGCATGAGTCAGGGTTTGAACCTATTTTGGTGAAAACACGAGTAGAGGCTGCACGCACCAAGGAAGTACCAAGGTAGAGGACCCTGGTTTCAAGAGAGGAAGTGGTACATGGGAAGTTTCCAGACCTTGCTCATTAAAAGGAGGTATATCATGAGACTATGGATGTCATTCAGAGTTTACAAGGAGAAATCAAGTGTCTTAAGGAGCAGTCCAGGTAGCAGGAGAAAATAAGGAATGTTGAGGCCCCAAAGGATGACCTGGATGAGGTCAAATAAGTATGTAAGATGCTAAGGCAAGAGAATATTATTCCCTTGTTATGATAATGGTTGTGGGATAAGATACCACATGCCAGAGAAGAGCGCGAAAAATAGGTTTTGTATGCAAACCTTTCCCCTCACAACTTTGACTATGATAAGGAAATCACCTTAAATGCAGTCGTTGCTGGGTGGCTCCTTAGTAATATCCTCATTGACAAAGGAGAGGAGGTCAATGTTCTCACATTGGATGCATGGCATCAAATGGAAAGGCCCACATTACAGCCATCTTAAAATGTGTTGTATATGGAAAAAAAATAAAGGCAATGCGCATTGGATTCTTGAAGGATGTAATTATCACCATTCTGTTAGAGGAATTAATAATATCTAATGTGGAATAATTCCTCAGAATCATAATAATAAGAAGTATGAATAGAATTACAGAAATGAAAAATGCACAACACGAAGACAATATTTAACGTGGTTCACCCAATGTGGGCTACATCCACCAAGAACACTTGCTAAGATTTTATTACAAGCCAACAGTCTTCACAATTACAATAATCAGATCTTGTTTGGAGCTGTGCTAAAAAAACCCTCCCAAATTCACACTTGAATTCACACACACTATTCACCTTCACAAAACACACTCATATTAATCCTATTGTATGTCCATCTATTTATAATTACATCAATAGGTAGCCGAAGAGGTGGTTTTACAAAACAATGGGTATCGAAAAAACCATGGGCCCAAAAATAGCCCATAATGGTTACCCATTACCCATGGGTTAATAAACCACCCATGAAAATTTTCTTCGGGGGCTTCACCCCCCCAAACCCCCTTGACCCGCTCACTGGCGAGCGGGACCGCCATAAAAATATCCAAGTGTAAACATGGAAGGTGTACCAAACTCTAACATGAAAATAGTCTCCATAAACATAACACATTCAAGGCGCCAAGTTTATTGGAGACTTCAAAGTCTTGGCACTCACCGAGGTAGACAACTTTCCAGTATTACTTGGGAACCCATGGTGTTATAAGAACAATGTTGATATGTAGTTCAACAAGGGATACATTAGTTTTGAGAAAAAGGAAGAATGGTACATTATCCCTTTAAGTGATGGCAAGTCAACACCCTATACTGAGCCCTTGGGAGAAGAATTCCTTGATAGAATATATGTGTGCTCAATTAGAGATCCTGAGATAATTCATCCCGCAGGGGGAGTTATCCAGTTTGAAGATGCTCAGCCCTTGAGTGATACCGCCACTATAACATGTGACAATTGGGCACATGGGACTTATGAGTTAATTGGATGACAATTAAGAGGATCCATAACAAGGGTAACGAACGCATGCTCGGTCAAGCACCTGGGAGGAAAGAAGTTACCAAGTTTCTTGGGAGGGGCCAATCCTAAAGATTTCCTGTGAAAAATGGAGGCATAATGGAAAAATGAGAAGGAAATAAGAGAAATGTTCAACTACAACCTACTCGGAATTGTTGCGCGTTGGTGGGCTACACATCGGGAGAACCTCTTAGAGTGGTACAAGGTAAGAATTGATTTTTCTGTGAGGTTCTACAGGAGCAACATGCCCACGGTTATACAAGACTACCATGGTAAAGAGACTGCTTCATTTCATATCCAAGCATGTGAGACGACCTGGATGGGAAGCTCATAAGCATTACCACATTCATTATGGGTTCACAAGTTGTATTCCACCTTACAAGGCTATGTGCACACATGGTATATCCACTCAGAAATGTGCCATCAAACTGGTAATTGGCAAGAAATGGTGGCTGATATCATTAAGGCATTTGAGTATAGAAGCACAAAGCCCTTAGTAGATAAGATGTTGCAGGTTTTCAAGCACCTTACAATGGGGGATAGTGTTGTGGAGGAGGATAGAATACAAGAGCTACTGGGAGAACCTAGCTTAGAGATGCACTTTGATGAATAAGAATAAGAAGAAATACAACTTGAGTGCGCATGCATAGAAAAATAAAAAGGGAAAATGGTTTATGTGATAGATGGGGAAGAAATGGAGAGCCTAGATGTTAACCATGTTGTAGGGACGCGTGAGGTCATAGATAGTTCTGATGACCGGGCGTGCACCTACCATGAACCCTTAAAGAAAGAAAAAGTTAACATTGGTTCAGAAGAGGAACCTAAGGAGGCTATCATAGGGGATGGCTGGTCAGAGAAGAAAGTCTCTAAGATTAGTGGTCTATTACGTGAGTTCCAGGATTTATTCCCTCATGAGTATCATGAACTCAAATGCGTTCACCATTCTTTGGGGGAAATGAGGATCAAGTTGAAGGAGGGTGTGCGCCCAGTTTGGAAGAGACCATACTGAATGAATCCTAACTTGTGCGTAAAGGTTAAGGAAGAAATAGACAAGATGATAGCATCGGGCATCATTGAAGCTATTGAAGAGTTAGAGTGGGTAAGTCCAATGGTCATTAATATCAAGAAGGATGGGAGGATAAGGATATGTGTGGATTATAGGGAGTTGAATGCAGTTTGTGTCATCAACCCTTTTCCAACCCCCTTCACTAAAGAAATTTTGGAGGTAGTAGCCGGACATGAATTCTATTCCTTTATGGATGGATTTTTAGGGTACCACCAAGTTTGGATTGCAAAGGAAGACTAGGAGAAGACAAATTTCGCCAATGAGTGGGGAAGTTTTACCTATACGGTCATGCCTTTTGGATTGAAGAATGTACTTGCTGTGCTCTCATGCATTGTGGTACAAGCATTTCAGGACTTGACCCACAAATTTCTTCAAGTTTACCTAGATGATTGGACAATGTATGGGCTAGTGAAGGACCACTATGATAACTTAAGGTTGATGTTGGAGAGATGTCGGCAGATGAGGATATCCCTCAACATTAAGAAATGTGTCTTTTCTACCCCATTTGGAACATTATCAGGGAATATCATATGTAAGGAGGGATTACTAGTAGATCCCACTAAAGTTGCAGTCATTTTAGGGTTGCAGGAGCCTACTAGTCAAAGTGTAGTGCACAGATTCTTTGGACATACGAGGTACTACAGGATGTTCATCAAGGGATATGCCGAGATAGCCATGCCCTTGGAAGAGCTTCTTAAACACAAGACTGCCTTCCATTGGGGAGAGACACAGTAGAAGGAATTTATTATTTTAAAGGATAGGCTTGTCACCGCGCCCATACTATGATTTCCTTCTTGGGATAAGACTTTCCATGTTCATGTTGATGCCTCAGGAACAGACATTGGAGCAGTACTAGCACAACCTAGTAAAGGGGTTGTTGATCATCCCTTGTGTTTTGCCAACAGAAAATTGACCATTTACCAAGATTGCATTGAGTTCTGCAAGGCTTGTGACCATTGCCAGTGCCTTGGAAAACTTGGAAAGAGGGATGAAATTCCCTTGCGACCAATATCCAGTGCGGAACCATTTGAAAAGTGGGCAATCGAATTTGTAGGACCAATCTTGCCAGCAACGCGAAGAACTGGTTCATGCTATATCATCACTTACACTGATTACTTGACACGATGGGCAGAGGAGGCACATACAAAGGATTGTATAGCGGCTACAGCTGCTAGATTTTTATGGGAAAATATAATCAGCAGGTATGGATGCCCGTTGAGTTTGACAAGTGATAGAGGTACATGCTTTCTCAATGAGATGGTTAGGATTATGTTAGTAGAATTCATGATGGCCCATCACAAGACTACCCCTTATCATCCTCAAGAAAATGAAACTGTTGAGGTGTTTAACAAAATACTTAGTCACACGTTGAGTAAGATATGTGACGTTGGAAGACAAGATTGGGATGATAAAATATCAGCCATTCTATGGGCATATAGGAAAACCTACAAGAGGTTCAATAAGGCCACACCATTTCAATTTGTGTTTGACATGGATATTGTCCTACCAGTTGAATTCATGTTACCTTCGCTGCGTATGGCGCGTGTAGGAGGATTAGCTGATGAGAAAATGCTGGAAGAAAGGATTGATAGGGTAATGCAGTTGGATGAAAGATGATCACTTGCTAGGTGGATCCAGAAGAATGAAAAATCAAAACAGAAGGCATGACATGATTGTCAAATCAAAAACAAGAAGTTTGAGATTGGGCAGATGGTTTTTCTATATGATTCCATGTTTCTGAACCATCCTGGGAAGTTAAAAGTCCATTGGTTGGTCCCTTACATCATCTCGTACATCCTTTATACAGGTGCCTGCCAGTTACAAACGTTGGATGGGATGAGATTACCAGGACACTTCAATGGGAGTAGGCTGAAATCCTACTATAAATAAGTCTTCTTGGTGTTTGTAAATAAGGCAGTATTGCTAGTTAGAGTAGAATTTCCTTTAGTGTATTTCCTTTTCCTATGTTTCCCTTTCTCATTGTTTGTTCCTTTCTTTTGTTTTGTTTTGCACCTTGTGCACCGGTAACCACATTACTCTCTGAGGGTTATGTATGTAGAGAGGACTGCGCATCTGTTTAGTGTGGGGTGGAGTGATATGATGTATAGGCCTATAATATAGGTTGAGCTGGTAGTAAAAGTTGCGGTGAATATCCCGGTTAAAGGATTTAAAGCACATAAGGTAAAGAAGCGTGTAGTGAAGAGGTGGATGTGAATGGTTTGTGCCAAGAAATCCTTGAAGAAACCAAGTACAAGGAGGAAGAGTGTAGGAACAACATGAGGTGATAGAAAAAATAGGGAAAAGGACATAAGAAGGTTGCAAAGGGGTTTTTGTGCAAGATGTGGTGCGTGGGTAAGAGTGCTTAAGGATGGCTTAGTGGAAAAATCCACATTTAATGTTGAAGTATGGTAGTAGGTGGAACAACATTTAATGCTGAAAGAGAAGGAAAAAGTATAAATAAGAAGTCGGGCACTTCATTATTTTACATTGCGATTACAAAGTGAAGAAAGCTCTTGCGAACAAGGGCATCCAAAGAGAGATATTTGTGACGAAAGGAGAATTTGATAATTTAAAGTGCGTAGCTAGGGTAGATCCGCAAACCAATGTGGAAGGAGTACACGAGCATAGGAAATGTTTTGAGAAAGTGTTGTCTTATGGAAGGAATTTTCTAGTTAGGGTTTGATGGCTAGGGCACAGAGTTAAAAAAATATTTCTTCACAAGGTTGAGCTTGGGATTGGATAGAGTATTAGAGCAGAGCAAAAAGGAGTGTTTAAGTTCAGATCAACTAAAGAAAATATGGCACCCAGAAAACTAACCATCTCACCCAAAAATTAGAAGCAAAAGGGCAAGGGAAATCAAATGGCTGCCATCGAGAACAAAAATGAAGAATGGTACGCGGAGATGTAGTACCCAGATGGGGTATTGCTGGGAAAAGATGGGGAATTGCACCTGAGAAAAATGACAGTGAGTGATTATAATCATCACACAAACATGACAGAGAAAGAAATGGCTTTGGAGTTGGTCCGCCCAACCAACAAGAGGACACTGGAAGGCATGCCCATATACAACAAATAAGTGAAGGTTAAATTGGGAAAGGTAGGGCTGTTACAACTTTATGAACTACCCTACTTTGGAAAACCTGAGCGCCTCTATCAATGGTTGATGTCACACATTCATGAGGATCATTTTTATTTCACGGGGCGCAAGATGCACATAAATCCCTAGTTGATTTCAAAGTTCATAGGCCTTATCTGTGAGGGAGAAAGCATAGATAATGATCTAAGTGACAAGGAGGCCATTAAGGAAATGGTAGCCATGTATGACTACAAGAAAGGATTGCAATACTTTGACATCACAGAAATCCTAAACCTCATGATGAGGATGGCCGCGTGCCTAGTTACGAAGCTCAATGATTAGGAGAGATGGACGCAGGTGAACAAGGCATGGTTGAACATATATCGGAAAATATCAGAGGGGACTGTCTCTAACTTGTTTTCTTTCATTGTGGATGAAATCATAAGCAACAAGCATGAGGGTGATAAAATACTATTTGGCAACATCCTCCTCACAATTGTCTTCTCAGAAATCAGAGTGCCCGATGGACCGGATAAGTTTGTTTGGGAGTATCCAGAAGAAGATCCGTCACCCGATAACAGGTTTGCAAAATATACTTGTGAGACCATGACAACCACTCACAAGGCACGCTTAGAGAAGTGGTACAAGAACATGACCAATGTGTTTGGGGTGGAATGGAGAATTCCAAAACAACTACCAGTGCTCTTGAATGGAGAAGTAGAGTTTGCAGTGTACCAGCACTTCTAAATTGGCAAATTTAAGTTGACAGATGAAACAATGATCCATTGGAGAAAACTCCCCTTCTCCTTCACCGCACAATACTTCTAAGCTGGAGTTAACAACTTTAAAGAGGCCAAGAGGATGAGGTTTGACCTTAGTGAGGTAAACAAGGATTACCGTGAGCTGCGTAGAAATCTCATCTACCCTAAAAAGAATGCATACATGGAGAATTATGTCTCCCATGAGGTCCAGATGACGAAGCCCCTGACTTTACCAATTATAGGTGGGACCGCAACAAGGTTGTATTTCTAAATAAGGCTGAAGTTTGAAAAAGGTGCCTACCTAGAATGTGATGTCTCCATTCTCAAGGACCATTTAGGAAGGAGGAATCCTACACCAAAGAAGAGAGAGAGAGAGTAGGTATAAGAGAAAAAGGCCCCAAGTGTCCAGTCTGCACAACCAGTGGGCATGCACAAGGCAAGTACCAATCCAAGCACATATGCACACCGAAAGAATTCCCCGGCAAGAGAGAAGACCCTAGAAGAAGCATTGGAGCAAGGAGAGCCATGTGCTTAAGAGGAAGTGTCAAAGGATAAGTCATCAGAGGAGGAGGAAGGGAAAGCAGAATCTCCTATCAGGAAGAAGCAGAAGGTGACTGACTCGAAGGATACAAAAATCTTGGACACCGATATAGGTGATAATGATGATGATGAACCAAAGGAGATTCAAGGCCCTCCAGTTTTTGAAGTACAAGATTCAGAGGAAGAGGAGGATGCTCAAGACAAAGGGGTGAGTGAGGAAGTGAGTACAAAGAATCAGAGGACCCCAAGCCTCATAAAGGAACAGCTAGACGAGGCCACAGAAAGGGAAGTTGCAGGGATCATTGAAACCTTGGTGGAGCAAGAGTTAGAGCAGAGCATGGAGGAAGTGCTAAAAGAGGATGAAGAAGAAAGTTTCGGGAAAGAACATGACAGTGTAGGGGGAGGCGCAAGCTTGGCTGTGAGATTTCTGAGGGCCACGTGCATAAGAAGGAAGAGTATAGAGGTACCACAAGGCCATGTGATGGGGTACATTGATGACCCGAGCAAGGTGTTATGCTCATGTTTTCAAAGCACCATACTGACGAAGCAACTCATGGCTATGACATCATTTGATGAGGAAGGTGCATACCCTCGGATAAGGAAAATGATCTCTTGGGAATTTGAGTTCCACATCGACAAGCCCAAATTTGAAGTAAGCCAATGGGCATTGATGCAAGTACCAGATTTAAAAGGAACCAACCCCTTGGTGAATGCTCAACAGCTATCTGACGAATAGATCTGCAACGTGCTAAACAAAGTCTCAGTTGAAGTTGAAGCCAAAATTTTTGGAAGAAATGACAGGGTGAAGTTTCTAGAGGTAGAGCTGGAGAAGAAATAAGAAGAGCTCATGGAAAAGACCAAGGACTTAAAGCAGGAATAGCTAGTCAGCGCTCAGCTAAGGCGTGAACTGAAGGAAGAAAAGGCAAGGGTACGTGAGGTGTATAAGAAGATACAGATGATAATGGATGCCATTGTCCTAAAGCATCCATATTTAACACCACCTGCGAAGAAGTATGAATCCACCCTATAATGCCTAGAGGACTTGACTCGCATTCTCAGCATGGAGAGGCAACCACTTGCCTTAGAATCGGCAGAAGAGGTGTTGGCGTGCTAGGAGAAGGAGGACAAGATGAAGGTGGTGGAGATTGTTTCTCAATATAACAAGATCCTCACCAACATAAAGGCTATTGTGCAAGTCGGTGAGGCTTCCTATGATAATTGTACAAATAGAGATAGAGTGGTGAATATCCTGGTCACCACCCATGAGGTGGAACTCAAGGAGTTCCAAGAAAAGAACAAGGGGAATAGGGCTGAACGAGAAAAAATTCTGGCTAACGTAGAAAATAAATTTGAGGCTATTGAGACCTTACGAGGATTAATCAAGAACCGAATAAAAGAGTTATACCCCCAAATCACTCGAAGGATGGACGCACTCGAAGATTTAGGAAATCAATTAGAAGGGGTTGTTGAGACCATGAGTGCCAAGGTAGAAGGACTAGGCTTTGACGAAGTGATTGCCCTAGTCAGTGACCTTTGTCAACAAGCACAAAATGAGGTTGATACTTAGGACAAAATGGAGGCATAATTGAGAAAGGATATCCCTCTCCTCCTTCAACAGTAATCATGAATCCTCCCCCATTCTTTCATTTCTTTCCCCCTATTCTTCATTCTTTATTCAACTTACAAAAATATTTCATTCTTTATTCAGTGGAGAGAAGTGTTTCTGAGGACAGAGAACAGGTGTAGTGTGGGGTGATGTTGGGCCCCTAAATTATCAGCTAAGTACAAAAAGGCGCATGGGCATGTGGGGCCTAATTGAAGAAGGGCGTGCAAGGTAAAGGCGCACAGGACAAGGTTTTAGAAGGGTTTAGTAGAACCCTTGGTGCGCATGCACAAAAAAGAAAGAGTTCCAGGAGTTAGCCATATTCGATGCTTTAGGAAGAACATGAGAAAATCATGACCTAACTACACATGTGGAATGGATAAGGTGCCATCCTGACAACAGGATGGCCTAGGAAGGAATATTCCATGCCAGAGAAGGATCTAGGAGGTCATCTTGGCAAAGAGTGAAGATCTTGGATCTAAACGAGCATGCTTCCATGGAGGACCACTTGACACTTGGCAACCGATCTGTAACTCCAACAAAGGCATGAAGGTGGTGGAAAAAGCTATAAATACAAACATTCAATAGAGGAAATGGGGCGGTCAGATCAAAGGGGTCAGAGGAGAGGCGAAGCTCTGTATAAATACATGGAGAGTTTTATGGGTTGGGTTTAGGAGATCTGTAGGAGTAATGGCATATCAAGGGATGGGTCTATGTTTCCCTTTGTATTGTAAGGGACCTAAGTTCAGTATTGATGCATGGTTCTGATCTGCACTATCATTTTGGTCTGTAGTAACCCTGATAGATGTAATGTGATTATTATACATGATGAATATGAATACATGCAGTTCATGGCTTATATGTATTTCTTTTTGATCTGTTTGGTATGTTTCATATGAATGGGTATAATCATTATGCGTCTCCTTTCCATTATGATTCAGATTTGTATTCTTTTAATGCGTTTCTTGTCTGAATGGATGCATTAGTATTAACACTTGTTCTAAGATCTCATGGTGAATGTGGAATTTATTTCATTCTTTCTATTATGCATCTATCATTGGTAATGCATTCTTACACAACTCACATAAAGGAGGGGTTCGGCGCCTTTACGTGCCTCAGGTGAGTGACCAGCGTCTGCTGGGTGATAGGTCGACGCGCATGAGATTTTCCTTGTTCTCTAAGGAGTATAAAAATTGACTACAAACATATATAGGTATAAAAATATTATTGCGCTTCTCTTTCTTGCCCTCACCTTTACACTTTGGTTCCCTTCTTTTGTTGTTCATTATCTCATTCTCTTCCTCTTTTGGCCTATCCATTACACCTTTGATTTAATTTTATACGCTTCTTTTGGATATCTAAAATACATATTTTTGGTTTGCAATTTGTAACATCTTTTGACATAATAGATCATAATTACAACTTAACAAAAGACATCAACATCCTCATTAAGAACTAATGTTGTTTCCTCAAATGAAACCATGATGTGTACAATTTGATCATGTCACATTTCTTATCATTCTCTCAACTTGTGCCAAAATGTGGGCATTGATAATATATGAAAATAGTGGATGCATATGTAAGGCATGTTGATTATTTGAAAAAATAGCTCTAAGAAATGCCATCTCATGGAATGTCATGATAATAGGATATACACAAAATTCTTCATCATGTTGTGGATTGTGAACATGAAAAGCCTTTAACATGTGAAATCCCAAAGACACAATCGAGCTAAATTAAAGTGTCACATCACGTTAATCAATGGTCAACATTGATCTTTTTTTAGATCTATGACGTGTTCGGTTGTATGTTCTCAACATGTCATTTTTAAAAAAAGTACATGCAACGATCATGGAGTACTCGGAAAAAATTCATTTTCTCAAAAAAAATCATGTGGTATTGCCAAAAAAAAACATTAAATAGTCCAAAGAATTGAAAATGTATCTCTCCTATTATAAGAGTAACTATGAAATATTTTCCACGACTCAATGTATTTACAAAACATCTAAATGTATGCCTTGAACAAATGTTAGTGAAAAACATCTAGCATGATGGTGAGTGGTGACACTTTAGATGATAATAACCATGATGATATAGACATTAACTGAGTTAGTGGAAAGTTAGAATCCTCTACTCTGTAGTAAGAGACATGAGCTAAAAGGGTAGTGTAAGAGAAAGGAAATTAAGGAGGAAATTGGAATACAAGACTAAGGAAATTTAATCCCTAAATAAATGGAAGAACGAGACACGCAAACCCTTGACTTAAAAATTATAATCTTCACAAAATATTAACCCTTCCTAGGTTTTGGCTTGATTTATCATATTATATAAATATTTTCAGTGACATTTAGATGGAGACATTAGCATTGCATGCACATTGAATCCGTCCGACCGCTTCTGGAATCGCAAATTTTTTCCTCACTTGAGTAGATCAGGGCCTTCAAATTGATTTTCTTATGCTTTTCGGTTCCTGCCAATATCCTCTGTGATTTATGTGACTTCCATTGATGTGCCCAAAAAACCTTTTCTTGTGAACCCCACTGTGTACAACCCTCTTTTTCCCTTCCATCTATTGGGAAAGGTAATCTTAGGGAATCCATCTTCTGTGATTGAACAAAAACAGAGAGATCAGATTTAGAATAAAATGAGCAACACTGGTTCGAATAAGCTAACAAGGGGTTTTCTTTGTGAAAAAGTCACATTCCTAAAAATGAAAAATTAAAAGTATGCATTTTAACGTTTCAAACCTCCACGCAATTTTCCTCCCTTGTATCTGAGCGCGGAAAAACTGAACGTTTCTCTCGGGTAAGCCGTCATCTGGACATTGGCTATGAGCGATTTTATGGGTCCATTATGGCCATGCAATAATACTAAACGTGAATGTGACGTGGCATCCCTTATCCACACCTGGATTGTCTTATTTGCTGACCCGCTCAACACCAGATTCCTAACTGTCGTAAAGCTTGTGCCCATTTAAAAACCCCACATGCTTCAAATATCTCCAAATTTTCTCTTTTACCCAGTAATTCACCATTCTGTCTCCTGATCCCGTATAAAAAATCCCTCCTCCGTATCCATCTCCTTGTGCAGTAATGACAACCCCATTTATGGAAACCCCATGGGAAAGATAGAGAGTCTGGGTGAGAACATGTAATTAGCTGTCAATATTCACCTTCCTCTGTTATATTGGCCATAATATTTGTATCAAAAAACACCCAAAATGGGTCAATACATTATAAATGTTTTCTGTTTATGGTGATTTACTTTTACGGTGCATGCAGAAGATGCATGCGACACTTCTTCAGCCCCACTGACACAATTGACAGACTTCACAGGCACATCGAATTATTATATTGTTTGAAGCTCCTTAATGCCCACATAGAGATTAAAAATACATGAATTTTAGAAACTTAAGATCCCTAGAGAACATCCATAGTATCTTGGCACACGAGGTACTACTACTTAGGCCCCGATTTTTCTGACATTTTTCTTGAATGTTTTGTACTATTGTATCAAATAATTTTCTTCAGATTGGTGTGAGAGGTTGGGAGTTCAAACCTCGCAGCAGGTAGTGAACACATAATATTCCAGAATATTCTGGGTTTACTTTCACTGGTGAGAAATGAGAAGGGCCCAAGCTGGAGGACATTCAGAGCGGTGCATCCATTACAAACAAGTAAGAAGACATTATATATTAGGTTGAAGGAAACAATAATACAAAATACTAATAATACCACTCAACGAATAAATGTGAACCTATCATTTCAGAAATGTAGGTAGAGGGATGACGTTCTCCCATCCTTAAAAATGTAGATGCATTGAATTTCAGAAACTTACCATGTTGAATCCCAATCTCTGTATCCTGGAAGATAAGACAATGTGTTTGGAATGTGGATAACCATGTGGTTCTGAATAGAATTAAATGCCTCATCGCGGATCAAATGCTCTGATGGATGCACACCACTCCTATTCCCATCATGTGGTGTGGGGTTAAATATGTTACAAAGATTCATACCACTCCTTGGCTACGAGGAATGGGAAAGAAGTTATAAATATTTTATTTTTTTCTTATTTTTTGTTTTTATTTCATGGACACAAATTGTGAATTTCATCGGCATGACATTAAAGGATTTTACTCAATATGTGTAAATGTATATGCTTATAAACATAAATTGCTTTATTACTTGAAACAATTAGGTGTTTAATAATAATATTAATTTTTTGACTATAGAAATGGTTCTCTTTTGCAATTTCTAAACCAATATGTTGGATCCGATTCTTTGGTTTTGGGTTCCACAAGCATTGTCCACTTTTTCTAATTTCTGTAATGCCCACACCTCTACAACATTTATCTTGCTATGATTTTATTATTGTGGACTAGAGACATGGACATTGTTGTTATATTTGATTAGCATACATTGATAGATGGATATTATTAGTATGTTTTGATATATAATATAGGTCATATGGACTACTAGCAGACATTCATAGATGATGATCTAGTATGGTTTCATTGTATACTGACACTTTATATTTTGGATGACAATGATTATATTTGGATGTGAAACTAAACTTATGATCTTCTTGAGTTTTTGGTTTAACAAAATCAATATGTTCAGAGATTTCAAATAATTGGTAGAACTTCCTAATTTTAATAATGAGGATATGGCTTCATGTATGATGTTGCTTGGATGTTATGTGTGTGATGTTGTGTGTGTGTGTGTACGTGTGAGTGTGTGTGTGTGTATGTGTATGTGTTTTATTTATTGATGTATTTGATGTGGCCTTGAGGATGAAGGGGTATTGTTTGATTGGTTACATGAAATTTAAATCATGACAACAAGAAGGGGGTTAGGAGACAAACAATGGAGGATTTTTGGGTATTGGAAATAGGTTCACTTTATAAATTTCACGTCTTGTGCATTATGTTGTCCTTGCTTGAGTTGTTAGGGGATCCCAATGCAAGGGTGACCTCAAAATGTGACCATGGGAGTATGTGTGGCCTTTTCCATTTTGATTTTATTTAATTGTTATTTATGTAATGTCTTCATTTGTAATGTGATCTCACCTTGTATAAATTTTAATAATGTGACTTGTTAATTAATTAATCTTATGATTAAAGTAATTTTGGTATATGACTTTTGGGGAATTTATTGGGGAACATAGTCCTTGGAATATTTTGGATTTGAGTTTGATTTTAATTTATTTTGATGTGTTCACTCAACCCATCCCTCAAATCCCGAAATTTGACTTTGGAGCCAATTTTAGAGGCTTGCGAGACAATTTAAGCTTGACCCATGCCTCTTAAACTAACCCACAAACTATACCTATTATGTGGGAGGGTTGATTTTAGGCCTCATTATCTATTTTGAGGGAGAAAAGAGGGAATTAATTGTACTCTCTTGCAATTTATTTTATTACTGTCCTTTGGAGAATGGGGGAAGTGTTTGTGTGCGGAAGGAAACTTGTCATATCCTTACCTAACCTTTTGATTGGCCTTGGTTTTGATGTTTCACCAAGTGAGATGGAGTGGAGGATAGGGGATATGGAATCCTACATGGAGCCACCTCACCTCCTCCCCTCATTTTTTCTATTTATTGATGTTGTATTGAAGTTTTGGGGGTTACTCATTTTCATTTTGTACACTTGCTTTTCTAGAATTGAGTGAGGTGGATTGATCCTACATGGAGCCACCTCACATCCTCTCCTCATTTTTTCTATTTATTGATGTTGTGTTGAAGTTTTGGGGGTTACTCATTTTCATTTTACACACTTGATCTTTTAGAATTGGCTTGGGTTTCTTGCTTGGAGCTTTTCGAGGATTTTTTTTTGTGATTTTCTTGATTTTTGGAAGGTATTGAAGCTTATGGATTGAAGATTGTGAAGCTATAATGGAAAGGTAGGGTCTATGCCCTTGTTTTTCATTTACTTGTTTATGTGTTTTACAAATGAGTGTATGTGTATGTTTGTGTATGTGTTTTGGTGTAGTATGACCTTAAGATTGTGGAAGAAAGAAAATGGGACCACTTTGGTAGGGAAAAGGGAATTTTTTAGGCATTGTGGAGGGAGCATGAGTAGGGAGTTCCACCTATGGGGAGTGAAAAGGGTAAAATTGCTATAATTTGTGTATTTTTCATTAGGAAGGGAAAAAGGGGTATGTTTGAGTAAGCTTATGATGTGCACATAGAGGTATTTTGGGTTGAACCCCTAACTCATTTAGGAGCTATAAGGAGGTGGTTCACATATTATCTACTATCCCTTGGCTTCCATTATGAGCCTATGTGATTTGATTTGTATTTGTGCTATTGTGTTTGTTGTTTGAATATTTTACATGTAATGTTGGCTTGAGTTTTGTAATGTTGAAGCCCTTAAGAAGTTTATGTGGTTTCTTGATATCCTCTATTGCTTTATTTTTGGGGCTCAAGGGCCAATTAGAGGGATGACTTCTCCTCCTCATTGGAATATGGTCGGGAGGAGAGCATTGCCTACTGCCCATTCCTTATTGTTGTGCTTGGTGATGAAGGAGAAAATATATGGAGTTGCAAGTTGATCTAGAGATGAAGATAAATGCATTTTGAGACCAAAGAAAGAATCCTATTGTTGTTAGTGCTATCTTATTGTTCCCACTTTGAATGGAAGGATTATACATTCTTGTATTGAAGAGAGTTCTTGGAAATTCATTTGTCAAACCATGTATTGCAATGGTTGAAAGAAGAAGTAAGTTGTATTAAAATGGAACTCTTGTAAATGAATTATCCCAAATCTGAATTGTATCATTGTATTTGTAAGTAAATGGTCAAAATAAGACTTTGAAAGTTGTAATCTATTCGGTGTTGTATTGTCCTCATCTTGCATTGTGTTGGATGCACCATTTAGTTTCAAAGTTGTATTTAATATAAAACAAAATATTGTATTCTTTGAACTAGAAATAAAATGAAATATGTAGTTTGCTTCCCTTTTTGAATGTGTTTGTTCTTCGTAAATTTTCAAACAAGGAAAGAAGGAATAACAGAGGAAGAAAGGAAATTTTTTTTATATTGATTACTTTGAATCTATTACATCTACAGAGTACCATGATCAAACACAAAAAATGGTGCAGAGAACCCGCTAAATAGCTTAAAAAAATGGTTACATACGGTTACAAAAAATGATGAAACTAATTCAAGAAATCAACATCTGAACTTCTCTAACACCTTAGCCGTTCCATACCTGGCAGAAAAACCAAATGCTTCATATCACATCCATTCATTCTGCTTTTGTAAACTTTGAATTTGAGTCCTCTACGTGGGAGAGATTTGTTGAATCGGGCCTAGGGGCGCCTTTTGCATTTTATGATTTTTATAGAGATTATGCATTTAGAAATTTTGGTCCGCCCATCTGCTTCTAATATAGGCCTGATACGTGGCTTTACTTGAGTGGTGACGGAGTCGCAGCTCACTTTTACAATTTCAACTCTTTTCAACACGAGCTCAAAAAATCAAATTGCTCTACCGACTCACCTCCCCGATTTGATTTTCGATGCGGGATCAACATTTGACTTTATCCCTTGGCATGAGCGTGGCCACGGGTCACTTTATAACTTTAAGCTCTTTATGGAAACAAAGCTAAAATTACCAAATTGCTCTGACATCTCGCCTTCACAATTTGGCTTTTCAACAATGGAGTCACGACTTAATTTATACTTTATGCCCTTTTGGAAATAAAACCAAAATTCCCAAATCGCTCTGACATCCCACCTTCGCGCTTTGAATTTTCAAAACATCAAAACACAAAAAGGGCCCGCCTTTCCGCCACCACTTGAAATATGGCCATGTGTCCCTTTGCGGGCCTATTTTGTATTTTTTTGTTTTGACTAAGTCCCTTTTGTTTGGCGGGGCCATATGTCTGACCCTGGACACGTGGATGCTCAACGCACATTTGGGACGTGCCTCCAGATTTTTCCTTTGAAGTTACACTGAGATGACATGTGGAGGCTTCCACAAACCCTTCTATACTTAGCCGATTCAACGGTGGGCTTTGCCCCTTCTTTGACTTTGACCATGTGGCGAGCCCGTGCACACCTGGGGACCCGTTCTTGATTCTTCCTTTGAAGTTACACCGAGTTTTCAAAGGGCAGAGAAAAATATGAAAAATTTACATTTTTTCCAAAATTTATAAAATGTTAAAAGGTGATCCCAAGCCTGTTTCGAATCAAATTCTTCCACGTGGATGACTCAAATTCAAAAGGGACAGAATTAACGGTTGCTGTGCATTGCATTTGATGTTACCACCATGGACATTTCAAGAACTCTGGAGATGTGATTTTTGCATCGTTCTTCATCAAATTTTGATGAATTCTTGTTTTTTTTAATGGCATAGTGTAATTGAATGGATTTAGAGCTCAATTTGTGAATCCTCGGTACAAATTTGAACATTTGAAGCAGATTTTTGCTTGGGCACTTGAAAAAAATGCAAATTATCAGATCTAGAAATTGCAGAGAAAAATTACAGAGGGAAAAGTGTGAAATGATAAAGGAAAGCATGCTGCAGGTGCCAAAGATGAAAAACATGCTCCCAATTAGAACAATGATGTAAAGATTTGAAGGGATTCACCTTTTTGAACACCTGGCAACTTTTGGGCGTGGATCTGTTAAACGTCCCTTTCTAGAAATCTTGGTGAAATATTGCAAAAAGTAAAGGTGATTCAAATATTCTTGTTTATGGGGGGAAAAGAAGATTTCATGTAATGCAAATGTTATAAATAAGCATGCTTGAGTCATGCAAATGGTGTTGGTTGTTAATTTTGTCAAGCAAATTTTGAGATAAAACCATTTTCTTCTCAAGAAGCCATTTGAGAGACCTGTTAATCTCTTTTGTTTTAGATTTGCATCACGTCAAGTTGGTTACGAGTGTACAACCATTGATGAGATCTAAGATTGTTTCAAAAACTTTCTCTTGCTGATGAATTTAATTCAATTTTGAGTTAATCTGTGTTAATCTCGGGCAAAATTTGTGTCTGTTTTATTTCAGATTGTCTGCAAATAGTTTTTCTTGTTCTTATTGCAATCTTACATTGAAATATTTGTGAATTACACATAATCTCATCCCTGTGATAGTTTAGTGGTATTTGCAAACTCATTATCAGAAGAGCTTTCATCTGTTAATAAGATAAACAATTTAAAATCACTTTACCTTCCTTGATTGACATAGATTTTTTGTTATCCTTTTAGGGTATCTTAGGCGTGATAAAATAGAGGTTGATAATGTTTAATTTGGTATTTTAGCTCGATCCTTCGTGCTAAACCCTTCAATATTGTGTGAAAATGTGCAAATCTGGGCCTCCATTGATGCACACCTTTTGGTTGAAGGAAAATTTGGACTATTCCATAGTTTTCTGCTGTTAAGTTTTCCAATTATTGTTAAAGCTCTCAAAGATCTAGTAAAATCAACTTTGCATTGTTTAACTTCCCACTAAAAAAATCCCTTAACTGATAAATCCTACTAGAACTACCCATGTTTGCCTTGTGTATCCACAAATGAAATATTTCCACTGCCAAAATATGCATAAGCAAATCAGGTTTCAATGTCTTTAGTAACCTAAGCCTTGCTTGGAAAATATCTCCATCCTTTAGAAGTGACAACTCGTGAGAGTTAAATTATGGTGCATTGATCATATTTTTCCCAAGTTTCTTCTTTGAAAATTGGTGCAAAATAAGGATATCTTCATCTCCTTCATCAACAAAGGTTACAAAGTGGGTTCTCTTTCCCTGGTTGAAAGGCACAACCTAAAATAGTGAGGATAGATCAAATCCTTTCAAGGTGCTATCCAATTCTCCAACACCGAGTGACAAAGAGCCAGATGAATCACCTCCCCAACTACAAAATGACACATATTTCGATTTGTCTGTCTTTGAGTGTCCTGAGAAATCTTTGATGCTTCTCGGCTTCCATTGAAGAATCAATTTGGGTACCAACACACTTCTGACACCATTTTCGTGGATGATTTGATAAAAGTAAATGAATATTCAACCCTGGTAATACTTCTTACACATTTTGTGTGTTAATACATTTTGTAAATGTCATTCTATATTCAGATTTGTAATATTTGAGTGAAGTTATGAGCTCTGTGTGAAACATTTCCAGTTTCCATATGATGTTGCACTAAGTTTGTGTTGTATATGCTAAATTTTAGTAAAGGAAGGTCAGATTTACTAAGGCTTTGCATCAATCCAGTATTGACAGATATTTGACAGATCAATTTGTAATGCATTTACACAACTAGGGTGAAAATCCTTAGTGGCAACCCCGTGATCATTTGATTTTGATAAATGCCAGTTTCTTAACCTTTTTCATTTTAAATTTCTTACTAATATTTACAAAGTCTGGAAGGAAGAAGATCTATCTTCACTAAGGATTCCATCCTAGATAGCTATGTTCTCAAAGCTAGGAAAGATCAAATTCACAACAAAGACGTAAGTCTAGAAAGCTAGTTGGAGATCACGAGCTCAAGAAAAGAGATATCAAACTAAGGAGAGTGATCAACCTGTTGTTGAGGACTACCAGTTCATCTTCAAGCAGTTTCTAAATTAGGTATTCTTATTGTAAATCTATAATTCTCCATCTGGTGAGGGCCCTATCATTTGTGTTTGGAAAAGAGGGTTTCTTTCAGTTCTGCCCCTGTGTTTTCCAGAGTATGATAGGGTCTTCCATGAAACATGAGTCATTAGGGAATATTCATTTTGAAAATCATACACCTGTGCCCCACAGACTCCTCAGTCTGTCATCATTTTAGTATTTCCTTAAAAAGACCACCACCTCAAGGACAATATGGCCCAACCCCCACCTAGATCTCCATTTGTTGTTAATGCCTTTGGCCCTATAAAATTTAGAGGAATGGCTGGGTATCCAAATGTTGTCCCACGAGATGTAAGAAATAGATTGCCTAAATTCCAAGGCAATAATGCAATTACTGGTGATCAACACCTAAAACGTTTTGTCAATATTATGGAATATTTTGAGATCAAATGGTGACGATGTGTATATTAAATTGTTCATTAAAAATCTAGAGGAGGATGCATGTGATTGGTATACAAGGATTTACCAGATAACTTTGATAGATTCATGGACATGAGATGTAAAATTCCTTTAGGTTGCAATATCGGGATAAAATAGATCCTTGGTTTCTTCTTTCCTAAGTTTGAAAATATAAAGAAGACATCCTTAATGAATGTGTACATGATTTCAATACCAGATTCAACAAGACATTGAAAAGATTGCCTAGAACCTTAAGGCCTAGTGATGAATCTTGTTTGATAAAGTATGTCTAATGCATTTGACAAGAAGGCTATGCTTATTATTTGAGGGATAAAGACCCTAAAAATCTGAGGCAAGCCTTTACCATGGCTCTATAGATTGAGAATAATATCAAATAAATTGGTAATCCTCCAAAAAGAGAAGGTATCAAGTTAATCAATCGAGAGAAACCTTAATCAAGAAAGAGTGTCGATTTAGAGGAGGTTGTGATAACTTTGGCAGGGGTTGTTAAAGAGATCTCTTACAAATTGGCTAGAGGTAGAGAAGGGAATTGGGACAAAGTTTGCAAGGTTAGCACAAACACACAAAATCAAGATAGATTTGTAAATCATCCTAGAGGTGATCAGAGATCTGATGACAGAGGTAAAGGGCCCATGGGATCTGCAAATAGACAATCCCAGCCTAGGGAAAATAGAATGGTGCTTGATCCTCTGAATGCCAAGGTTACTGCTGTAGAAGAAGCTAATGAAATTGAATGGTGTGATAGATGTTTCTTGCCTCATCCTCCACGTGTTGAAGATGAAGAAGTTGAGGAGGTTGTCTGAAGATGACACTGATGATGATATTTACATGATGGGTTGCTCTACAAGTTCACAGAAAGGAGGAACTTCAACTAGAATTAATTAGTGCTAGAACTGCTGTGAGACTTTTTGGGATTACATTCACTGGGTACTACCTCTTCCTCCCTCTCATACTTTAGAAACAAATATGGTACATGATTTTGAATTACCTAATAATGATTTTGAGTACTTAAGAGGTATTAATGATTAAAAATTATGATGGAGGAATCCCTATTTCAGAAGAGGATATGCAGTTGTTTATGAATGTTGTTATTACCCATGAAAATGAATATAACACTAGGATTAAATTTATCAAAGGGGTAGGGCCTCAAGCCAAACCAAAAACCCCAGTTCTGATCAATATCCCTAAAGAAACAACTAAGAACGATGCATTTGGAAAATGCCTTCTTGTCCCAAACATAACTGGTATCCATGCCCATGCTCAAAATGTGAAAACTCCTTCACTGTCAGATGAGTTTGTTAATTTACATCCCAATGTTTCCTTGGCCAAGTATGTTCCATATGACATTACCCAAGTCTTGAGTCAGATCAAGATTTATGTTCCAATTGTTGAGTTGCTTAGGATTCCTGAGCATAAGAAGAGGGCCTTTGAGTACTTGGGATTGGAAGAGGAAAAGACTTCCCAAGGCAGAAATGTAAACAGTGTTGAGACTCCTCCTTCCATTTCCGAAGTAGAGACAACCCACGTATTGGAAGAGATAGGTGAAACACCTAAGGTTTACTTGGGAACATCTTTGGTTGAGTCTTAATTAAATGTTGATCCATTTTTCACTACTCTGATTCTTAAGGACATACTGTTACACAATTATATGTTTGATTCTGGAGCTTCATGCAATGTTATGCCTCTTGAGGTCATGAATGAATTGAACATCAAAGTAACAACATCTTATGGAAAGTGTACTACCATGGATTCCAGAGAGGTGCTAGTTGTGGGATGTGTGAAAGGTTTGGTGGTACAACTTGCATCTTACCCAAGCACGGATTTAAAACTTGATGTTATTATTGTTGATTGCCCTACCAAATGGGGCATGCTGTTATCAAGAAAATGGGCTGCAAGTTTTGGTGGAAGTGTTCAAATGGATATGTCCTATGCCACCATTCCAATTGAGGGTAGTTTGGTGAATTTTTTTGGAGAAAAGAAGATGTTGCATCTCATTGAAGATCCCAATAATGCCTCCTATGAAGTGTTATACACAAGTGTTGATGTAAATAACTTTGTTGAATTTGCTGATGGTAAAGAGCACAAAATTGATCAATGCAAGTGTCTTGAATAAATAGGTTCTCCCTATAATTTTTTATTTGATGGAGCTTACTCTAAATTTGGAAATGGTGCTGGTATTATTCTGATTTCTCCATGTTAGGAAGAGTTTGTTTTTTCTTTCAAACTTAACTTTGAGTGTACTAACAACATTATTGAGTATGAAGCACTGTTATTAGGTCTGAGAATTGCTTGGAAATATGGTGTTAAGGACATCATTATCAAAGGAGATTCAGAACTAATTGTCAAACAGGTTAGAAGACTATATGCAACTAAGAATTAGAGAATGAAACAATACAAGAATGGAGTTTGGGATTTGATTGAGATGTTTGAATAATTTAATATTGTGCATCATGATAGAAAGTTCAATGTTGTTGCAGATAGGCTAGCAGTGTTGGGGTCCAGATTTGAAAATTACACCATGTCCCCATATTGTGAGTATGATGTGGAGGTACTAACTAGACCATCTGTCCCTAAAAACATTAAACATTGGCAAGTATTTGATGATGATGCCCAGGTGAAAAGGTTTTTGTGGAATAAAGGATAATTTTTTGATCAACGTATAGATTGGGAACCAATGGTGTGTGCTGCTAAAAGAAACGAAACTTTATTTGGAAAAGACATCATTCAGCTGAAAAATAATACCATTCCTCGAGGGTTGGTTTCTCTTGAATCAAACTTTGATAATGCAGATTGCATTGTCAACATACAGTATGTCTGCCTCAAGGGATGTTGAAGAACGTGATCTTGGCACGAAGGAGAAACCACGTAAGATCTGGTTATGATATAATCTGAACAAGTAAGAAAAGTAATTCATATGCCCAACTAGTTGAAGAAATATCAAGAACGCTTAGCTTGGTCTTATTATGAGCTAAAATCATTCCGGGAAGATCTGTTTCAACATGAAATTCCTCTTGAATCCAATGTCAAGCCATTCAGGAAAAAATAGAGGCCAATCAATCCACTCCTTTCCTTGAAGATGAAAGAAGAATTAAAGAAGTTGAGGGATGGAGGAATCATTCAGCCCACAAGGTACTCATCTTGGGTTGCAAACCTAGTACATGTTAGAAAAAATAATGGTGAAATAAGGTTGTGTGTGGAGTTTCAGATACTTTAATAGAGCATCAATGAAGGATAATTACCTTCTGCCTAATATGGATAACATGTTACAATTAGTGACTGGTTCTGAACTGTTATCCACCTTGGATGGTTTTTTTTGTATATAACCAAGTGATTATGAAGGAATAAGAGTGAATTAAGACTTCTTTTACCACTCCTTAGGGAACTTATGTCTATGTCAGAATGCCTTTCAGTCTGATGAATGCTGGAGCCACTTTCCAAAGAGAAATGGAGTTTTCTTTCTCTGGTTACATTAATGATTTCATTATTGTATATCAAGATGATGTTATTGTCTTTTCCAGAAAAATAAATGACCACTTGCAGCACCTAGAAAAAATGTTGATAAGGTGCAGAGAGTATGGTATTTCGCTTAATCCCAAGAAGTGACCATTTTGGAGTTCAAAAGAAAAGTTTCTTGGTCACATTATGTCAAAAGAGGGGGTCATGATTGATCCTGAAAGGGTAGAAGCCATCAGCAAAGTCCCAATTCCAAGAACCAAGAAGGGAATTCAATCCTTCTTTGGGCAAATAAATTTTATTAGAAGATTTATATCTAACTTTTCTGAGCTAACTATCCCAATCACAAGCATGCTGAAGAAGGACCAAGTTATCAAATGGGAAGAAGCAGACCTTCAAGCTTTTGATGGGATCAAAGAGGCACTAAAGAATGCTCCTATTTTGGTAGCTCCAGATTATAAGAAAGCTTTTCAATTTTTTTCTTTTGCTTCAAAAAATACTATTGCATCTATGTTTTGTTGCAGAAGGATGATGAAGGAGCTGAAAGAACAATTTCCTTTTTCAGTAAGGCATTATAAGGAGCTGAGATAAAGTACACCATCATGGAGAAGCAAGCATTTTCCTTGGTGAAAGTAACAAAGGTTTTCAGGCCATACATTTTGAGCTCTAAAGTTGTTGCTTTTGTTTCCCACACCATGGTGAAAGATATCCTATCAGAGATAGAGGTCTCAAGAAAAAGATGCAGATGGGTAAACAAATTGTAGAGAATATGACATGGATATCCAAACCACAAATTTTGTAAGAGGTTTGGGCCTAGCTAAGCTTATGGCTGAGAGAAACCTGTAAACTATTGAAGTGAATGAAGTAGAAGAAGAAAGGGTGAGTATCTTTGAGAAGTTAATGAGTTCTGAATGGTACAAGGATATAATTTTTTATCTTAGACATCTACACTGCCTTGAACATTTAAGTAAGAATGCAAAAAGAGATCTTAAGTTAGCTTCCCAAAAATATGTCATTACTGATTTTGGGTTAGCTTGGAAGAACCCTGAGGGAGTTCTCTTAAGATGCATTACTGAAGATGAAGCCCCAAAAATAATTACTTGATCTCCATGGAGGAGTTTGTGGGGGGCATTTTGCTGGAAGGGTAGCAACTCATAAAATTTTGAGAGGTTGGTTATTGGTGGCCCACTCTTTTCAAAGATACAACTCTGCTGGTTAGGAAATGTGAAAGTTGCCAACATTTTTCATGGAAGAATGAAAGCTTTAGGCTCCCTCCCTTTGCAGCCTGTATCAATTGAGGCTCCATTCAAACAGTGGGGAATGGACTTCATTGGTGAGATTTATTATTCCTCAAGTGCTGACCATAAGTGGATTTTAGTAGCCACTGATTACTTCACCAAGTGGGTGGAGGAAATCCCCACCAAGAAAGCAACTCACCAAATTGTCATGGACTTCATTTTAAATCATATAATCTACAGATTTGGAGTGCCAGCTAAGATTGTTGCTGATAATGCCATGAGATTTCGAGCTAAACCTTTGGTGGCAATGTGTAAAGAGTATGGGATCAATTTGACATATGCTTCTAACTACAATCCCCAAGGAAATGGACAAGCTGAGTCCAGCAATAAAAATTTGTTGAAGATCATTATAAGAACCTTGGAGATGAACAAAAGGAAGTTGGGTGAGCAATTGAATTTTTTCGTTTGGGTTGACAGAATCACTGTCAAGAGAGCTACTGGTAAAATCCCATTTGAGTTGGTGTATGGAACTCAAGATTTTATTCCCCTGCATATGCAATTGTCTTCATATCAGTTTATTCAACAATTGGAGGATCAAGAAGTTAGTCCATATGATGCTCGCATAAATTAGATTGTTGAATTAGATGAAGAAAGAAGGGCATCCCATCAGAGGCATGTGAAGTTCAGAGATAAGTTGAAGAATTTTGTTTGACAAGAAGGTGACTCCAAGAGCTTTCAGAGTGGGGGATCTTGTGATATTATGGGATAGAATACATGAGGATAAGGGCAAGCATGGTAAATTGGATGCATTGTGGATGGGCCCTTATTCGATTGACATTCGATTCGGTGAACACACCTTTTTCCTAAAATACTTAGATGGGGAATTTCTCGACATTGCATGTTAATGGACAGGCATTTGAAACATTTCCTTGATTGATTTCTCAGAATCATGAGGTATCACACCATTTGTATAGTGTATAGTATTTTGCTTTCGTTCTGCATTTTGCTATGTTTTTTTGGTTTCTGTTCTGGTCTTTGGTGACCATTTTTTTTGTCTGGTTCTCATTTTGTTCTTAGGAGGTTGGTTATTTTTGTTCTCTGCTCTGCAAATTAGCTCGTGACTCCTGTTGCCCAATGGTTTTTGGCACTTGGTTTTCTTTTGTTCTTATGGCACTCGCTGGGAGTGGCCATCCCCGAGTTGGAGCCAATGTTGGTGCTCGATTTTTGATCCGCTTGAAGACCAATTTTCCCTAATTTGCCCTAAAATTTTTCAATCTGCGTGGTTCGTGGTTTTTTCTATCTCCAGAATGGATGCGTGAAATGTTCAATTCTTCTGCATTTTATATGCCTTTGTATAATCCATTCTCCATTGTCATAAATAATGCTTGCATCCTTGGTTTTATTTGCCAATTTCTCCATCCTTGGTGAAAAAATTGATTCTGAGCGTGAATAGTGAAGTTCTGTGTTTTTCATCGTTCTGACGGTCGTCTTTTCCCTGTCAAATTCTATCCTCAGCACCGGCAACTGGGTACGTGTTCCTCCTTTGATTGGTTGAGGGATGTGCGAAAAATCTTCGGTGAACTTGTCATTTTTGTCACTTTTGGCTACTTTGGTAAAAATATTGATTTGGTTTCGTAGCCCTGTCGAGCTTTGATTGGCTAAATTCAAGTGGTGGAGAAAATTTCTTATTTTTGCCCCGAAGGTGTACACGTGTCAATCAAGTTAAGCAGTTGCGTGGAAGATCGGGCCTTTTTTTGTGCTTTAAGGCATTATTGAAAAAGGAGAAAAATGAGAAAAATTTCCTAAGGCCCGCGGGAGGACACGTGGCAGCTTTCTAAAGTCAAAAATGGAATGGCGGGTTGTCGAAGTTCCTTTGAAGTTTTTTAAGCCTTTATTTTGTAAAAGGATTAAAGTCACAAAGTGAACTGAAACTCCGCTGCGAATCAGAGGTGGGACATGCGGTCAGTTTAATAAGTCAAAGGATGAAGCGGGATGCAGATTGAAGTTCCTTTGAAGATTTTGCAAAATAAACTGCAAATCTGTTCCAGTCAAGAGAAGAACGTAGCATTTGAATAAAGAGGTATTAAAAATGAAGGAATTGAAACTCCACCTCCAATTAACAAAGGGACACATGGATCAGCTTTGAAAAGTCAAAGTGGGAGGTAGAATAGTGGAGTTACTTTGAATATTTTTAACTTCAAAAAGGATTAAAGTTAAAATGGGAACCGCCGCTCCGCTCCAATCAAAGAAAGACACTTGTTGAATTATGTTTGAAAAGTTAAAAGCAGATCGGGAGGTCGAAGCACTTTGAAGTTTTTGAAACTTTTTGCTTTATTAAAAAGGGATAAAGTTATAAAAGTTAATCGCAACTCTGTTGTGAATTAGAGAGTTAAACATGTGGCAGCTTTGACAAGTCAAAGTAGGAAGGTGGATCATCGGGGGAAGTTTGAAATTTTAAGCCCTTTTTGGTGAAAAAGGGAGTAAAGTCATAAAAGTTAAGCGCAGCCCGCGAGAGAGTTAATTAAGGACCTTGCACATGAAAAGGTCAAAGGCGGAGGTGCGGGGCATCGGGGAAAATTTGGAAAATTTTGGTTTTTTTGCAAAAAAGAGGTAAATTTGTAGAATCAAGCCACGACTCCACTGGGACCCACTTTAAGCCACATGTCAGGCACACATTTTCAAAGGGACCTGGAGGGGCGGTAGAAAAATATTTTTGAAAATTTCTATCATTTTATGCCAAGGGCGTTATAAAATGTTAAAAAGTTGCTCCCAAGCTAGTTTTGAATCAAATTTTTCCACGTGGATGGCTCAGAATTCAAAAGTTGAAAGGGCAAGATCGACGGTTGATGTGCATTGCATCTTGATTTTGCCGCCATGGATGTTCCAAGAACTCTGGAGATGTGGTTTTTGCATGGCGTTTTTCATCAATTTGGTTGATGAATTCTTGTCATTTTTAATGGCATAGTGCAATTGAATGGATATCAAGGCTCAATTTGTGAATCTGAGGTACAAAATTTGAACATTTGAAGCATAAGATATATTTGCTCAGGCACTTGCAAAAAAATGAAAATACTCCTAGATCCACCATTAATTGCAGAGCAAAATTTCAGAGGGAAAAGGATGAAATGATGAATCCTAGGAAAATCATGCTGCAAGCACCCAAACAGATGAAAAAAATGTATATCCCAATTAGAAAAATGATGCAAATATTTGCAATGATTCACCTTTTTGAAAACCTAGCAACTTTTGGGTCAGTATGATCTGTTAAACGTCCCTTTCTGCCAAAAATCATGATGAAATACTTGACATAACAAACATTAAGGTGAGTTTGAATATTCAAATCAGATTTCTTGGGGGAAAAGAAGCTTTGATGTAATGTGAATTCATTATAAATGTATGCATGCTTAGCTCATGCAAATGGTGTCGGGGGGTTAATTTTCTAAGAAATTTTGAGAAAGCCCATCTTCCTGAGAGACCATCTGAGAAACCTGTTAATTCTCTTTTGCTTTTGATTTCTATCATGTCAAAGTTGGTTGTGAGTGTACAACCATTGACAAGCTCTGAGATTATTTTCAAGAAACTTTCCCCTGCTGATGAATCTAATTCAATTTTGAATTAATCTGTGTTAATCTTGGGAAAAAAATTGTGTCTGCTTTATTTCAGATTGTCTGCAAATAGTTTTTCTTGTTCCTATTGCAATCTTACATTGAAACCTTTGTGAATCACACAATAATCTCATCCCTGTGATAGTTTAGTGGCATTTACAATCTCATTATCAGAAGATCTTTCATCTGTTAATGAGATAAACAATTTAAAATCACTTTACCTTCCTTGATTGACAGAGATTGTTTGTTAGCCTTTGAGGGTATCTTAGGCATGATAAAATAGAGGTTGATAATGTTTAATTTGGTCTTTTAGCTCGAGCCTTCATGTTAAACTCCTGAATATTGTGTGAAAACGTGCAAATCTGGGCCTCCATTAATGCACACCTTCTGGTTGAAGGAACATTTTGACTATTCTGACAGCTTTTCTGTTGTTAAGTTTTCCAATTATTGTTAACGTCTCTCAAAGATCTGGCAAAGTCAAGTTTGTCCTTGTTTAATCTCCCACCAAAAAATTATTCAAAACAATGAATCCTACCTAGAACTACCCCTTGTTTGTCCCTATGTATCCACAAATGCAAATCAATTTCCACTGTCAAAAATATGCAAAACAAATCAGATTTCAATGTCTTTAGTAACCTTAACCTTGTTTTAGAAAATATCTCCATCCTTTAGAAGTGACAACTCTGTGAGAGTTAAATTGTGGTGTATTGATCATATTTTCCCAAGGTTCTTCTTTATAAAATTGTGTGCAAAAGAAGGATCTATTAATATCCTTCATCAACAGAGGTTACAAAATGGGTTCTCTTACCCTGGTTGAAAGGCACAACCTAAAATAGTGAGGATAGATCAAATCCTTTCAAGGTGCTATCCAATTGTCCAACACCGAGTGGTAAAGAGCTAGATGAATCACCTCCCCAACTACAAAATGACACATATTTCGATCTGTCTATCTCTAAGTGTCCCGAGAAATATTTGATGCTACTCAGCTTCCATTGGAGAATCAATTTGGGTACCAACACAACCATTCATTGGATTCTTTAACCTTGATTGCATTATTTGGTTTCAGAGAAGGCTATATGGTTTGAATGAGTTGTAAATTTTGAGACTACTCATTTATGAGTGTCTTTATAAAGTATTGAGGCATTTTTCAATGCAAAGAGTGTTGGATGGAAGACATGCTTATTTTTCGTTTGTGTGAGGAATATAAATTAAACATATAAGAATAATAACTTTTAGAAGAGTAGGAAAACCACATGGACTGTCAGAGTTAGTAGATATTATTAGTTCCATCCAAAGAAGGTTGTACAAGATATTAATACTACTCATAATAGAGGATTAGATTTAAATTGAAGCAGTGATAAAGAACCAAAGGTTAACCTTGATAAATTGAAGGAAGAACATGAAGGTAGATGTTCTTAGAATGTCATTGAAAAAATGGGAGGGGATTCATAAATGGACATCCCTAACTTGTCAGGAAGATTATTTCTTAATGGTTTTGATATCTTTGATTGTGAAAGTGGAGTAGTATATTGACTACAGATCAATGTATGACCCTAATATTATTAAGGTTTTTTGCACCAAGGTAAAATAGAATACATTTTTATGGTGGGATCATGTGAAAATAGGTAGAAAAAGAAAATTCATAGATAAAATCAAAGCATTGAGTATGATGGTTACCCATGTACATGTGAAGTTTTTCTAGTTTTAATGGTTAGATCTCACAAACATGTAAACCCTACCCCAAGACATTATTTCCATGTCAAAATTGTGGAAAATATTTTTAAAATGCCCTCAATTACTTCAAATAGAATATTAAACTTGTACATTTTAACATCTATGCTAAATTAGTTTATTCAAATATGGCATATTTAAATGACTACCTGCCTTGCACACACTTGTGAACCTTCAACACCGTGACATTATTGCTTGCTCCAAAATAAATAAGTTACTAAAGGAATTTGGTAAGAGGGGATAATTTTCTAAGCTAGATGTAATTTCAATGATTAGCCTAGAGAAGATAGAGGATATTCCATTAGTGGTGGAAGGATATCTACATTCAATTACAAAATTGACAATAATGGAATGTGAGGCAATGTGGATGTTGTGAAAGAGTTATTAAAATTTAAAGAAATTGTGGAAAAGATAAGATTTTAGGGTTGATCAATGGTTGTCAGTGTAATGTGAGAAAATTTTATCAACATAGAGAACAAGGTCCAAACAATAACATTGTCTATTGCAGACACTCAAACAATGACAAAGTGATTCATTCAAATGATTGATATTAATGAAAATTATATTTACAGTAAATTATAGTTCAACAAGTTATTTTATTTTTGTATTGTATTTATTATTTGTTTGAGATGTAACATCACTCACTAATTACACAACAAAATTTATTTTTAGGTTTCACTTAACTCTTAAATATATGTTATACTTATTTGAAGAAATTTGTACTAAAATTTATCCTTTCTTTATTTCTCTTCAATTTATCTTCCTTTTATTTATTTATTTTATTTTAAAATATATTTACTTATTTTGTGGGTGTAATTAGGGAATATCCAAAGTTTCTTGTGGGTATAATAGGAGAATATCCAGAGTTTCTATACAAGATTAAATATTTTTAGAATTAAATATTTAAAACAATAATTTAGTTGTTTGTGTTTAAATAATTTTTGTTTAAACCAAAAGTTTATCTTATGATTTTTAGTTGAGTTTTAAACAAGTTATGAAAATAGATTTTTCCATTAAGTACATCAAAAAAATTCACAATATAGCTATGTAATGTTTGAAATTATTTTCACTCAGAAGTAATCCACACTAACTGGAATATACAATTAATTACTAAAAGGAATGATAACTAGATCGTACCAAGCCAAGAACACAGATGCTAATATAACACCACGATCAATAAGATGACAACAATTCGCCAGAACAAATTTACATAAACCTTTGCAAACAAATGAGCAACAATATCATATATTATTATGGAACTCAATGAAATACAATGAGAATTGGCCTTGTTTATATAGGTAAGGAATAACAATCTAAGAACCGGTCAAGGTCGTAGATCAAGCCATAAATCAAGGAAATAACTAGTCATCAAAGAACTAGTCAAGACCATATATTTAGGAGAGAACTCGACATCAAGGATCTAGTCAATACCATAGATCAATGAAAGAACTATACCTAACAACTAGATAATATCTCCTAATATCTAAATAAGATAAAAGAAATGTCCACTCACATAATTGGGTGAGGATAAATACAATAAAGGTAAATAAAGTACCTAGGAAAACATGAGCTAAGGTAAATACCTACTCTAATACCCCTCCTCAAGTGAATCAAGGGGCCAAAATAGAAGTGGCATGTTCATAGTATGAGTCCTGAAAACTAGGCCTAATGAGGTACTCATGTACAATAACTGGGAAAAAGGGAGAACGTAAGGTACCCAAAACTAGTAACAACAAAGTAAAGAGAGTAAAAACCCATTGTAAGACATCCCAAGAAGCTGGGCTCAATAAAATCATACAATAATGAATAATTTTGGTGTGCATTGTGGTATGAATCCAATACTCAATCATAAAACTAAAAAACAACTGACATTGGGCTTCACCAGAATAGATCCATACAAGAAGATTGTCAACATAGTGATGTCGAAAGTGCAAAAAAAACCAAAAATAATTCGATCAACTGCTGTAACTAGGTGTTCCATGATCCAAGAACAACAACCAAAGCAAAAAGGCAAGGACACAAAATCTAGAGTGTCACGATCTAAGAAAATCTGAGGTAACAAGGCAAGGACACAAAACCCAAAGAAGCAGGATCTACACCACACCCTCCCATACTACTGAATGGGTGGAGTGACGCTACAAATATGTATGAGTTGTCAAAACAACTAATCAAACAATGACAAGGTAATATTGGACTTCACCAGAATATCTCCCCCACGAGATACTGTCAACATGCCAAAAGTGTCGAAAATACAGATACAAAATATCTCAACAAACAAGAGAGATACACTACACCTGCTAAATAAAAATGCTCAAAACAAGGATCATTACAATGTAGAAGGTATAGAAAGTGGAGTAAGAGGTTGAATGGTGGAGGAACCACGCATGTAGATTCCTCTCAACGAATGCCTATGTCGCCACCATGAGTGATTAGATATCCACTCCAAATCCACATGGATGGATGGGGAAGATGCATGTATATGACTTGGTGCAAAATGCACAATGGGTGCATATAAAGGAACATCAGAATGTGTGTCAGGTTTATCATGTCTGACATCTAAAATATCAGGTTTCTCAAGCCCGAGTGAAAGTGTAGAACTCATGTGTTGCTCATGATCCTCAAAAAGAGTCAAGTGAACAAAAATAGGAGCTCTTTCAATGTGTGATCCCAATGAAGTATCTTCTCGAAAACCAATGTCATGGTGAGAATTCCACTTTACATGTGTAATAGGGGAAAAAATTCCCTATGAATGTCTGTCAATACTCCCAAAATTTTATGATGTCGGGCTCAGCCAAAATTACGTCCACAATTGATTACAACACTCCTCCATATTTGGCACTTTATAATGAGTGCGTGTTATAATATGGCACTTTATAATTATAGTGAAATTATCAAAATAAATATTTCTAATGGAAAGAGAATGAAAAAACAAGCACTTTTACAAAAAATGACACTCAAAATCGAGTTACCAATCAAAAGGTACAAGCTTTTCAATATTATGCTTTGCTATTTATTTTGGTTGCCACTAAAACAAAATAAAATGCTCTTGCCTGCACAAAAAAATGAAAGGGGGCTGGAGTTAAGCACCTACTAGTAGGAAGCATAATTTTTAAGCCCTCATACGACCATACCATATGACCAAGGGCTAATAATTTTTAAGCTCTGTTACAAAATGAAACTTACAGACGGATGTCAACAACAATATCCAGCTCTGATACCATAAAAGGAACGATAACTAGATCGTACCAAGCCAAGAACACATATGTTAATCTAACACCATGATCAATAAGGTGAAAAAAATTTAAGATAAAATAAATATCCACACACATAAGTGGGTGAGGATAAATACAATAAAGGTAAATAAAGTACCTAGGTGAACATGAGCTAAGGTAAATACCTACTCTAACAATTACAAACTTAATTGGAAAATTTAAGAATGTAAGTAATATAGATATATCTACAAATACCATTTAAAATAATTTGGGGTTTTAGAATAATATTAAATTTTCATTAATCCATAGACAATTGACATAAATAAATAGTGGAAAATAGGTTCAAATCCTAATTTGAATCAAACTAAAAAAATAGTGAAAATCATCTACTACGATGAGAACTATACAAGTATGGATTTGGTCATGTCAAAAAGGAAGGCCTACAAGATGGATCTCTTATGTAGTTTTTAAACTGATCTAACATGTATGATCCTCTATTTTTAGGCTTTGAAATCCTCACTTACTTTTCTAATTTCATTTCTATCTATGGGAACATGTTATCCTTTCTTAAAACCCTAATATGAGCATCAAGAATTGGAAGAACTATAATAAATGAAGTGTGTTAATGGGGTTTTTGTGTTTCTCTGGTATTTATTATCATTCCATTCATAGTTTGAACAGTTTGGAAATAATCAACCGATTCATGTTATCATGAAATCTAATCTATGTAAGTATCCCAACCCTTATCTCTTTAAATGATGCTGCAAGTACTAATTGTTATAATTCTCTCTAAATCTTAAAGGTGGCCCATAAGTGTATTGTCTATAGGAGGTGATGGAGTAGGTGTACCCCCACCTGATACAGATTCCCCAAAGCTATATGAGAAGATGTTTTACGTGAGGGGGATTCCCCATGTAGAGTGATGTAGAACACATCCATTTCTTTGTGTAAATAATTTTATGTCCATGTATATAATAGTTTGTAATCATATCGATGAGATCGTTTGATAAAGATTGGCTGAGTGTGAGTAATGTTGAAATGTGTTGTATTGTATATATAAGAGATATATAGTGGACTAATATTATTTATACCTATGTGACTTAATTTGATGAGGTACATCCTTAGTTATGTAGTAGTCAGCAGGATGATATATTGTGTTTGATCTAATAGCCATAGTATTAGCCCACTTATATTTATATTGTAAAGTGAGTAAGATGAGGCCTTGAGTCGAGATAACATGGATGTCGCATCATCCACATAGGACAGATCTTGTGTGTCGACTTAATATCAATATTGATTAGTGTGTAGAAACAAAATTAAAAGGCCGAGGAAAGATAAAGCAAACTCATGAGATATTAATGATAGTATAGATCACTATCACACTCTTGTGGTCGGGATAATACAAGGGATGCCTTGAGATCTCGAGCTCCCACAATGGTCTTGAGTGTTTAGGATTATAACTAGTTATACAGATAAATAAGCATGCAATGAATAGAGTAAAAAATGTAAAACAAAAAAATATGTATAAAAAGAGACACAAATTTAATGCGGTTCACCCAAACTGGGCTATCTGTCCACTAGAAATAGCTAATCTTTATTATTCAGTCCTTAAAAACTCTCTCTCAAAGTGCCACCGCTATTACAATGAGCTCAATACATAAAAAACCTTAAATATATAGGGTTTTATTATTTTGGGAAATTAGAAAACCACCAGTTAGATATGTGAACCCTAATAATGAACAGTGCAGATTTCACAATGCATAAATACATATAAAATATGGCTTTTAGCGATGCTGCCCCAAAACCCCCTCTGAGGAGCACGGCCCCTAGACCCCTCGCTAGGGAGGCCATCCCCCTAGACTCCGCAAGGGCGGTGAAGCCCCCCTTACAACCCCCTTCGCTATCAGGCTCCACAACCTCAATCTCCCACTTGGAGACTTGTTGTTGTAACTCCTCCGCTACAGATCCTGCTTGGATTTTTCTTCTTGGCTTGTTCTTCTTCCACTTCAAGCTCAATCTTGAAGACCCACATAATTTGAATGCAAATCAAAATTTTACTTTTTGATTGGCTTAGTAAACATATCAGAAGGATTATCATCTTTATGAATCATCCACCAATTGTAGCTACCCATCCTCCAACACATGTCGTATGAAGTGATATATTAGTTGAATGTGTTTGGTTCTAGAATGGAAGGTTGAGTTATTTTTCTAGGTGAAATTACGCTTTGAATATCACTATGAAACTTGAAATACCCTTGATCCTTACCCAACTCCTCCATGAACTTTCTCATCCATAATATTTCATTATTGGCCTCATTCGACTGCACATATTCTGCCTCTGTAGTATATAGGGCAACTACTTTATGTAACTTCGAGATCCAACTCACTACCCACCCCACCAATTGTACACACGTGTCAAGTAGTGATCTATTGCCAAACCACATATCCTCAATATTGAGTCCAAAAATCCCGTTAAAGTATAATACTGACCCTCTGCCGCATTAAGTGACTCCTTTCGTCACCCTATGTAAGACCCTGGGAATCCATGGATACTTCCAGACGAGTGTTGCTTTTTTTACGGGGATATGCCATATACCTGCTAACATATGTATCCATAACAAATAAGATTGTCAACACGTATGTCGAAAGTGCAAAAAAACCAAAAATACTTCGATCAACTGCTGTACCTAGGTGTTTCCATGATCCAGAACACAACCAAAGCAAAACGAACAGGCACTGACAAACAAATCGAGAGTGTCACGATCTAAGAAAATCTTAGGTAACAAGGCAAGGACAACAAAACCCAAAGAAGCAGGATCACACCACACCTCCCATACTACTGAATGGTGGAGTGCCAGCTCACATATTATGAGTTGTCAAACAACTAATCAAAACAATTGACAATGTAATATGACTTTCACCAGAATATCTCCCCCACGAGCTACTGTCACCATGCCCAAAAAGGGTCGAAATACAATATACATATCTCAACAAACAAGAGAGATACACTCAACCACCTGCTAACGTAAAAATGCTCAAAACATAATGATCATTACAATGTAAGCAGGTATAGAAAGTGTAGTAATGAGGTTGAATGCTGGTGAGGAACCACGGCATGTAGATTCCTCTCAACAATGCCTTATGTCGCCACCAGAGTGATTAGATCTCCACTCCAAATCCCATGGATGGATGGGGAAGATGCATGTATTGACTTGGTGCAAATGCACAATGTGTCATATAAAGGACATCCAGAATGTGTGTCGGTTTTTCATGTCCTGACATTAAAATATCAGGTTTCTTTCTCAAGCCCGAGTGAAAGTGTCGAAAGAAGTCATGGTTGCTCATTACCTCAAACAAGCGTCAAGTGAACAAAAATAGGAGCTCTTTCAATGTGTGATCCCAATGAAGTATCTTCTCGAAAACCAATGTCATGTGTGAGAATTCCACTTTCACGTGTAATAGGGGAAACATTCCCTATGAATGTCTGTCAATACTCCCAACAATTTTATTAATGTCGGCTGGCTCAGCCAAAATTACGTCCACCAATTGATTACAACACTCCCTCCATATTTGGCACTTTCTAATGAGTGCGTTGTCTAATTATGGCGCCTTTATATATAGTGATTGAAATTATCAAATACATCTTTCTAATGGAAGCGACTGAAAAAAATCAAGCCCACTTTTACAAAAATGACACTCAAAATCGAGAGTTACCAATCAAAAGGTACAAGCCTTTTCAATATTATGCTTTGCTATTTATTTTGGTTGCCAACTAAACAAATAAAATGCTCTTGCCTGCACAAAAAATGAAAGGGGGCTGGAGTTAAGCACCTACTAGTAGGAAGCATAATTTTTTAAGCCCTCATACGACCATACATATGACCAAGGGCTAATAATTTTAAGCTCTGTTACAAAATGAAACTTACAGACGGATGTCAACAACAATATCCAGCTCTGATACCATAAAAGGAACGATAACTAGATCGTACCAAGCCAAGAACACATATGTTAATCTAACACCATGATCAATAAGGTGAAAAAAATTTAAGATAAAATAAATATCCACACACATAAGTGGGTGAGGATAAATACAATAAAGGTAAATAAAGTACCTAGGTGAACATGAGCTAAGGTAATACCTACTCTAACAATTACAAACTTAATTGGAAAATTTAAGAATGTAAGTAATATAGATATATCTACAAACTACCATTTAAAATAATTTGGGGTTTTAGAATAATATTAAATTTTCATTAATCCATAGACAATGACATAAATAAATAGTGGAAAATAGGTTCAAATCCTAATTTGAATCAACTAAAAAATAGTGAAAATCATCTACTACGATGAGAAACTATACAAGTATGGATTTGGTCATGTCAAAAAGGAAGGCCTACAAGATGGATCTCTTATGTAGTTTTTAAACTGATCTAACATGTATGATCCTCTATTTTTAGGCTTTGAAATCCTCACTTACTTTTCTAATTTCATTTCTAATCTATGGGAACATGTTATCCTTTCTTAAAACCCTAATATGAGCTCAATAAATTGGAAGAACTATAAATAAATGAAGTGTGTTAATGGGGTTTTGTGTTATCTGGTATTTATTATCATTCCATTCATAGTTTGAACAGTTTGGAAATAATCAACCGATTCATGTTATCATGAAATCTAATCTATGTAAGTATCCCAACCCTTATCTCTTTAAATGATGCTGCAAGTACTAATTGTTATAATTCTCTCTAAATTCTTAAAGGTGGCCCAATAAGTGTATTGTCTATAGGAGGTGATGGAGTAGGTGTACCCCCACCTGATACAGATTCCCAAAGCTATATGAGAAGATGTTTTACGTGAGGGGGATTCCCATGTAGATGATGTCATAGACACATCCATTTCTTTGTGTAAATAATTTTATGTCCATGTATATAATAGTTTGTAATCATATCGATGAGATCGTTTGATAAAGATTGGCTGAGTAGTGAGTAATGTTGAAATGTGTTGTATTGTATATATAAGAGATATATAGTGGACTAATATTATTTATACCTATGTGACTAATTTGATGAGGTACATCCTTAGTTATGTAGTAGTCAGCAGGATGATATATTGTGTTTGATCTAATAGCCATAGTATTAGCCACTTATATTATATTGTAAAGTGAGTAAGATGAGGCTTGAGTCGAGATAACATGGATGTCGCATCATCCACATAGGACAGATCTTGTGTAGGACTTAATATCAATATTGATTAGTGTGTAGAAACAAAATTAAAAGGCCGAGGAAAGATAAGCAACTTCATGAGATATTATGATAGTATAGATCACTATCACACTCTTGTGGTCGGGATAATACAAGGGATGCCTTGAGATCTCGAGCTCCCACAATGGTCTTGAGTGTTAGGATTATAACTAGTTATACAGATAAATAAGCATGCAATGAATAGAGTAAAAAATGTAAAACAAAAAAATATGTAATAAAAAAGAGACACAAATTTAATGCGGTTCACCCAAAATGGGCTATCTCCACTAGAAATAGCTAATCTTTATTATTCAGTCCTTAAAAACTCTCTCTCAAAGTGCCACCGCTATTACAATGAGCCTCATACATAAAAAAACCTTTAAATATATTAGGGTTTTTATTATTTTGGGAAATATAGAAAACCACCAGTTAGATATGTGACCTAATAATGAACAGTCCAAATTTCACAATGCATAAATACATACAAAATGTGGATTTCAGGGGTCCTACCCCCAAAATCATATCGGGGGGGGGGGGGGGGGGGGCATGCTCCCTTGACCCCTCAAGGGGGGAAAATCCCCCCTTACAACCCCCATCACTATCAAGCTCCATAACCACAAATCTCCCACTTGAAGACTAATTGTTGCAACTCCACCGCTACAGATCCTGCTTGGATTTTTCTTCTTGGCTTGTTTCTTCCACTTCAAGCTCAATCTTGAAGACCCACATAATTTGAATGCAAATCAAAATTTTACTTTTTGATTGGCTTAGTAAACATATCAGAAGGATTATCATCTTTATGAATCATCACCAATTGTAGCTACCCATCCTCCAACACATGTCGTATGAAGTGATATATTAGTTGAATGTGTTTGGTTCTAGAATGGAAGGTTGAGTTATTTTCTAGGTGAATTACGCTTTGAATATCACTATGAAACTTGAAATACCCTTGATCCTTACCCAACTCCTCCATGAACTTTCTCATCCATAATATTTCATTATTGGCCTCATTCACTGCAACATATTCTGCCTCTGTAGTATATAGGGCAACTACTTTATGTAACTTCGAGATCCAACTCACTACCACACCACCAATTGTACACACGTGTCCAGTAGTGATCCTCTTGCCAACCAAATCTCCTACCATATATGAGTCCAAAAATCCCTGTAAAGTATAATCTGACCCTCTGAAGCATAAGTGCCTACTTCTAGTCCCTCTTAAGTACCTGGGAATCCACTGGATTACCTTCCAGTGTGCTTTTACTGGATATGCCATATACCTGCTAACAAATCCAACTACTTGGGTAATGTATGGCCTAGTACAAACCATGGAATATATGAGGCTCCTAATTTCTAAAGAATAAGGAACATGTACCATATAATCTTTATCCTCTTGTGTTGTTGGGAATTTCTCTTTGCTCAATCTAAAATGCCCAGCTAATGGTGTACTAATGGGTTTCACATTTTGCATATGAAACATATCTAACAACTTTTCTACATATTCCTCCTGAGATAACATCAATTTCCTATTTTTCCTATCTCTCTTTATTTTCATACCAAGGATGTTCTTTGTTGCACTCAAATTATTCATTTCAAATGTTTGTTCAAGATTCTCCTTGAGTTTTGTAATTTCCTGCATATTAGATCCTGCTACAAGCATATCATCTATATATAACAGAAGAATAATGTATCTCATACTATATAACCTCTTAAAGTACACACAATGATCTGACTGATATATAGTAAAACCATGCTCATGCATAAAACTATCAAACCTTAGATACCATTGTTGGGGAGCTTGTTTGAGCACGTATAGGCTATTCTTTAACCTGTAAACCAATTTTTCCTCAACCTTCATCTCATACCCAAGTGGTTGTTGCATATAAATCTCCTCCTCCAAGTCACCATGGAGAAATGTCATCTTGACATCAAGTTGATTTAAGTGTAAATCTTCAACGTCAACTAAACTTAATACAATACAAATGGAAGACATATTTACAATAGGGGAGAAAATTTCATCAAAATCGATACCTTTATTTTGTTCATACCCCTTCACTACAAGATTTTCTTTGTACCTTTTCCATCCACCTTCTTCTTCTTTTACATGGTAGACCCATTTTCTCTATAGTACTCTCTTCCCAGCCAAAAATTTGACCAAATCCCATGTTTGGTTCTTTTCTAGGGAGTCCCTCTCTTCATTCATGTCACACTCCCACTCCTTAGTGGATTCCACCTACATTGCCTCATCAAAACTCTCTGGATCATAACTATCTATTAGTGACAAATAATACAAAGTAGGGGAAAATATTTCTGGAGGTCTGCTAATACGTTGTGACCTTCTTACCGAAGAGGTGTCATGGGATCATTATTTGCTTGTTGCTCATTGTCTTGAATTTCTGATAGAGGTGCTGATGCCGAAACTAGACGTCATGCTCGGCCTAAAGAACTATCAACCTCGATACATGTAGGTGGATATTTTCCACCTGAGAGTTCATTTTTAGGAGCTATATCCTCAACCAATTTTTCCTTGGGATTTTTATCATCATGTACATGATCCCTATACATTATAATTTCAGCCAAACAACATCACGACTCCTAATTATCTTAGATTCATCTAGATCCAAAAAATGGAATCCATAATCACTATTGGAGCCATAACCTATGAATGTACAATTTTTGGATTTTGCATCTAATTTCTTCTTGTTTTATTTATTAACATGCACAAATGCCTTTGAACAAAATACTCTTAAAAATGAAATGTCTACCTCTTTTCCGGTCTAGGATTCTTCAGAAATTTCTCCATCTAGAGCACTCGAAGGCCCATGGTTGATTAAGTACACAATAGTATCTATGTCCTCTGCCCAAAATTGAAGAGGTAGCCCCGCGTGTAATCTCATTGATATTACACACTCCATTATTGTTCTATTCATCCTCTCATTAACACCATTTTATTGCGGAGTCCTAGGAACTATTTTCTCTCTACGAATCCCATTCAAGGAACAATAATCATCAAATTTCTTGCTGCAGTACTCACCACCAGATCTCAAACATTTCAATTTAAAACCACATTAATTATCAACAAGTTCTTTTCATTTCTTAAATGTATTAAATACATCGTACTTACACTTAATGCAATACACCCATACCTTCCTTGTGGCATCATCTATGAATGTGACATAGTATAGAGAACAACCATGAGATGAAACCTGAGCTAGCACCTACACATCTGTATGAACTAGCTTTAACTTTTTCTCTTTCTTGGTATTCCCTGCCTTAAGAAATCTAACTTTTTTATTTTTCCAAAAATGCAATGCTCACAAAACTCTAGGTCCAATTTCTTCAAGCTTGAAAGCTTACATTTTTCCTGTAGAATTTTCATTCCCTTCTCACTCATATGTCCTAATCTACCATGCCACACACTGGAATCCTCATCTGGAGTAGATAATATGGTAGAAGAATTAGATATACACGTAGACAAATAAAGAGTGATTACTTTATTACCTTGTCCCACTACTAAGGCACCCTTGAAAACCTTCCAAGCATTTGAAGTGAATGTGACTATGTAACCTTCACCACCCAAATGTCCTACAAAGATGAGATTTCTCCTGAGGCTAGGTACATGCCTCACATATCTCAATATCCATGTATTTCTGTTCTGTAATTTTAGGTGTACATTGCCCTTCCCAACAATGTTGCATGACTCATCATCACCCAAATAAACCTATCTAAAATTTCCCTAGACATACTCTCTAAAATATCCCTTATCAAGGGTTGTATGGAAAGAGGCACCTAAATCTATTACCCAAGATTCTACTCTAGTATCAAGAGAAAGTATAAGAGCATCTTGAACAATATTACCTGTCGGATTTTCCTCTTTAATACCTTCAGGATGGTTTTATTTGTTTTCTTTGAACCAAAAATCCTTTTTAACATGTCCTCTCTTTCCACAATTCCAGCAAGTATTGCCTCTACTCCTAGATTTGGATCTTCCCATCTTCGATTTAGATCTCCCATGAGCCTTACTCTTTGATTTCTCTTTATGCCTTCCTCTACTCTCCATATTCAACACATTTCCAGAAGAAGAATTTTCCCCTGTACTTTTCTTGTGCATTTCCTCATTTGAAATGACACTAACTACATCTTAAAATTTAAGATAAGTAGATGATGTATTACTAACTGTGATTGCCATGTTGTCCCAAAATTTTGGCAAAGAACATAGGAATAATAATGCTCTAACATCCTCATCAAATGGGATATTAACTGAATGTAGCTGATTTACAATAGTGTGGAAATCATTAAGATGGATAGATACAGATCCACCTTCTTGCATTTTTATATTAAACAATATTTTAATAAAATAAAATTTATTGGATGCACTAGGTGTTTCATATTAATTAGCTATGGTTTTCATCAACTCTACCATACTCTTTGCTTGTAAGAAAATTGAAGCTATGGACAATTCCAGACTCAATCGAATCGCAATGAGAGCCTTCCTATCTAGAACCTTCCACTCCTCATTAGACATGGTTGACGGCTTCATGTTATCTCCTCCCAATGGTAGGTATAGATACTTTTGATACATGTAATATTCCACCTGCATTTTCCATAGCTGGTAATTATGGACGTCAAAATTCTCAACTCTGAACTCATTCTCCTTTGCCATTGCTGATTCTCCCACTCAAACAGAAATCCCTCTGTGAGTATACTGCCAACAAAAAAATCTCAAACATGCTCTGACACCTGTTGTTAGGATTATAACTAATTTTACATATAAATAAGCATGCAATGAATAAAACAAAAAATTTAAAAATAGAAAAGATGCAATAAATAGACAACCTTATTTAATGTGGTCACCCAACGGGGCGATGTCCACCAGAAACAACCAAAATTGCGTATTCTGATGATGCCAAATTATGATAGATAGATATGTAGTAGGTGAGCGTATATACATAATCCATTAATTATTAGAGAGTATAGGATATGATCTATATACTACTATATAGATATATATGTAGAGGATGTATGTATACATATATATATATAATATATATATATACATACATACTACAATACATACATTACATATAAATACATACATAAATAACAGACATACCTAGGTATGTATGTATGTATTTTGATGTAGTATTGTCTGTATATACATAATATATACACACATAATATTATTAGTATGTATGTATACATTACATACATATATATATACATATCTATGTATATACATACAGATCTTATCTATTTATAATATATATTATACATACGATAGACATAGTAATATTGTATGTATCTGTATATATATACATACATACATATATATAATGTATGTATGTATATACATATATAGATTAATATATATGTATGTATGTATATATATACATACATACATATATATATGTATGATATGTATATATACATATATATATATATATATATATATATGTATATGTATGTATATGTATGTATGTATGTATGTATGTATGTATATATGTATATATATATATGTATGTATGTATGTATATATGTATGTATGTATGACCCTCATTGTATTTTTATTTTGAAAAATTAAGACAAGATACACACACACACACATGTTTTTGTATTGAGTTCATATGGTGTCATTATGTGAGGAGATATTTGATTTTTTAATTAGCTATATGTTTTTATATTTATTATTGTGATGAGAGTGAGTACTATAGAATACGATGCAAAACATGTGTTGAATAATAATAATTTCTTAGAGAACCGAATATTTATTAGAGACGTTTATAATGAGAACAATAAAATTAAGTGTTCATGGATATTGATGTTTGATTCATGGTAAAAAATATTGATAGGAGCCCTATCTTGAAAGTATGCAGGAGTAAGTAAAGTTGTGAAGAACCCTATTCTTAAGATATAAGGGTAATCGTCATATTCCCAAGGTAATTGAAAAAAATAAAATGTGTGTAGATAAAATAACTAGTATGCATTTTATGCATGATAAATAATATAAGCTAATTAATAGAACCTAACACCAAGTAGATTCAATAACTAAGCTAATTTAACATATACATCAAAATAAAGCCATTACAAGGAAAATCTTAACTAATGTATATAATATTAAATACATGAAATTAAAACCATACTTTTATGTTTTTGATGGGATTTGGATTGTAGATACTTCTTTAAGAAATTCGTATGTAGCCACGCGCATTCAAAGGATTTCTCTAAGGAAAAGGAAGAGATCTCACTAATATGGCTTACTTGCAATTTTTTGTTTTGCTCTTACTACTCTTATCCAAGTAGAAAAGGGTGAGGTTGCTTGATCAATAAACCTTCTAAGGTCTTGAAATGATCTTATCATATGCTAATGTCTTACCAAGGACATGGTGTAAACTAGTAGGGAGGGGGTAGGGTTATTTATATAGTTTTCCAAATTGGAGAAACTATCATCCTCATGATTGTGGGATAAAATAACTTTATGGATTAGAAAATGATAAGTATGCTTATGAATGCTTAAGTATGATTAGGGAAGATTAATTAAAATTTCCAAATTATGTGAGTTGTGTTTAAATTAATCAATTAGATTGATTAATAGACCAAGGTAGGCTTGTAAAATCCAATTGGAGAGAATTTCATGGATTATGAAGGATTAGAGAAGGAAAATGACCCAATAAGAGGGTAAATTATTGTTTAGATGATTAATTAATCAATATTTTCATATTAATTAATTAATTAATTAGAATAGGATTATAACTAACAAATTAGTTTTAATTTGCATAAAAAATGAAGGTCAAATTAGTTAATTAAAGAAGTGTCATTAATTGACCGAGATGGAAGGGAGCATTAGATAATTAGCGAGAAAGACACTAATTATAAACAAATGATAGAAAATATAGGATAAGAAGTGTGATTTTAGTGTTAAAACTGTGTAGATATATTTAGGTGCGTACATTTTCCACTCTTTGATGTGGTGTAGCATGAGTGATGCCACTTCAAAGATAGTAGAAAATTACAGAAAATTAAATTTTGTAATGATAGAAATGAATTAGTAGGATGGAGGATGCCCCTTTGAGTGTTGATGGGGTGATAGACTTGAGGTTGATGGATGCTTGAAAAGAAGAAGGAAACGATCATAACTAGAGAATAAGACACTGCAATGACTGAGAGTTGAACTGGGTCTGGTTGGCCATCATTCAAAGTAATTGGTTAGAAAAGAATGGATTCCGAGCCTCTTTGTGCAAAAGAAATAAGGGATAGGAGGGTGGGAAGGAAATTATATAAAAAAAGTTAATTTGGAATGATAAATAAGATAGATGGGGAATGGGAAGATCACGATGTAGATGACATACCATCTGGCTTGGAAGTAGATTTTTATTTGATATTAGCACACAAAAAAGGGTAAAATGACATGAATATCCATAATAATGATTTTCATTCTATGTTAAAGAACTGAATCAAAGCAATATATATATATATAAGCAATGCAGTACGAGAAAATAACAAGAAGAAAAAAAGTATGTGTGTGTGTGTGTGTGTGTGTGTGTGTGTGTGTGTGTGTGTGTGTAAACTTAAACAAGTAATAATTTAAGAAAGTCATACCAATTTTTTTGTATCCAGCTTTAGTTCCCAAATGTTTGAGTTATACAACATGGGTTAAAATGATGACCCAAGCAAGGATACATTCAAGGGAATAAATGGAGGACATAGAAGTCCCATAAAAAGTAACATGCACTATGAAACTTCCCTGAGAAACAATATATATAAGGGAAGACATAAATAATAAGTAAACTAAATTTGTTAGTGAAGGAAGATCATAAGATGATCCGCACATCATGTACTAGAACAAACAAGCACTAAAGTAAGATGTTTTTTAGGATACTTTCCAATGTTTAGTGGTTTTTCTATTTCTCACTATTTTTAGATTTTTATATTTTGAATGTTTAGGATTTTCAAGGAGTTTGTGAATATTTGTGGATTTTTTTAAGGTTTTAAGAAACTATGTACAAGAAGAACTGATTTCATAGATGCCCCCAATGATAGTTCGAGTATACAAGGGTGAATACTATGCATCTATAAGAAGAGGATCAATCGGATCAAGGCCAAGAGGAATGGGTTAAACCATAGAACATACAAACAATAATGGGGAAACTAGGAAGAAATTATCATGCCCCAAAGATGAGGTGCTTGTGAACAAAAAAATCCTCCTTTGACATCGAAAACAAATTTTCACCAAAGGACATGTCCAAAGTGCCACAATTGCATGGTTTTCATACTTGGATGAATTTCATTCTCTCTCTGTTTTTTTTTTTTTTTCAATTTTAGATAGGTCTTCATGCTGAAGTGCTTGAGGTGCACAGCATTCATGGGATCCTAAAGTTCATCACCATTAGGATAGTCAAGCTTATACACACCAGAACCAAATTTAGCCACCATAATGTATGACCTTAACTAGTTAGGCTCAAACTTACCTTTCTTTTCACATTCCTTAGTGGTATTGAATTAATCCTCCTTAAGAAAAATATCTCCCACTTAAAATTCACGAGGGATGATGTGCTTGTTGTATCTCTTGCAAACTTGATTCTGATACACTTTAAGATGATCCAAGACATGGAGGCTATAGACACAAAATCACACAGTTTGGGTATCTATCTAGTCCTTATTACATACTACTATTCATATTATTTCTACGTAAGAAAATTACTGATTAACCCATGTTTTGGGCCATTGTTTCTTGCTTTCTATCGTCTCTTTTAATCTAACACTCTTTATAGCCCAGTATGTATTTTCATACTTCATAATTTCTCATCCTAGACACCAACACCCAGCCAAGACACAAACGCCAAGTGCTCCCATCCCCTCTAGGATCCCTTTACCTCTTTGTACTTTTTTCATCTCTTTTGGGTTTTCCTAACAATCTTGGGCATCTTATCTCTTTGGTATTCACCATTTTTAGAGTTAGTTACAAAATTCAAGCAAGGGAATCATATAAATATAATGTTATGTGATCATAATAAAGGACCAAACACTAAACATTAGCTATCACCACTTAATGTTGCATCCAAAGGCCATTACAAGAGCATTCAAGCATCCATATAACATCCACACAAGGGCAAGGGACTGCATTATTCTAATTACACTTCATAGGAGGGGAAGTTCATTCTTTCATGTACACATCTATTTACATTTCTTATATCTAGATACTTTCTCAATACCAAGTGTGACAAACACAAGAGCCACCTAGGGCATAATTATACACACACACATAGAACTACATTGGGTCTGAAATGTAGTGCATCGTTCAGTCGTAAGATCACTTTTTTGACAGTTGAGGACAGTATAACCCCTCATTTTCATTCTTTTCTTTTTGGTATTTGACACACTCTTGAGGGTTTTGTGGGTCATTATTTCATTATAGGTTATTAGTGACATCGGAGATCATTATATGAAACACTAGCGAGAAGAAGGGAAGGACATCAAACATCTCATGACCCTATGAAGGATATTTCTCAAGGGTTTGAGCAGTTACAGGCACCCAGAGTAGGTTTGTGGCACCCACATGTTCCCCTGACCCCCATTTCAGGAAAATCTTCAGGTCACACAATGTTTTGAGGCTCTATGTGAAACTTCTCCTCCTCTGTTCATCAGGTCACCACTGTGGTACACTCCATATTTGATTGTGAATCAACTAAGTCTTCTTATCTCCTCTTTGTAACTAGGTTTTTATAACTTCTAGATTAGTTTGTTTGGGTCAAATTCTATACTTCATTACATATTTAATATATAGTGTTGTTACATATTTAGATTAGGAATTTTATTCTTTTTTATATATTTTGATTAATAATTTTGGTGAACCCAACCATTCACGAGCTTGATGAAGAAGGATACTAAGATCCTTTGGGATAATCACTACCAACAAGAATTTGATGCCATAAAATCCTATCTTTTAAATATACATGTCTTATTCCCTCCTGTGGCCGACTGTCCTTTCTTGTTATTGATTTCAGCCACATTTCATGCCTTAGGAGCCCTCTTTGTGCAACATGATGATTCCCAACATGAAAGGAAAATATATTATATCATTTAGACGTTACTCTCTTATGAATACAACTATAGTTATATAAAAAATCTATGTCTTGGCCTTGTCTTTATAGTAGAAAAATTACACCATTACCTTCTTAAAAATGAAGTACATATCATTACTAAAGTAGATCCATTAAGATATCTCTTATCTCACACACATCTCTCGGGACTCTAGCATGCTACGTCATGCTCCTTATTGAATTTGATTTCAAATTCATACCACAGAAAGTAATTAAAGTCCAAGTCATTACGGATCAATTAGCTGAATCTACTCTATGAGATGCATCTCCCATCTTTGATTCCTTTTGTGAAAATTTCACTACTTATGTCATCAATTCTGATAGTTGGAAAATTTATTTTGACATGTCTAGTTATCACTTTGGCTTTGGGGCCGGGAGAGTCTTCATCACTCCACATGGTGATACTCTCCCCTTTGCATACCGCTTAGGATTTTCCTATACTAATAACATCACTGAGTATGAATCCCTTATCCTCAGCCTTATCACTTCTCAAAAGCTCCTCATTTGAAATATATACACAGACAATGATTACCATAGCTTTATTAATCAAGTTAATGATACATACCACACAAAAAAAGAGAACTTAATACCGTATAATACTCTTGTCAAAGATCTCTTGGATACATTCGAGTCTTACTCTATTATTTCCATCCCTCGTAAGGACAATTATCATACAAACATTATGGATAGTGTGACATTGGGGTAAGTGCAGCAAGTTGGGGGACAAAAAAGGGGTCATAAGTGGACATCATATTGCAAATAACAACATAATATAAACTTGTAGGGATTATTAGCAATACATACACTCAAAATTAGAAAAACTTATACTAATATGAATTGTAGCATCCGGAATCTAGTTTCTAAAATACTATTTTTTTAAAAAAATGGACAAGATTAGCTATATTAAACACTCAAAATTCAATGACTTGGTATTTTTTAAAAAAACGCCTATAAGATTATAGTCTGTTTGCCCACGATTTGGATGACCAAAAATTGATATATATTTTTCTCCTTTGGTGAGAAGTTAGATGCCACTATCTATCTTGGGGTGGATTTAATTTTGTATTTTTTTTGAGTAATATTTTATTTTTTATGATTTTTTCCATGAAAGTTTTATGAAAACATAAAGAAAACAGAGCACTTTCCATTTGCCCGCTGTAACTTCATCAAAAATATTGATTTTTTTTTTTAACATGTATATAATTTCACCATGGTTGGGATGGTATAAGTTTTATCACATTTTGATAAGTGAAACAAAATTTGCAGTCTTAAACGTAGACATAAACATTCACGGGAAAAAGTGTCTTAAAGACCTACTATTAGTAAAAAATAATAAAATGATATTTATCCTATTCTATTCACTTTAAAATTAATATTTCAAAAAATCTAACAGTATCCCCTACGCAATGGTACCATTTTTATGACATATTTTTTACTTTTCACCATGGTTCAAGTCCGCGGAAGACTGAATTTGATGTTTTGTTGTTTTTAATGTAAAATTCAGGATTTGATGTTCACTTAATTGTCCCCCAACTTGGTGCACTCACCCATTGCTTATCTGTCAAGATATCACCAATGAACAGGCCACATTTATAATTAGGAACTTGTGACATTCTTCCAATTCTACTCTCCCTCTAGAAGCTTGTGCCATCACACATATTCATGACAACCTCGAGTGGTTTACTTTGATTTATAACTTTCTTTATTGAAAAACCGTTCCTGATGGGCTCAAACCCCATGAAGCTCATCGCTTGCAATATTAGGAAACCCATTACATCATCATAAGGGAAAAATTATTTAAACGTACACTTGACAGTCATCCGTTATGTTGTATAGGACTTACCAACATTCCCATTGCTATCTCTCAGATACATGACAACATGTACAGTGGCCATTTCTCTGGAAAAGCCATGTCACAAAAGCTTTTGTATCAGGGATATTATTGGCCTATCATGGATTAGGACTATCTTGAATATGTTACACACTGTGATAAGAGCCAAAATAACGAAAATATTCACCATGCGCCTACATATGGTCTCCAACCGATTGCTCCAACATGGCCATTATCTCTATGGGGTTTCTATCTTATTGGCATGATAATTCCTGAATCAGTTGATGGACACAAGTTTATTATTACTATTACAGAATATTTCACCAAATGGGTCAAAGCAACATCATTGTGAACTACAACTAGTACTAACATTTGTGGTTTCATCACTAGTCACATCATTACGCACTTCAACATTCCCTCTGCCATTATCACAGATAATGGATCGTCTTTCAAAAATAATGAAGTTAAAAAGTTTTATTCAAAATTCAAAATTAAACAATCATTTTCTACTCCTTATTACCCATAGGGAAATGGCCAAGCTGAGGCCACCATTAAAACGATTTTCAAAATCTCATGCAAGACTATTGCTGCTAGTGGTGATGATTGGTATTATAAACTCCTTTACGCTCTATGGGATTATCGTACTAGCGTGCGTACGCCCACCAATGCTACTCCTTTTTCACTAGTATATGTTACTGAAGTTGTCATCCTACTAGAACTCAAGATACCCTCATTATGCATTTTACTCAAAGGAATACTTAAAGATGATGAATATCGCAAGAAAAACTTACATGAGTTAGAAATGTTAGACTCTTGCTGCATCCAAGAACTCAAACATCTTCGTACACTTCAGTATCGTATCTCACGATCATAAAATCATAAAACACATCCTCATGAGTTTAATGTGGGTGATCTAGTATTGAAAGAAAATCAGAAAACATGAATGTCAAAGATCCTCTCAAAGGTAAATTCAAGCCCAACTGGATTGGTCCTTATATCATTACTGACAAGCTTAGAGGTGGCGTTTATCACCTTGCCACTCTTTTTGGAAATATACTAAAGAACCCACTCAATGTTATGTACCTCAAGAGATACTACACATGCACATATTTCCCAATGACACACTCTCGTGCTATGATTCACACTTGATTATTGAGGGCACACACTACACACTACACACTACACACTACACACTACACACTACACACTACACACTACACACTACACACTACACACTACACACTACACACACTCATTACATATATTTCTCGCAGCATCTATCGCGCATCATACACACTACATACTCTATGCATTTACAACACATATTTTTCGTATCTACTTCTACATGTTGCGCTCATCACTCTATGATGAACTCTAGTTCCATGGTTCATAATCAACTGCTGAGGGTCTACATATTAAATGGAACACACCACACCCATGCGTTCATTCACTCACTCATACTTTGTGCTCTATGTTTTATCGATCATATCTTTCTAGCACACATAACTCAGACCATTTCTCGATGATGCACTCTTGCTCTACGGTTAATTCTTGACTGCTGAGGAGGAATGCATAAATTAACCTCATCTCATGCATACTTATTTGTATTCACTTGAGAAGCATGTGGCTCCTATCAAAATCACTCTGCATTCCACTCCATCTCACTCATCCATAGAATATTGCATTCTTGGATACACTTAGTATTGCTTACATTTACTTGTTACATGCACACTTTATTAGACATGTTATACAAATATATCGTATGTCATTATCTCTTTCTATATACACATGCATGTAAATTCATTTCTAGTTGTGATCACATATTTTATAGATCCATATACGCAGCACAGATGCTTGACGCAATACCTCTAACCAGTCCCACATCACCTCCTGGGGGAATCCACTTTCATACACTACATGTACTATTGTTTCATTTTTCATAGCACACTACTATATCAGATTATACACGTTTTGAAATACTTTCTATCTTTCTAACATGTTAATAGGTGCTTCATGTGCAACATTTATTTTGCAGGTCTACTTGTTTCCATGGTTGTCTATTTCATTACTTGCTATTGTTTTCCTTTTCTTACCATTTTATGTAATTTTTTGTGGGCTTTTCCCTATTTCTTGCTTGTTATCTAATTGTCTGTATGCTTGTAGCCACTATGGCCTTTATTTTCTTGTGACATCATGAGTGATGTCCAGTGTTTGAAACCCACTTTTTGCAGTCTACATTATCTTCTTGCATCTTAGCTTACACATTGTTTGCATGTTTATTAGCTTACATCTTACATGTGTATTTGTCTTATTTGCAAAAACACTTGTCTCCTAGCCACTTTTTTTGTGAGTGCCTTGGTTTCTACCAAGCACACTCCCTCCCCCCTACAGGGAATAATTTTAACACATCGGTCAGTCCTATTTTGGGTTGTATGCTCCTCAGAGATGTCACACGTACCCCAAACGAGGGGGGAATCTATCAAGTGAATCAATCACCCATATAGAGTCTTACAGTCACAACAAAACATAGTTCAATACCGGTACAACATAGTTTTTAGTCTCAGATAGGGCTCCAAATCTGATGTGGGTTCTAAACACAGCACAAACACTAGCGCCTAGACTCAGACAGTAGTGCCTAGATTCCCTTGACCCTTCCTAGACACTTGTGACTAAGAGGTAGTTACAATTTTTTTTTCATCTCATCACAGTCTACAACATTTCACACAATAGATTTTACATGGTACATATTCCTTAGCACTCAACATGCATGCATTACACAACATTTTCTACTTTCGTGTTAGATCGGAATTGTTCGAATCGAATCAGATTTTTACACACCATATGTAGTGGTGTTCACATTTGTAGGAAGTAGTTAAAGGTTGGAGGATGACACCAAAATTTTATCCCTACACTTCTTATGTTCTTGGCGTGAGATCACCTAAAAAAATCACACTCAACACAGCTGGCGTGAGATCGCCCAAAAAACTCATTCTTCTACAATATCTTCATGATCCTTTCTATCTCTATTCATCATCATGGATATTGTGCACATGTTCCTTTTTTACATTTTTACATACTTCATTACATACTTTTTACTCGTTTCGATCATATACATATGTATTTAAATACTTTTTCGTTCTTCTCTTTTGTAGGTCCATCCTTATGGGAAGTGGTAGTCACATCACATCATCAACAACATCAATCAGATCAGCATTAACATTGACAATAGGTACAATCGTGACATCTACACATACACTCTCTCCATAGGGTCATCATCATCACTTTTTACACTTTCTCTTCTCTATTTTCCATGCTCCACATTTTTATCATTCCATGCTCTCTCATCCATCAGAACGATTTTCACCATCGATCTACATGGTTAACAGGTATGTATATCTTATCTACTTTATATTATCGAGCATTCACTCAACAACATAAAGAGGGGAAAATGTAGACACAAAATCATGTACTTTGGGTATCTATCTAGTCTTGATTATATACTACTATTCATATGATTCCTAAGTAAGAAAATTACTAATTAACCCATGTCTTTGGCCATCATTTCTTACTTTCTATTGTGACTTTTGATCATACACTCTTTCTAGCCTAATCTGTCTTTTCATACTTCGACATTTCTTATCCTGGACACCAACACCCAACTAGGACACTAGCGTTAGGAAATCTTGTCCCCTTTGGGCACCCCTAACCTCTTTTTACTTTGTTCACATATTTTTGGTCCTTTCTAGCCATTTTGGGCATCTTATCTTTTTGATATTCAGCCTTTTTGTGGTTAATGACAAAATTTAAGCAAGGGAATCATATAAATATAAATTTATGTGACCATAATAAAGGACCAAGCACTTAGCATTATTTATCACCACCTAAGGTTGCATCCAAAGGCCATTACAAGAGAATTCAAACATCCACACAAGGGAAATGGACTGCATTCTTCTACATACACTTCATAGGAGGGGAAGTTCATTCTTTCATGCAAACATCTATTTACATTTCATACATCTAGCTACTTGATCACTACCAAGTGTGAGGTGCACAAGAGCCATCTAGGGAAAAATTATACACACACAAACATATAACTACAATGGGTCTGAAATGTAGTTCAACACTCAGTCTTAAGATCACATATTTGATAGTTGAGGATAGTCCGAACCCTCATTTGTATTATTTTATTTTTGGGATTTGATGCACTCTTAAGGGTTTTACAGATCATTATTTCATTACAGGTTATCAGTGACATTGATGATCATTGTGTGACATACTAGCGATAAAAAGTGAAGGACAAAAAACATATTGTGACCTTGTAAAGGAGGTTTATCGAGGGTTTGAGTAGCCATAGACACCTAGAACAGGTGTGTGGCACCCACATGAACCCTGACCCATTCCAGGTGCCCTAGTAAAGAAAAATATTCTAGTCACACACTTTTTCTGAGGCTCTATATGAAATTTCTCCCCCTCTTTTCATCAGTTCATCACTATGGCATAGTCTAAATTTTATTGCGAATCAACTAAGTCTTCTTATCTCCCATTTAAAACTAGGGTTTAATACTTTATAGAATAATTTACTTAGGTCAAATTTTGTACTTCATTGCATATTTAATTTGTAGTGCTAATAAATATTTAGATTAGGCATTTTATTCATTTGTCAATCTTTTTCTTAATCAGAGGTGTTTTTCATCAAGAAGTTTTAGCTCTGCTAGCCTAGCTAAGTTCGATAATCCTCATCATTATCTAGATAACATTGTAAGGATATTTGAAAATATGGAATCTCGATCTCTAAGGGGATAATGGATTTAGTGCCAAATATAAGGGAATAAGGATTTGCACCTATAAGTGTACATATAGAATTTTTGTAAGCCCAAAGGGAAGGATGGATTTGAAGGTGCCAATTATTACATGTTTTACCTACCATTTTCTCCATTATCTAAAGAAGAGTCTTATTAGAAGCCTCAGCTTGTCCATTACCTAAAGGGTAATAAAGGGCAGACCTTTTCTAGAGAATTTTAAAGTGTTGACATAATGCTTTCACTTGTTTGTTCTTGAATGATTTTCCATTATTAGATATAATGATAGAACAAATGTCATTACAATAAATTATATGTTTCATGAAGAACTTGGATATCTAGACACCAGTGACATAGGTGAGAGGAACAACCTCCACCCATTTGGTAAAGTACTCATCGGAAGTGATAATATGCTTATGGCCATCTAAGGAAGTTGGTATGATATTCCGTATGAGATCATGTCCCCACTTTGAAAAATGCCACAATGTAGTAATAGGTTACAAATATTGCAATGGAGCATGTATTAGATTACTATAATTTTGACATATCAGACATTTATATACACATTGACAATAATATGTCTTCATAGTAGGCCAATAATAATATTCTTTACAAGTACCATACCACTAGTGTGAGCACCCCAGATGCCTTCATATACCTCTTTGATTTCCTAGACATCCTCTTCCAAATTTTGACAACATAACAGAGTCCCATCATAGCCTCGACAATAGAGAGTGCCCCCAAGTAGGGTATAACAGGCTATTCGTTGGATAAGGGATCATTTTTGGGATTGGGAAATGTTGGGAGGGAAGGTACCATATTGTAAGTAGTTAAAAATGTCAATGTACTATGGGAAAAGGGACTAATAACTTCACATACCAAACATAATTATGACATGTCATATGCAGGTACTGTCAAGTGATCAATAAGGAACTGAGAGTTCCTAATATCTAGAGATAGTCAAAGTAAAGTTCCAATGGTATAAATGGCATCCACTGAATGGTTTTTGTGTTCTTGAGACCTATTGAAAGGTGATTTGAACAAAATATTTGTTTAGAGTGTCTACCATCCTTTTATATGGGATGAAACTCTTATCTTTGACCTTGTACTCATCATTAACCTATTTGATGATTAGTTGGGAGTCACCTATAACCTTAAATTCTCTGATATTCTATCTTATAGTGACTTTCAATTCTAAAATACGAGCTTCATACTCAAATATATTGTTGGTACATGGGAAGCCAGGTATGAAATATTAAGGAATAAAATTAACTTTTGGGGGTAATAAGAACAATGCCTTCCCTTAATCCATTAAATGTGAATGAACCATAAAATTATATCTTCCAGGTGGAATATTATTTAATATATAAAACAAAATCATGTGGAAGATCGAGACTTAGTGGATCTATTTCATGTAGAGGAGCTTCAACTAGTTTTTAGCGAACACCTATCCTTTGTCTTCTTTTTGTTTGACATACTCAATATCAAATTTGCTAAGAAATATGATCTAATTGGCCATCCTCCCAGTAAGCACAAGTTTAGATAGAAGGTATTTGAGCGGGTAAAATTTGTATATTAGATTGGTTTTATTATTTAGAAGGTAGTGGAAATTTTTTTGAAAGGTAAAAAATAACAGGCAAGAAATCTTTTTCAATTTGTGGATAATTGAGATCATAAGAGATCAATGTGTGGCTAAGATAATAGATGGATCTCTCTTTGTCATTTAAGTCATATTGAGCTAAGAGTGCGTTGATAGAAAATCAAGTAGAAAATACATATAACATAAGGGGTTCACCTAGGGTAGGTGGTACAAGAACATGCAAGTTAGCCAAATACTCCTTGAGTAAAGAAAATGCTTACTGGAAATCAAAACCTCAGTGAAAATAAACATCTTTCTTAAGAAAATGGGTGATTGAATGGAATTTATCTACAAGTTAGGGGATGAATCTTAAAATGGCTTTGTATATTACCTTGTAAGATGCGCAACTGCTTGAGGTTCTTGGGAGGATATATTTCTGTAATAACAGTGACCTTTATTGCGTCCAATTCAATTTCTCTTCTAAAAATGATGAATCCTAACATATTACCTGAAATAACACCAAAGACACACTTATTTAGGTTGAGTTTGACCTTATAATATCTTACGACATAGGATTTCTAGATGTTCTACTCTGGTCTTAGATTTTCCCAAGATATCATCAACATAGTCCTCCACAATATCATGTAACATATCATGGAAGATGACAATCATGTCTTGTGGTATGTGGTGCTTGCATTCTTTAGAATGAAAGGCATGAATTGATAGAAAAATGTACCCCAAGGTATAGTGAAAGAAGTTTCGTGTTGGTCCTCTTCCACAATATTTATTTGATTATAGCCAAAGAATCCATCCAAGAGGGATATAATTTTATGGCCAACGGTATAATTTACAGTCATGTCTATGTTTGAAAGAGGAAAGTCATCTTTAGGACATGCTTTATTGATGTCCATGAAATCTGTGCAAATTGTGATCCGTACTGGCTTCTTGTGATCATGGAATATGTTGGAGATCCACTTTGAATAATCAATGGGTTGGATAAAACCAACATCTAACATTTTATCTAGCCTTTATTTTACCAAAAGAGAAATATGTGGACACATCTTTTTTTTTTGTTATATAGGATTTGTAGAGTTAATCGCAACTAGATTATTTACTACTAAAGAAGGATCTAAGCTTAACATGTCTGCATAAGACCAAAAAAATACATCTAAAAATTATCTAAGGAGAAGAGTAAATTTTTTTGCTCCCATGCTGATAGTGAAGCCCCAAGCTAGACGATTTTAGGCTCCTCCTCTGTACCAAGGTTGACATCAATTATTTCCTTGACCGGTAGTTTATAACCATATTCCATACACACATAGGATAAGGAGGTAGAGTGAGATTTTCCTAAAGAGGTGTCTCTATAATATTTTCACCAGTGTGATGGCTATCAAGATTGTCTACTTTGGATTATGCATATTGTTTATCTACAAGTGCCTCAAAGATGTTTTCACTATAGGACCTGGATTTCTTAGTCTTTTATTTTTTTGAAGGTATTTGGACATCCTTTTCTCTTTAATGACCACAAAAATCAGCATCCTCTCCAAAGTAGGCCTAAGTATCAAGGTTGATATAAAATCCTTTCTTATGATAGTCTACAGGAATATCATCTCGGATCCCCATAAATTCTCCAATAAATTCCTCATTCTAAAAAAGATCGATTGGTATGTGTCATTTTGGTCCCAATTAATAAGGGATGGATGTATAAGGATGTATAGTCCTCCAAAATATCATGTAATATGTTACAGAAGATGATAGCCCTGGCTCATGGTATGTCGTGCCTTCATTCTTAAGGGTGAAAGGTATGAATTGATAGCAAAATGTACCCCAATGGGTAGTGAAAGTAGTTTTTTGTTGGTCCTCTTCCATAACATTTATCTAATTATAGCTAGAGGATCCATCCATGAGGGATACAATTTCATGTCCAGTGGTATAATTGAAAATCATGTTGATTTTTGGAAGAGGAAATTCATCTTTAGGACATGTTTTGTTGATGTCCCTAATTTTTTTGCAAATTTTGATCCCTACTGGCTTCTTACGAATAGGTACTATGATGTAGATCCACTAAAAATAGTAAATGGGTTAGATAAAACCAACATCGAAAAATTTCCCCATCTCTTCTTTTACCAAAAGAGAAATGTGTGGATGTATGTTTCTTAATTTTTATTTTATAGGCTTTACAGAATTATGCATAACCAAAATTTTCACTAATAAAGAAGGATATAATCCTAGCATGTATGCATAAGACCAAACAAATACATCCAAAAATTATATAAGGAGAAGAGTAAAGTTTTTCTGCTCCTGTGCTGATAGTGAAGCTCCAAGCTTGAGGATTTTACGATCCTCCTCTATACCAAGGTTGACATAAATTGTCCTCTCAACTAATAGTTTAGAACCATCTTCCATACATATAGGATCATGAGGGAGATTGAGCTCTTCCTCAACATGTATCTCTATAAGATTTTCTCTAGTGTGATAGCTATCAATATTATCTACTTTGGATTCTAGATATTGTTTATCCATAAGTGCCTCAAAGATGTTTTAACTATAGGACTTGGATTTATTAGTATTTGATTTTATTAAAGGTATTTGGAACTCCTTCTCTCTTTAGTGACAAAAAAATCATCTTCCTCTCCAAAGTAGGCGTAAGTATCAAGGTCAATAAAAAATCCTTTCTTATGATCTCCTACAAGAATATCATCTCATATCCCCATAAATTCTCCAATAGCTTCCTCATTCTCAAAACAATCGATTGGTATGTGTTGTTGTTGGTCCCAATTAATGAGGGATGGATGTATAAGGTCTACTTTGGGGTTAGAGGGGGATATGGTTAAAATAGCCATATCAAGAAAGAAGTCCATTGAAGAAATGTCTTCATAAATACTATAAAGGGATTCTATTTTACTCTCATAACTAGAAGAACTATCCTCACATTCAAAAGAGGTGATGTCGACTTATCTAGGATGAGACTCATTGGACCAAATGTCGATGTCGTATCATTCCATCTTCTCATGCACAAGAAGAGGTTCCCTTAGGCCTTGTTAATTGATGTTGCATCTATATCCTTGATATCCCATGGCACACATCATCTTGTTAGGGATGACATATTCAGGGGATTGATAACAGGATGCCATCCTTTCATCAGGATATTGGGACGTGTAAGTAGTGCCTAATATTTCATCAGCCAAGAGACCAATAATGGTAAATATGTCAAGAGTTCAAATAATCTGATATCTCTATGGTCGAAAGTTATGCCTACCATGTGTTTTAGGAGACAATGGAAGATTAGACACAAACATAGCTTATTGAATTTCATATTCTCCACAAATGGTATGACGGATTTTTATTACCCGTGAAGGAAATGGGGATATAGAGGTGGAATTACCACCCTCATGTGGTTGAAGTGTATCTGGATCTAAGAGAGAAGTAAGTGCTTCTAATTTCAAGTCAACAAATAACTCGATGGAAGAACATTCATATGTAGCCTGACAATAACATGCTAATGCTATACAATGAGAAAATGGTTGTGAGTCACCATGAGTGGTAAGTTCTTGTCCTTGGAAATGGAGCTTTACACACTAATGAAAACTTTATGGAATGGATTACATGGGATGGATCCATGGGCTAACAAGGAAGATATTATATGGAAGATCCAAGTCAATGATGTGGAATATTGTGTCCTGCGTGATATGACCAAATTTTATAGGAAAAGTTATATTTTGAGATAACTTTTTCGATTTGACTAAATTTTTCGATGACCTCTTAAAATGTGCCAACAAAATGCATTTGTAATTGGAAGGATATTTCAAGGTATAGGATGAGTACAAAAATAATGAAAAGTTGTTTCTTTGGGATAGAGCAAGGGAAATGACTAGCTAACCCTCGCCATCATTAGAAAAAACCAGTGAAGTTTTCATTGTTTCTTTGTTTTATGCTACAAAGGTCAATCATAGTGACATCACTTTCCATGTTGAATGAAAAGTGGTGAACAAAATTATTAGCTAAGTATGAAAAGGTAGTAATGGAACCCTTAGGGAGATGAAGAAACCATTCAAGTTCTTGGCCTCCAAGACTCCTATGAAATAAGCGAATAAGATACTTATCACTATATGCCACTTCTTGGTAAGCCGTGAAGAAGTATTTGATGTGATCACAAGGGTCACCTTTTCCCCTATATTTTTGAATTTATGATGATGAAATCTTAGTGGGAATTACGTACACAAAATTTCTCGATTAAAAGCGTAAGGGTATACTTCTTCAAACTAATATTTTGTATTAGGCCCTTGGTTTTTTTCCTGAAGGTTTATGAGGGAATATTTCATAGAGTATCTTTCTTGGTCAAAAATTTGGTCATGTGATGGCATGGTAGGTATATACGTGTGGTTATATTTAGAGGTTTTTCCATCCTGGTTTTCAATATAGCTTTTAGCATATGTGACTCTAGGTTTTTCATTCCTAGGATATCTACCTATGTCTTTATTGACATGAGAAGATAACTTTGATATTTTATGACTAAGGGTTTCCAGTTGTTATTTCATAGTGGTGTCTGCATCCCAACGCTTGCATTCTACTTCTTTATGTAGGGGGACTTTATCCTCCACTTTATCAAAGGGATTCATCCTAACAAAGGGTATATGATGATGGGTTCAAGTTGGAGACATATCTACATCCTCCTCATGACATTTAGGATGAGAAGATGTGGAGGCCTGTTCACGATTTGAAATTTTTTTAATCACCAAATCACAATACCCTCTAATTTTTTATCATGTGAATGTGTTAAGGAAATCAATGTGACTGGGTAACATGGGTAATATCTCCAAGTGTGGTACTTGCTTCTTGATATAGACCTCCAAATAAGGTTGGTTCCTCTTCTTAATCTAGTGCAAGCTAACTCTAATGAAGGAAAACTATTGGATATCTCTACCCTATAATTCCAAGGGACCATGGAGAGATAAATATAAAAAAAGTAAAGGAAACCTACACTACAGAGGTGATGCACCAAAAGAAGGGTGTGAGAACAACTCTCTAATATGTGAAAATGGGAGAAAAATGCACATTAGAAAGGGTGATGACAATTCTCCACAATCAAAAATCAACATTCACAACATCATTTCCATAGAAACACAAGTATAATGAACTCTAAAAAGCTAATAGAGAGACTAAATACACCTACAACAATAATAAAAATGCAAGAAGAATGCAAATAAACACAACAAGGGAAGATACATCCACAACTTGCATCTATTTCGTCATTGATATGCACAGATAAATCTATTATAAGAGAAAGGACATGATCATCATGAAATAATTTCTCTATAAAGGCTTGTAGAACATTGGTTTCACAAAAAAAAAATGGCAGAGTTTTGGTACTAGAATTATCCCCCTTGCAAATGAGAGAACACCTTAAATTATAGAAAATAAAGGAGAGGAGACAAAAACAAGAACACTTAAATTTTCCCTTTGCATCAATTACAAGGTACCCAAAGTGGGTGAAAATAACGATATAAAGTCCTTGAAATTCATCTTTGATTTATATGTAACTTGTAGTGAGATAAAATTGCTTCCCATGCCAATTGATTTCACTCCTAACCACTTTGAGGATCCTTGTTTAGAACTAGGTCTATTTCTTGAAAAATTATCCATCAATTATTCATCAATTCCATAACTTATTATTCCCTGTGTGAAGGTCTCAGAACCATGACTCTAACGAGACCAATTTTGTGTAATTCCATTGAGAATTTCTCAAGTTATGAGATTCTGAGAAGAGGCAACTATTTTGAGATTTAACCAGGCTTTCTTTCACTCCACGGGCTTGTGTATTTAAAACTTGGGATGTAAATAACATTTTATATATTTATCCTCTTTTCTAATTTTCTTTGGTATTATTTAAATTTCTTGATCATTTGAAATTTGTGGGCCCATTTTATATTCCCACTGCCTTACATTTATGTTTAGAATGGGGTGGTTAAATGTTCTAAATCATTTATATTTAGCTAGCTTGGCTGAGCTGGCTCTTTCATTGAATTTTCCAACCACTCCTTTTTCCACCTCAGTGACGTCCAATCATCAAATATCCATTCCATGCCTCTATACTACCGATGAACCCATGTCACATCACACTAATCCCATCACTCCAACTCGACCTGCATTGAATGTATCATGTTGAATTGGTGGTTGCATTAACCTCTACCATCGAGTTCAACATTTGCATTAGGATTTTCCACCTGCCAGCTCAGCCCACCCTCAAAACCAAATCCAATGCTCTTTGGGAATTATTGTTCTGCGAGGAACCTCACTTCATCTAGCATTTCATGCCCATAAATAATTATGCATTACACGTTGGGCCCGAGCTCGTTCTGCCACACCCTTTGACCCCACAAGGTGCCATTGACCCAACCCTACTTCTTTTTCCTTCTCCCATGGCCATTTCAGATTCTCAGGCCCATGTCGCACATCTATCACGATGCCCCTTGTGTCAACCAGCCCTGACATCCCCACACACACTCTTCCCATGACCATTTCAGGTTCTCGGGACCGAGTCACACATCCATCCCACATGTCCTGAGTTCACGTGGGCCACATCGGGCCCGATCACACACATTATCTATATACACTCCTCCCACTAAGCATCAAACTTTGGCTCACCAAGTTGTCTTGGCAAGCCATCCCTTCCTCTTGTTAATTATTTGGCTAAGCCCCTTGGTTGAAATTATACTTGACAGAAACACTACCAGGCCCACGCCAAGCTCGATTCAATCCCCTAGCATGAGATGAATTGCATGAAAATTTATGACATGATTTGAGCTAGATGAGACCTCTGCCATTATCACGACATATTAAATTGACTTACCCTGAAAGGGCTCTGCATTGTATGGCTTTATGGTTCATTTTTGGTAGCTTGGCATCTCTGATGTAATCCCCTGACATTTTTCTAAGTAGCGTCCATTTTGTTGTGAATCCACTCCACCATTTACCTCTACACTAGCCTAGCTCACCTTTCATCCACTTAAATTCTTCTGTATCCCCCACAGTGCCTTTGATTTAGCTTGATTTCCATGCGATTCCCTAATTCACTATAGATTGATACAATCCTTAAGATCTCCTAGTCATAGCTCATTTGGGTTACATCTGTTTCCATGTGCATTGAGCCATCCCATTGAGGACTTGCCAAACTCTCACCATTTTATCCACTCCTTGCACTATCCTAGCTTGCCATGCTTTTCTTAAGGCATAACTAGATCACCCTTCTAATACAACATGCTAGGATAAGGGAAACTCGATAATGAGCTCAGTTAGCTCCATAAGGGTCAAAGATGCAACTTTTAAAACGTCTTCCAACCCTATCTAGATTTTGTCAATTTTTTGGGTTCCTTTAGGTGCATTAGGGGCTAAGTAGAGTGTTGGAGGTATTTTTTATACTTTTTAACTGATTGGGCCCCTCGCTAATTGTCATAATGCAAGCTTTCTAGTTGTCCAATTTCGCTAGGTGAAAAATTAGATAACAATGTCCTCATCAGTTCTAAGAGGTGGAGGAGGATTTATTTTCTTTATTCCAATCATATGAGAAAGAAAGGTAGGCTTGAAATCGGAGGGAAATTTAGCCCCCAACTCAATGAGTCATAACAAACTTAATCTCTATTTTGAAATAAATAGTTTTCTATATGAGTGGAGGCATCTGTAAAGAGATTTTGAGGTATCTCCTGCTCACTAGCACTATGGTCAACAAGGTTTTGTTTCTCATCAAAAGAGGAAAACATAGCATTTCTAAGGGGATTGGAAGTACACTTCCTATAACTTTCCTGGTTTTGAGGTGCCATGACACATAACATATCTTTGCAAAGATGTTCGAATGTCCGCAAATGTCATAAGGAATGTGTGCAAATGGTGCTAACATGATAAATATCTAAGTATATGGGATATACAAGAAAGGAACACCTAAAGAGATCTATGCCAAAGTGGACCACATAACAACACATTATAAAAACTCAACTCAAGATTTTATGAAAACAATATCTAAGTACCCAAAAAAGTATCGATATAATACGAGCAACGTAACAATACAATGCCAATACCTAGATCAAGTTTCAAGGAAACAAGATGTAACTATCGAAAAGGGGTTGGTACAATGTGAGCAACGTAATGGCCATGAAAGGAAACTATCCTAGGGGTGAAATTTCCCAGTTTTGGTTTAAGACTACCACCAAAAACATGAATACGTACCAACACACTTTCAACACTTAAATCAAGTTTTAAAAGAAATAATTATTTAAATGGGTACAAAAGTTGTGGACATAATTTTGGCAACACTTTGATGTGTTCTCTTTTGAAAAAATAATGTCAAAGTAACAAGAGAATGTATGAGTTGTGATGAAAAGTACTTGGCCCAACTTCGGAAAAGTTTCCCCTTATTCGAACAACAAGGTTTTAACTTCAAGGAAGTTTGGTGAAGTACGATTCATGATGAAATATATATGAGGCACAACTTCAATGGACTCTCCCCTTTTTCAAAAAATAAGATTGTGACTACGAAGAATTCTTTCTTTGTAATAGCTCTTTGAAACATGATTTTGGATATGGTCAAGTTGGCCCCAATGCCAAAGGGCTCCCTAGGATTTTGTTCTCAACACTCGCTAATAACTTGTCTAAGAGAGATACACTTTTCTAGAATAAATCCTAGAAAAAGGACCATTAGCCCACAATATAATTAATGAAAGAGACCACACACGGACAACATTTAGCACTCCTCACGGGAATTTCTAGTTAAGTAGGTGATGGGGAACTTCCCGTTTTGTCAACCAGTTCTCTTAAGGTGTTGACTACTTTGGGGTTCTTATGGTAATCCTCATAACAAGTTTCATGGATTATACCAAGATAATCCCATAGTTAAAGCAATTGGGAAATAGCCTTCTCAATCGCACATGTAAATACAATGTCAATGAATGGTGTGTTTTTTTATCTTGATCTTAATGTGGTTTTGCACGCCATTGACATCCTGCACACAATGCAGTTAGTGATTGTTTCGATTCATTTATTTGATGACCAATTGGTCACACACACAAATTTTTATTAGTTTTTCCATGTAAAAAGAGGATCGTGGTTGCTTTTTATTCTCAAGGTCGCTCGAAAGCACAAGAGAAGATCATACACAAAGTTGAATCCAACTAAGTAGAAATGGGAAAAACGTAACTAAAAAAACTTAAATGATTTCAAAAATTGATTTTTAAATGATAAGTCAAATGATTAGTTTTATCCATGTAAACCAAAATGTTAAAATGAGGATCAATTTCATTTATGATTCTCAAGGTCACTGGAAAGTGCAAGAGAAGAACATACACAATATTTGATCCCACTTAAGAAATGGAAAAAAACTTAATCAAAAGATTTTAAATGTTAGAAACCATTTTTCAAATAAAAAATGTAAGCTATATACCTAAAAACCTATTAAAAAACAAGGAAATACAAATCAGAATATGAAAAACTCGAAAAATTCAAGCCAAAATTTTGGGGAAATTTGGAATTTTTTGGAAAATTTGAAATTCTAGAAAATTAAGTAAATTTTGGAAAATTCAGAAAATTTTGGAAAATTTAAAAAATCCAGAAAACATTGGGTACATTTAGAGCAAGGTCATGAACCCTAGCAGCCAAATATCAAAATCTGAAACATAATTTTTGTTCACTATACCCAAACTATACCATTAACTCAAAAGCTAAATAAGGATATGTAAATGGAGTATTTCCAATTTTTTCAATGTTAGAAAATCATTAAGTATGATAAAACTTTCTCTCATTTTATCTCATGAATCTGAACTCCAAACTATTTAAAGCTACACAAATGGGAAAATATTTCTTTACAACAATACAACAAGAATCCCATAACCAAAAGATTTGAATTAATTGCATGCCATTCAACATTCAAGAGCTATGCAATATATAATTAAAAAATTATTTTCCAACCCATTTAAATGAATTTTCATTTTCAATTATTACTTGATCCATGTTTTTTTATCAACTAATGGTTAATTCAAAACTTCATTTACCTTTGCAATAGGTCTATATTCCATCTTCATTTTATCATTACTCTGATGGTGTGATGGATGAAGTTTCCAACAATATTCCACATAGTGCCCACTCATATGAAAATGAGTGCAAAACTGCTTGGGACAAGAGAAATACTTTTTTCCATTTCTCTCCTCTGAATAACAAGATTTGTCTTTTTCATTTTCCTCGTTCTTTTCAAATGACACCAACTTCTTTAACAATGTCCTTCTCTTCTAACATATGGAAACAAAATGGTTATGCAATCCACAAAAAGTGCAAGGAAAGGCATTCCAAATTTTGTAAATATCATAGCCAAATTTATTAAACTGGAAGAGAGGATAAGAATTTTTACAATTTATTTTGTGATTATGATTATGATAAAAACAAGGAGGTGGTATTTCATTACATATTCTCTGTGTTATCTTACCAAATCCATGTGACGATGAATCACCAATTTCCTATATCGAATATTTTTGTAGGACTAGAGGAGTATTCACTTTGTTTTCGAAATCTTGTCTCCCTTCAGAGTGCTTGGAGAATTCTCTGATTTCCATTCCCACACTAGGATAACCCAAACCTGAAAGATGATGAAGATCCTCAACCTGTATTGGGTTAGCAATACCTTGGCCATTTTTACCAAGGCATCTTTCATCAAATCCCATTTATAATAATAATCAAGATCTAATGCCTTTAGTGTGTTTTTCAAATAAACCAAAAACATCATTACTTGAATCCAAATTCAATTGGGAAGAAGAATCACATGGAAAAAAACTTACGGTGCATTTATTGGTCATGATTTCTACCTCTGAAGTTGAAGGTAATTCCTTTTTCGATTCACCACATTAGAAGTTGATCAAGAGCTCATCCTTGGATTTGAGCTCGGATCTCAAACATGAAATTTGTTCTTCAAGTGATTAGAGCTTGCATTTCAAGAAAGTATACTCTTCCTAAATTTTTGTGTAGATACTTTCCATCTCTTTTAGCCTCTTTCTTTTCAAGGATTTCCCCATATTTATCTACAAACAACCTGTACTTACCAAACACCACAAAATATAAAATGGAAGATCAAGCCATAAATTCTACAAAATATGATGAGATTAGAAAATAAAAAACTAATATAAAATGTAACATGAAAGCAACAGTGAATCAACCAGCTCTAATACCAAACATGATCCGTAAACAAGGTATTTTTTCTCTACTCGATAACTTTTAATTCCAGATCTTAACAAAATTCATCAACTTGTATGATTTAATAACCCCAAAGCTGATCCGAATATGACTTTAAACTGAATTATGACTGATCCAAAACTGATTTTAAGTTTCATGAAATCACTGTTTGATCAAAGCCATTCAGAAACAAATTTACCTAGTTTTATCGATTTTTGTGAAAATTTTCGTGAGTGATTAAACTTGCATTCAAATAAATTCTAATTTAATCTTTGAAAATATACTGTAAAATTGAATGTAAAAATACAAATAAACACGACAAAAATGTTTTTATGGGGTTTGTAATTTCCTACATCCCCGGGTTCATATGAACCGACCTATTAAAATTTTCTTAAATTGTAAGTAAAAACAACTTATAATTAACAAAAATAGACCCAAACCTTGTAGTTTTGTGCCTTCATACCTTTGAAAGACCCTGTCGAAGCTCAATGTTTTTCTTCAACTTTCCTGAAGCACTTGCAGAGGTTCTTCCCTTTGGTTGTTTGTCTTCCAGTGACTTCCGCTGCATAAAAAAATTTCACAAAAAATCTAAAATGAGAAAATGAATATAGTAACAAAAGCATATCTGAATTCTAAATAACTTCCTAGTTCACTTCGATACATGAAAATCCTCCTAAGTGGCTCAAAAACACTGATTTCTATAATTACATGCTTATGGCTTTTACACAGTCTCCTAACTTAACTTGTTCAAAAGTTAATTATCCCTTTTATAAGGATTTCTAGCCCACGTGGTTTGGTGGTGGGTTTATTTTTTATTAAATCAGTGGTTGGGGGTTTGAACCACCCCAACCACCCACCGATGCCTATTTGTAAAACTTGGGATTAATATCCCACATGCTTCGGGTGTGGGTTTGTTTAAGGCTTTATTAAGCCTGTTGGGAACCGACTATATGGTAGTTTGGGCCACGCATTGGCATGTACATTGAGTATATGAAACTATTGGCATGGCCGATGATTATGTGGCTTATTTGGAATGTCATGTAGGTTGCTGGAAATATATGTTAGGCCTTAGTTGGTCCAAGCTAGAGGTGGTCTATCTGGCTGGCGGGCGAGTTGACCGAACTATGCAGAGAGATGTTTATTTGATCCACCAATGTTACACCTAACATGGTATGTGGCTCGGTTGCTAACTCATGAGATGGCCCTGGTAACTCACCCTAAACTCAGTCCTATACACAATATTGTTAAAAAAAACCAATATATATTCCACATTCTCAATGTAAATACACTTAGAGGCATATATAGACAATAAAATGGTAATAGTAAAATGAAGTAATAGAGGCCAATTCACCCCTGCGAAAAAAGAGTGTGTCGACCCTGGATGAGGGCCCTTAGCCAACAAATAGTGGGGCCGACTCGTCTGATTATGAGTGTCAAAGACTGGAGTCAATTTTTTTTCTCCATACCATATTGCCACTTGTTGTTGTTTCCTTTGTCCACATGAAAAGTGTGAACATGTCCATGTCATTTCAAACTTACGCACAGTCACTTATTTTTTTTTAGATTGCCAAAAATTTTAGCGAGCCATAACTTCTGTATATGAGCTCCATTTTCAAAATTCAATAAACTAAAAAAAATCTCTTAACTTGTTCTTCTGTACTGTAATGATCATGAAAGATTTAGAGAAACTCTGTCCACTGAATTTTGATCTCCATATCAGAATGCATGTGGTGAGAAATTATCATATTCCAACACCCGCCTTAATTTTGACCTTCAAATTTTTTTACTATTTTGGAGCTGAGTGTGCATTTCCAAATCTTACAGATCTTTGATCACAAACTCCCAAACAACTTCTCAAGTACTCAAAAAATTCTTTTCCCAAAGAATTTATAAAAATAATAGTGAACTGATCTTCAGATCTGTAAAATTATAGACATATCTCTTTATTCTTAACCAACTACTTGATGAAATGATACCTCGTATCTATATGCTTGCTTCTCTTATGAAAGACATGATTTTTAGACAACGCTATTTCTGATTTGTTTTCAGATTTTTTTTGTAGCTTCTCCCTAATTTTACCTCAAATATTTTAGTATTCTCCTAATCCAAACATCCTGACATGTTTCTCTTATGGATGCTACATACTCTACATATGCTAAAGAAAGTGTGATTATGTGTTGTACTTCTTTGATGCCCATGGAACTACTCTTGTTCTAATGTGAAAAACATATCCAGATGTGCTTTTCTTGTCATCTAAATTGTAAAAAATTTCATTTTTAGTATAACATATGAGTTTGAACTTATCTTATGTTGAATACAAGATTCCATGATTTTTAGTTCCACATACATACCTCAAAATCCCTTTTCTAGCTTTCCAATGTGAACATTTAGGATATTACATGAAACTTGAGATAAGGCTCACACCATACATAATATAAATCCTTGTGGCCATTAAATACATGAGACTTATAACTAATATTTTGAATAATGTTGGATCCATAAAAAATGTGTTACCTTCTTTGCTTAATTTCAGACCTACTGCAACTGGTGTTGGAACTAGCTTGCAATTCAACATGATAAATATTTTCAAGATGTCATTAGCATAGTTTTCTTATGAAATAAAAATTTCAGCTTCTGATTGTTGAACTTCAATGCTTAAAAAATAGTGCATGGGACCTAGATCTGTCATCTCAAATTATTTCTTCATGGCTGATTTGAATGAATATGTATATATGTCTCCAATAATGATTAAATCATCTACATATAAACACACAATTAAAATCTTACCTTGTTCATTTATATTGATGTATAAGGTACACTCACGTTTGCATCTATTAAAGCCATTTTGAATCAAATAAGAATAAATATTTTTGTAACATGATCTAGGAACTTTCTTTATTCCATAGATTTTTTTTCTCAACGTGTACACCTTTCCTTCATGGCATTCAACCTCATAACCTTCTGGATATTTTACATACACCTCCTCTTCAAGGAATCCATTCAAGAATTATGATTTTATTGGGATCATAATGGAATGAGGGGGGGGGGGGGGGGGGGGGGGGGGGGTGAATCAATCCTATAATTTATTTAATTCATTTACCATTAATTGTATCATACATTAGCATCCATCCATTCACATATATTCAACCATATCTTATTAAGTGTGAACAATACGTTCAAATAACCATAACACATGCAAGAGAACTCATAGAAATAAGATATAAGTGGGAAACCCTCATGGGGAAGAAAACCCACTAAATTTTTTCTTATATTTCACAAAGCAAAGAGATTTAGTGAAGCACTAACTTCATAAGGAGCACTAACCCCTAGTTTATTAGAGCACCAAACCTACAAGGGACACCAACCCCTAATTTAGTGAAGCACAAAATCCACAATGAGGATACAATCCCCAAGGATGAAAAAGAATCAACTTAGCCACCTGAAAATGTTTGATTTCTAATTTTTCTACTGCTACAACTAATGGAGATCACTTATTCAACTCAAAAACACTGGGTCAAACCCTAGGTCTTTAATCTCGCTCTATCTTATTCCTTCTCACCTTTTATTGCTTCTAATATCTTACATACATGTTTTATAACACTTATCAACCTGAAAAAAATCTGATAAAATCTAAAAATCTTCCCTCATACCTTACAAAACACTTTCCTCTAGGTCGCACTACTCCCCCATGCAAGACTAGCTCTCAAAATGAGCTAAAACTTCACTTTTATATGCAAATCAACTTAAAAACCCAAAGGAGGTTAGTCCCTTATGATAAATTCGACCCATACATCATTATAAAATTCAAGTAACTTCATTACAATGGTAACATATTACCCAAATAGGTCTACCTATCTAAAAACATCATTCCATGCACCAAAGTGTCCAAAAACCCTTGCATTGAGATGACAAAATCTCCTAATCCCAAAACCATACTTGGTAAAGCTTCTAATTTCACCACACATTCTTAAAAAAACTTTTGATATTAATACATGGTCACAATTTAGCTCAACCAACCAGATTATTTCATTTAACGAGCCTAGTACTCTTTGTTCATCTCAAAATTTTTGTTTCCTACACCCTTCAGGACCCTCGAAACTTCTTTCTGACACTAAATAACTTCAAAAAATCAAAAACCATGCCATTTAACCACTTTATGGAAAATACAAGACCTTTATAACACTTCTAAGCAAGTTATAAGTCTTAAAACAATCACCTGCTAAAACCACAATCACTTTTGTCTTCACCAAAACAAACTGCCCAAAAAGTTGTTTTCAAAGATCAACTGGTTTACAATTTTCCAAGAATAATAAATACCTATAAATGGATTAATTGGATTCCAAATTCATCCCTATTCACATTCCAGGTGATAGAAAACATCAACCAATCCATCTCATGCTTCAAACAACTCAAAACTTTCAAGAGATCATGTCTTGTCCTACACTGGAAAAAATATTCTTGTCTAAAACCTGACTTGGAAACCATAGAAAAAATATTCATCATGAGATAAACCTTATATCACTTTAAATATATCTTAATCCTATTTCCAACATGACTTTAATTATCTCAAAATTCAACATGTAGCTCTTGTTATGCTCATTTTAATGAAGACTACGTTTTATGGTCTCAACACTGCCCTTTGACCAGTCAACCTGAATGGAGCCCACTTGACCATGTAACTATATCACCTTGTTCTGAAACATCCCTATAAATCAATAAAAAATCACATACATACCACAATGTCAATTTAGCATGTAACTCCTTTCGACAACCTTGTCCCAAAATACTCTTCTTCGTAAACTAACCTGTTTGAGTGGGGCCCACTCATCACCATGACCTCTACCATACATTTATGGAAATATTAAGGATTCCTCTACATGTTCCAATCATTTTCCATGCAATAGGAAACAAAATTGGACACTTAGGAAGCATTTCTTTCATACCACTTTCAAGATAGGGTTTCAAACCCATAACTAGTTATTTACCTTCTTAACATTCATTCATAAATACCTGATGATGAAATGACCTAATTATTTTTTAAAAACCTTAATATGTGACATAATAGTATATTCCAAATATATCATGTCTCCATTAAAATCACATATCTCACAACGAGCATCAGAAGGTCTAAATTTTCTTTAAAAACACACTGCAACTTACCTGGTTTTTCTAAAACTTACATAACTTAAAAATTCTTCATCACTTTGACCTAAAACTTGAAATTAATAACCATTAAAACATGATATAACTCTCCATTATCATCTTATATCCCAAATATGCCTCAAAATCTCCAAACACAATGAATTACCAATGCTTATTTGTCTATTTTTCATTGTTTACTTCCCAAGGATCTCATAGAAGTATAAAACCACTAAATGCAGACATGAAACTAACCATACATGCCATTTATACAATCAACATGATGAAAAAATTCTTCAACATGAAATATTAGGTCCAAATCTCATTTCTCCACTTCATTTTGCATGCTCTAGGTCTAGAAACAAGCTTGGAATGACCTGACTCAACCATAAAACCTCATGACCTGACCGTAAAGACATTTTGTAGACTCAAGAACACATCTAAAACATATCATAGACCATGTATGACATCATAAAAAATTTGCAAATTACTTGGGAGACCTCAAATCATGACTCTTCCTATCAAACTAAGATCCAAGACCTCATAATACTTCACCAAACTTGACAACCAATATGCTTGACACCTGAAAAAAATCATACGAGGACTCACATGACTGCATGGAACCATTTTCCATCAATGGGGGTTGACATAAATGACAACAAAACCATAAAATGGCCAACAATCTACCCCTTTGTTATTGATGACAACTATCTTCAGAAACATTGATGGTAACCATATGACAAACACACCTACATGAACTCAACTCCATGTTTCTGATGCTTCTCTCCCCCTTTTCCATCTATGAAAAATGCTACACAAATTCTAGGACATGAAAATTGACAACACAAGACTAGAAACATGGACACCAATGTAAAAATTGACTTACTTACTTGACTTGAGTCCCCTTAGGACTGAATTCTCTTCTCTTTGGCCCATTCACCAATATGTAAAGATCATATAGACCTGGAATGAGATCAAAATAGCTCCCTCTCAGCTGATACTCTCCATAAATTGGCCTTAAGTCATGTCAATATCACTTTCTAGGTCATGTTAAAGCACAATAACACTAGATTCTAACTTCAAGGCTTACTTATCAAATTTTAGGACTCTTGTCTCTAATCAACAACTTCATTGCAATTTTAGCCATATTTTCAATGTTCTACAAGCCCAAACTTATCATGACATACCTTCCTATAGTTTTCCCTAGAGTCATTACATCCATTTCTGACAAAAATCACAAAAAATAGAGGTTCTTACCTTGCTTCCAAACTATGAGATGGGACAAACACTTTACCTTGGTTTTGAAACATCCTTTTAGTGTTCTCATCCTTCTTTACATGAAACTATCCTTGTTTGAGTCATATCAATATCCAATCCTTCTTCCTAGCCTTACTAGGTCTACTTAACACCTTTTCCTTTTTTGAAGTCAACTATGGGATCTCTTGAATCTCCCCATGTCTTAATTATCACTCTCAGACCTGTACCTTACAACCTTCACCTTGAATTTGGACTGAAATTATCCTGTTAAGAATCTTTGATAGTCTTGAGAAACCACTCAATTTGAAACATGAAAAACCTTGTATCTCATACAAACTATATGAAATTCATCTCAGACATCTAGATACATATTCATTTACCTCCACTAATTGTATGAATTCCTAACAGTCTATGAGTCACATCTTTTTGACACCAAACATGACTAGGCAGACCTTGAACCATGACATGACATAATGCTACAAATAGCTCCCTCTACACTCCTCATGTAACAACTACCAAGCTTGAGTAACATTTAAGACACCATCCATCATAATTATGTAAACTCAGAACTTCCATGACTTTATTAAACCTCAAATGACTAATATAAATATGTATTTTAACACTTCTTCCTTTTACAGTACTCTGTCCAAGTGACTCATACCTTACAAATTGAATTCTGAAATTTGATAATTCTTTGCACATCTTAATAGGCTTGATACAAACATTTTCAAAAAAATTGGATTATTTTGGATGAAGAAAACCATGTGATCCCTTCTGACCTCCATAGATTCCTTTGGTATGACCCAGGAAACATAACTTTGACTGATTTTTGACGTGGAATCATGACTAGAACAACCATTCCTTTTGTGTTTAGACCCTGAGCATCACTGCAAGGCTTATACAATCTGAAGATAGCTTTGAAATTGCATCAACATTTTGGAGTCAATAATTTTCATCATTCTTGAAACTTGAACATAGTTACCTACAGAAATTGTAAGGATTCAAACCATACTCTTCCCTTGAACATTTTTCAGACCAGTAGGTATTAATCATAGTGTCACCTTACATACAACTAAAACCTTTATTCACCTGATTATCAACTAAAACTTAGTCTTGATGCTTTTGAAATGTGTTTTTTGACCTTCATTTTCTTTAACAAGACACATGAAGATTTTACACTTTTCATATCACTCTGATTACTGAGTAGTTATAGAGGTAGTGTTTCATGTCATAACCCTAAGTCCATTCACAGTTAACTTAAGTCTTTCTAGATGAGATAATGCATCTTATTTCCTTAAAAGACCAACACATCTGTATGATATTGTAATTAACTTGAATCAAGCAATTTGTAGACATCTGAATCCTTGTAGCATCTCCATACATGTAGCTTTACACTATGTACCCTTTAGTACTCATCATTCTTTCCATAATCACATTGACCCCTGATGATCACACTTATTTTGACCTATAACCTTTTACTTTGAGCCTGGGAAAAACTATACCCTGCTTTAATGAACACTTGTATCTTACCTTGTGCTAAGATACACAAAACATGATAAACACTTAGACACCTTTGTTACTTCCCTAACTATGCACACCTAAACCTTGTAACTTCAAACATACTTCTGAGATCAAATCAAATTAGACTCTGACATGGGCTATATCAAACATACATCCTTAAGAACATAGTCTCAACGTTCTTGTTAATTTAATCTTCATTCATATTTTGATTCATATAACATACCTTGATGAATAATGATATACCATCTGATTCTTCACATATCTTATCATGCCTCTATAGCTACTGAACACTGTAAACTCTATCATGTGACTTTTATGACTTTGAGCATGGACCATATCTCTTGACAAGACCTCAACAAGATTTTTCTAGAGACACCAATACAGACCCCAGGACATTTTGGTAAAACTCAACACAAAGGACTCTCTTCCATGACTGTGATAAAGACTTAATACATACTTATTAGACACACCTATTTAGATCACACAACTTTTTAAGATCTTTGAAACAAATTGAACTCACACTTTGATATAAATTTTAGACCCACTTCCTCAGAACACAAAGCCTTAACATTAACTTACACAACTTAGCATGGCTCATAAAACCCATCATGGGACATGTAGGGGATACTAAGGTAATCATTACATGACATAGCTTGATAATATTCAAATAGAGCACAAATACACAGTTACAGACTTCACAAACTTTGCTTCAGGTCAAGGAGACTAAACCTTGAATATACTCAACTTCTCATACCTTATTTGTACTTGAAATGATGTGTCATGATAATGCAAACCATAAGAACTCTTCCACAGACTATACTCACACAAGTTTGATAAAACCATAGACCTTTCATAGAGAATACCAACATGTTAAGAAATATGACATATTTTCTCACACCCATGATGATGCAAAATTTAAGAACAATACACCATAACGTGACACTGATGAAAATCAAGAGACATACTCCCTTTAAAACTCTTGATACATCGTTTGATACTTTCAACTTGTACTACTGTAAACACCTAATTGTACCTTGTCATTCTGCATTAGCTTATTCTCTTGGAAACACACTCACTTGTAGATTCCATGAATAGATTTCACTGGCACTAATCACTCATGATTTACAATCCTTTTTCAAACTTCTTGAAGAATTGACACTTCAACACATGACCTTTCATGACATATATGACACAATTTGTAACACACCTAACACAAATCAAGACAACTCTTGACTAACGAGGGAATACTCTATTGATATGACTCAGAGACTATTACACACACACACACACACACACACACACACAAACAGAGTAGACCATTTGAGACTAATATTTTAGCACTTTGAGACACTAACATAGACCTAATTGATATCCAAATACTATTTCTTAAAGAAGAACACAAATGAACCTATTAGAAACACTTCATGACATAAAGACACAAAGTGACATACCTCTGATCTCCTTAATAAGTGCATAACTTATAATATTAAACTCATATACTTCTTGTAATGGAAAATCCTTCATTATGAATATAGATATATCTTAGACATTACTAAGAACCTTAGACACACACACAGAGATCCATTTTGCATGATTTTAACACTTTGACACTTCTTTGTACTTTATTGACTTAAATCAGACTTAAAGTACTCATAGGCATATTATTACATATCTCCAAACCTAATGCAACATATATACTCAAGGACACATATATCATTGATTCAGACTAGATAGAGACCATGAGACACTCAAAATATTGCATAAGACATGATGAAAAATTTGACTCACAAATTTAGACACCTAATAACCACATGAACTCAAAGATTCATAAGTAGGTCATTTGACGTACCTTATTACTCATGAAGTGTCCCAGAGATATAATTTCATAAATTTATTTTGAACATTACCTTGAAATCCATTCAAGCACATATGCTCTTATCCAACAAGTGAAAACATACTCCCTCGAGATGATTTGGGCTTTTTTTCATCATAATAACAATAACATCCTCCTTCTTGATCTTTGGATCTGTCATAACATCCTTGGACTCATTTATGGAACTGATTTTTTTCATGAAAACCATTTCACTTGATTTTTTAGACTTGCTAAAAACTCTTGATGTTCCACAAAATTTAGCAATGTGTCCTTGTCTATGACACCTATGACATACAACATCATCCTTATTCCTTCTTGGTTCAAACACACTAAGTTTCCATCCACAATCCCTAGCTCTATTCCCATACTCACAACATGAGTAACATTCACCCTTTAAGAAAGCTACATCATTATTAGAATAATTCCTTTTGTAGTCTCTATTTCTATGACCAAAATCAAGTAAATCAAATAAATATCCATGAAATGATAAACCATACCTCATAACATTATGTTTTCTAACTGAGTTAGACCTTTTTGGATAAGCCTTCTTAGTCACCTTCTCGATTGATTTAGTACTTGGACCGACTTCATTATCATGATTTCCTTCAAACCCTGGGCATTTTTTGTCACATGTGGCATTTTGACCTTATATAACACCATCAAGAGCTTTAAATATCTTCTCAATATTATCATACATCCTCAACCTACTTTATGCATTCTCCAAATTTGATTCAAGGGCCTTCAATTTTTCTTCATACCTGGAACAAACATCCTCTTTCTCCTTTAGGGCATTAGAAAAAATTTCCACTTGATATTTCAAACCCTTGATGGATTGATCATGCTCTTCCTCCATTATTTTGACCTGACTTTGATAGGAATCAATACATGACTGAGCTACTTCATTCCTCATCCTCAATGTTGTTAAAAGATCTGAAGACTTACCCATTGCTTACGCATAAAAGGATCTCCTTCAAGATGCTAAAATTTATTCACAAGGACCTTCTCTGATACCAATTGTTGGAAACACAATGGACTTAGGGTGTGAATTAGATCTACAATTTCTTTAATTCATTTACCATTAATTGAAAATCATACATTAGCATCCATTATCCATTCACATATATTCATAACCATGTATGTTTACTTAAGCATATGAAAAATACATTCAAATAACCATAACACATGAAAGAGAGCTCATAGAACACCAGATATAAGTGGGAAATTCATCATGGGGAAGAAAATCCATTGAAACTCTTCTTATATTACACAAAGCAAATAGAGATTTAGTGAAGCAACTAACTTCACAAGGAGCACCAACCCCAACCAACCCCTAGTTTAGTAGAGCACCAACCCTACAAGGAGCACCAACCCATAATTTAGTGAAACACCAACTTCACAAGGAGGCTACAACCCCCTAGGATGACTGAGCACCAACTTAGACACTTGAAGATGTTTTATCTTTGATATTTCTGCTGCCATAACTGATGGAGATCACTTATTCAACTCACAACCCTCACAAACCCTAGGTCTTCAATCTTGCTCTATCCTATTCCTTATCACCTTTGTCTTTCTTCTAATATCTTGCACACATGCTATAAAATTCTCTTGAACCTGAAACACATCTGATCAGATCTCAAAATCTTCCCTTGTACCTGCAAAAAACTTTCCTCTAGGTCACACTATTCCCCCATGCAATACTAGCTCTCAAAATGACATAAAACTTCAATTTTGTATATGCAAAATCACTCACAAACCCAAAGGAGGTAGGTTAGTAAATTATGATAATTTCAACCTATAAAATTCAAATAACTTCATTTCAATAGTCACATATGACCCAAGTAGGTTTACCTATCTAAAAACATCTTATTCCATGCACTAAAAAGTTTCCCAAAACCCTTGCATTAGAATGAGAAAAATATCCTAATCCCAAAACCATACTTGTTCAAGATTCCAAATTCACCACACATTATTAAAATAGTATTTAACATTCATACATGGTTGCAATTTATCTCAAAGATTCAGATTATTTCATTTAATGGGCCCAATACTCTTTGTTCATCTCAAAATTGTTGTTTCCTACACCCTTCAGGACCCTTGAATATTCTTTCTGCCAATAAATAAATTTAAAAAATACAAAAATTAAATTTATCCACTTTATGTAAATTAAATTAATGCTAAAAAACTTCTAAGAAATTTATAAGTTTTGAAACAATCGCCTACTCAAACCACAGTCACTCTTGTCTTCACCTAAACAAACTGCCCAAAAATCTGTTTTCTAAGATCAACTGGTTTACATATTTCCAGGAACAATAAATAAATATAAATTTATTGATTGGATTAAAAATTAATCCCTATTCACATTCTAGGTGTAAAGCATCAACTCCATCTAATGCTTCAAATAACGCAAAACGTTCATGAAATCATGTCTTGTCATGCAATGGCAAAAATATTCTTATCCAAAAAATGACCTAAAAGACAAAAAAATCTCTCATCATGAGAAAAAAAATTATATCGCTATAAATATATCTGAATATTATTTCTAACACATCTTGAATCATCTCAAAATTCCACCTGTAGCTCCTTTTATGCTCATTTTACTGAAGACTACTTTTTATGGTCTCAAAACCACCCTTTGACCAGTCAACATGAATGGAGCCCACTTGACCATGTAACTACATCACCATGTCCTGAAACCTCCTTATACATTAAAAAACTCACATACATACCGCAATGTCAATCTATCATGCAACTACTTTGGACAACATTGTCCCAAAACATTCTTCTTCATAAACTGGCCTATTTTAGTGGGGCCCACTCATCAACATGACCTATATCAAACCTTTCTAGAAATTTTAAGGAGTCCTATACATGTTAAAATCATTTTCCATGTACTAGGAAATAGAACTATCCACTTAGGAAACATTTCTTGCATATCGCTTTCAAGCTAGGGTTTCAAACCAATAACTAGTTGTTTACTTTCTTAACATTCATTCATAAAAACCTGACAATGAAATGACCTCATTATTTTTGTGAAACATTCATAACTTACCTAATAATAAATTCCAAAGAGATTAGGTACCCATGCAAATTACACAGTTCATAACGAGCATCATAAGACCCAACTTTTCTTTAAAAACACACAGTAACTTACCCGTTTTTTCCAATACTTGCATAACTTCAAAATTATTCAGAAATTTGACCTGAAACTTGGTATGAAGCACCATGAAAACATGATATAGCATTTCATGCTAACCATCTATCCCAAATATTCCTCAAAATCTCCATACATAGTAACTTACCAATTCTTACTTGTATGTTTGTCAATGTTTACTTCCCAAGGACCTTATAGAAGCATCAACACACTAAATGAAGACCTAAAACTCACCATACATTCCATGTATACCATCACCATTATATAACCATGCTGTAATAGGAAATAATAAGTAAAAATATCACTTTTCTACTTCATTCTGCATGCTCCAAAGATAGAAACAAACATGGAATGACCCGATTCAACCATGAAACCTTGTGACCTGACCATAATGACGTTTTTTAGACTAAAAACATATGTAACACATCTCATAGAAAATGTGTGACATCATGAAAAATTCCAACTTACTTCGGAGACCTCAAATCATGTCTCTACCTAGCAAACCAAGCTCCAGGACCTCATAAGACTTCACCAAACTTGACAACCAACATGCTTGACACCTGAAAAACATCATATAGGAACTCACATGATTGTATGAAGCCATTTTCCATCAATGGGAGTTGACATCAATGATATCACAACCATACAATGGCTAAAATATTTCACATCCATCTGATATACAGGCCATTTTTTTTGAGATACTAATGCGTATATTGCCCTTACTGTTTCCAAACGTGCTACTTGAGAAAATGTTTCATTATAGTATACTCAATATTTTTGTGTAAATCCTCTTACAACCAATATTTCTTTATGTTTCCGCACTATACTTGGTCTTGTACACCCATTTCACTCCTATCATGTCCTTTCCTTCAAGAATATATACTAGTTCTCATGTCTGATTATCGTCTATGGTGTTTATCTCATCATCCATGGATTGAGAAAAAAATTCTTTATCCATTGCTTCTTCAAAAGATAACATATCTGTAGCTTGAAAAAACAATGCAAAAATTGAAAAAGAGTTAGTTGTATCAACGTTATAAATCTCACTAAGACTCCTTATTTTTTCTATAATGTACTATCTGATGATGGGATGATTTTAACTGAATTGGTTAACGAGGGAGTTTCTTCTGGTGTTCTTTTTGATATCTCTTGCATATCTAAAGTTGAATGTAATATTGTAGATGTCATAACTGTGAATGGATATGTAGCTTGTGCTATAACATGAGGTGCATGTCCAAGAGTGGAAGAAGGTACTATATGAATTTTCCATATCATCTTCAGGAATAACTACTGCTATACTTAATATTTTTCTATACTTCCATCCCATGTCTCATTTTCAACTAACTGTACATCTTTTTTGATTATGAATTTTCTTGTGACTGGATTGAAAAGCTTTTAGGCTTTCTTATTCTATGAATATATAACAAAAATACACTTTGCTATTTTTTTTCTAATTTATTCCTTAGCTAATCGGGAACATGTGCATATACCATGCAATCAAAGATTCTAAAATAAGAAAACTTGTGTTTTTCTATGAGTTCAATCCTATTGAGGAACCATATTTCTAACATTTTTTGTTAAGCACCTGTTTAAAATGTAAACAACAAATTTTATTGCTTCTGCCCAATAATCATTTGGTAGATGTTTTTCCTTCATCATACTTATTATCTATTTTTACCCATGGTAAAAACAAACAACTTGGGAGAATGGGATTGCACACTGGACAGAGCTTCATGAAGGATTCTGGAGGAATACGGGAAATATTTCATGTTTTGGAGGCATTATAAGTGATTTTGGGAAGTTGGGAGTTATTCAGGGAAATTGTTCCTCTTCTGGATTTTCAAACTTGACCGATTTTAGAGAAAAATAAGGTAAATTACGAAAATGGCATCATGGAACACTTTACTCATCTTTAGTAAATACTTAGCTCAAAGAAATGGGAGAAAATCAAAGAAGTTGTGAAAATGGATCAGATTGGAGCTCCCCACCCCCTTGGTCTCAGTTGTAGAAGAGGTAAAAAATTGATCAAAAATGATAAAAATTAGACAAAAGTTGACAAAAATACCTTTGGGGAACTTTACTTCATTTCTTCATGCTCAGGGTCCTTGAAAGAATTCAAAAATTTGGGAAGAAATGAAGAAAATGGCTAAGGGGTTCCACAATATAAATTGGCTCTGACTAGGTCAAATGACAGTCGGTCGGTTGGAACATGGTTCCACGACACCTCCTTTATACTGATTTGCATTGAAAATGGGTGAGTCTAGTTCATATCATATTTTTCAGGTCTTTGTGGAACCGATAGAAAAAATTTGAGGTTTGCATAGTGCTCCATAATAGCCTAGTGGCCAATTTGCAAGTTGGGGGGGGGCGGATCCTTTATATTGCGGAGTGGGAGACCTGATCGGGCACCTTCGGTCTAACAAGCTTGGTGAAACTCACCAGGGAGTTCAGGGTCGATGGGATTTAATTCTGGGGAAAGAATCAATGTAGTGTGTGTATCGTGGCAATCGGGAGCACAAGGTTTGCGGGGAACTAGTTCCCCGTGGACCCAGAGGATCTAGAAATCAAACTCGCCACAGTTATATACGACCAATGCGGCCATTTTGGGTTCGTTAACCCAAATTGACCCAGTTCTATGTAAACCATATCTCTTTTTGCCCCCTTCATTTGTAATTTCCAAAGGCCCCGATACAAAACCAAAGCTTTATAGTGCAAAATGTGATTGAACTTAGAAGAACTAAGGCCGAAAAAATAAAAAATGAGCGGAAAATACCCCTTGAACCCACATTTGAATATTTCAAGTGTTTGTGGGTCATTTTTCACAATAGTTATATGGTTGGATTCAAAATTTCATGAAATATAATATGGAATTAAGAAATGAGTGATTTAATAGGGTTAAGTGAGTGAAAAACAAGGAAAACTACTTTAAATGCAAATGATCACTTTCAGGTCAAATGAAACGCATTAATGAAGGTATGGGTGCATGTTTCTTCTTCCATAAGGTAAAAGACACAATGGAAAGGATTTTTTAGGTCTCCCCATGATGTTTTTAGGTGTATTGATGATTCTTGTTAGTGGTTGAATTGGAAACTCACCCCTCCCTCCCTCTCTCTCTCTATCTAATTCTTCCAATATATGTAAAAAGAGAGCTCATTGTGTGAGGGGAGTTGGACAATTTTATCCATGCTTCTCTCTTTCTTTCTTCTTTGCAAGGTAGAATAGAGTTTTAAGCATCCATATTTGGCATTGTAATGGGATTTTAGGCCTTCTTACTCTATAATGTTGTATTGTGCAACACTTTGGAGCAATAAAACTTATGTTTTGTGATGGTTTCTCAATCCTTTGCAAGATTTTCTTGTTTTCTCATGCCTTTCATTATGTTATAAGTATGTTGTGTACTTATTTGTTTCCATTGCATGATAAAATGTTGTCATGTTTAAATGGAATGGTGTATTATGTGTAACATTGGCCCGTGATGCTTGTTCATCCCCTCCATACTCACCTTTATCCATTTTCATACATTGTGAGTTGTTCAACACCCCTTTTTTTGGTGCTATCACCTATGTAGTGTGGGATTTATCATTTTCACCCTTTCTCCTTCTCCCTGGTCCCTTGGAAATCATTTGTTAGGATTAGATAGATGTTTTTATTGCATTAGGAGTAGTTTAGTGTTAGGATTAGAGGGCCATCTCAATTTTACAAGTACCACAACTTGAGAGATGGTCCAATGTTTATGCAGATTACATTGATGGCCCATGCACACACACATGACATTTAGGGGTGTTGTAATTTTTACATAACAATAATTCTGGACATCTCCATTATGGTTTTATTCTTCCTCTTTTCCAAATTGTTTTGTTGTGGTGATTACGTAGAAGTAAAGTATTTGTGGATATCGTGATTCTTGCAAAAATTAATAAAAGCATTGGAAATATACTCACCTCATGTATTTGTCCTCAGAAATTTGCTTTGGTATCTACTTTTCTTCTCCACTAGAGCCTTGAACTGCTGAAATATATCAAAATCATATACTTTGTGTCTCAAAAATACACTTATGTCCTCTTGGTATAGTCATATATGAATGTCTGAAAGTATAAACAATCTCTTATCAAAGGTGTTTTCATTCGTCCACAAAAATATAAATGAACAATTTCAAGTGGTGCATGTTCTCTTAATGATTTTCCAACTTGAAAGGTCTATCTATGTTGCTTTCCCAAACTACATCCTTCATGAATCCTTTCTGGTTTTTGAATTAAAGGAAAACCCTTTACCATATTTTTCTTATGTAACAAATTCAAACCTCTACAATTTAAATTTTTAACCATGAGATGCCAAAACTATGAATCATATTTCATAACTGATTGAAAATATTATTGAATTTCTTTAGCTCTGGACTGAGATTTAGACTGATCTCTAGTATGAACTCCAAACTACTCAAAAATCACTTGATTTGAATTTATTTTTATACTTGGTTTCAACCTCAAAGGAAACATTCTTTTTCTTAGCAAATGCACTTTAACAATTATCTGAGTACTTGGAGCTTTATCCATGATCACACATTTGTTGTCTGTAATGTAAACTATATACCCCCTCTTTACCAATTGAAAAATACTCATGTAAGTTTATTCTTCAAAATTGCAACATAATAAAATCATGCATAATATTTTGATCCACATTTTTAGTTAGAATGATGAATATTCCCTTGACTTTTACTATATTATTATTCCCAAGAGTACCATCAGTCTTCACTGACTCATCCAAATTGGAAAATAAATTCAATTTTCTTGACATATGATTACTGTAACCAGAATCCAAATACCAAACATCACATGGAATTTCTTGAGAAATATCAAACTCAATAGGTGATACAGAAGGTATTGCTTCAATAATCATTGTGCATGTAATAAACATGGATCTTGGATTAGATCTCCTAACCTAATTTTGATTCTTCCTATTATGATCAAATTTATTTTTCTTGCACTTATAATCATAATGACCATATTTCTTACAATAGTGACACTACACATGAGACTTATCCCATATCTAACCAAAAGAGTGATTATTACCATGATGTTGACTATGTCCTCTTCCACTTTTATTTTTCACACTCGTGCTGCGTCCTTTAAATGAACTTCTTCCTCTACCTCTAGGGATAAACCTACCTCTACCTCTTTCATTATTTACTGAAGTCTGAGATGAAAAATCTTGTTCTAAAGTTGTACCTGATGTGTTCAACCTTTGTTCACGAGTAATTAGAGATGCATGCAACTCATCAATTGAAATATGACTAAAATCCTTAGTTTCTTCTATAGCTATAACCAAAGGAGTATATATTGAAGGTAAACTCCTAAGAATATTTTTATTTATTCGTCTATCATCTAATTTTTCTCCATGAGATGTAATGTGATTTAATAGACTAACAAAATAAGTAAATAATGACTCTATGGAGTTTGATTCTTTCATAGAATATTCTCGAAATATATTCTAAGTAATTGAATTTTGGAAGTTTTAACTTTGTCTTTACCTTTAAATGTAACTTGGAGATTGTCCCATGGTTCTTTATCTTGACCGGACAATGCCATTTTAGGAAGAATACTTTCATATATGGCCTGATTAACATAGAAGAAGGATTTTCTATCTTTCTTTCTTAGTTCCTTTAAGAGATATTTCTCTTCCAATTAGAGTGCAGTATATGTTTCTGGATTTGCGGGCTCTATGTACCCATTTTCAAAAATTTCCCACACATCCTAGGATCTAAGAAATTTCTTCATCGTTAGAGACCAATATTTATAATTCTTGCCTATGAATTAAGGAGTTTGTAGACTTGATAAAATGGTCCTTATGTGTAATCCATTAAATTTTTGTCAACTAAAACAAAATCTCTAATATCAATTTGAATAATTTAGCTGATAAAAAATATAAAATACAAAAGTAAAAAAAATAATTAACACTCACAATAAACATATAAAATAAATTCAGATTTAGAAAAAAATTGTTGCGAGTATTTCTTCAATTAATTATGCTTTCAAAAGTTACAACTCTCTCTTAAAATTTGTTGGCTTCCTTTTCTATGTTGATGTTACGCGTTTCCTTACACTACATCACTTACAAACCTCCTCTAATATGAAAGGGATACAACTCAAAATAAATCATGCAAAAAATCTAAAAATAACATTGTAGTCTCCTAAAATCAACGCATGCTTTGTGCATGCTAAAACCAAAGTTTTTAATTTTATTTATTTTTCTAAATCCTAAACTTTACTGCACATGCATAGAGATTTACTATTTTATTTGATATATCCTAAGAATAGGAATAAACTAAAAACTAATGCATAAAAAATAGATACTCTTGTTTGCTAATAAAATAATGCATGTGGGGATAAATTATCATATTCCAACAATTATTTCTTCTCTTAAATCTCTACACATGATTTATACATATTATGGCTAAGAAACAAATAGCTAATATACATCTCAATTACTACAACTGCAAGTTCTTCTCAGTGACCATTGCAATACATTCATGTATTGCCTACATGGCTTCTTATAAACTCACATTTGGATCATATTTCCACTCCACATATAAAATCCAACCGGGATAACCATTAGCTATTTTCATGTTGTGAATACCTAATCATTTACGAATAGTTCTTCACAATTCATAATGATAAATTTTATAGAGGCATTTTTTTGAACACTTCATAGGAATCCATTAATGCATGTTCTCCATGTTTGTTGGAAAAATTCCTATCATATATGATGTTATTCTTCAAAGCCTAAAATTTTATAATTATTTCTATATCCAAAATCCAAAACAATTTCATCTATGCCTCTTGAATAAGGCAAACATTTGTTTCAAAATGCCAACATTTATTCCAAAATGCCTAAACTTGGTTCTCATTCTGGCTTGTAGGCCATAATGGAACAGATCAAGTTGTTCGTGTGTTCTATACAAGATGCAATGTGGTAATGCAAAATGAGTTATGCTTCAATCAGTAGTGTGGAATCTCATTCATGTTCATGTGCCAATCTAGAACTTCATTAAGGTTTTTGTCACACTGTTAGGCAAGGCACATGTTTGGCCTATTATAACTTAGTTGAACATAAGGAACAATGGAACCATGACTCATTTCTTCTATTTCCTCGATGATGTGACATACAAATCCCATTTTTATTGGGTTTTGACCCAGTTGGATTATCCCCTTAACTAGAAATAAGAATAACCTGAATAATGGATAGGTATAAAGCCGTAATAAAATGTGAAACAAATTTGAAATGCTTTCATTGGATAAGATAGAGGAAAAACTTCCACATTACGCTTTGTGTTCCTTGTAAAGGATTAGAATAATTTTTTTTACTTGGTCTTGGTCATGGTTTCAAAAGAAACTTAGAAAAATTAAAGTAGGATTTAGAGAAAAATGTAACTATGGAGATTTTAAACCATGTTGATAACCAAAATGAAATTAGGAAAAATATTGTCACCATGAAGTGTATATACTCGCAATTTATTAATTAGGATATTTTAATACAATAGAGCATAAGTCAGGTAGTTTCGAATAATTTAGTATTATATGAAAATAGTTAGCTCTTATTAGGGACACAACTTGGATTATTCATATACTAGGTCAAAAGACAAACAATGCATATATTAGACTCCACAATCTCTAGGTTTATTACTAATTCCTTATCCATTAGGTGACATAGTCATACTACTAATATTATATTCACTATTGCATTTATTAAACACAAAAACAAGCACACATGGAAACAAAAGAAAGAAATAATCCAAAATTTGAAATAAAAACATGCACAAGGGAAAGGATAGGAAAAAGATAGGTAAATATTTGATAGGGGAAGGGAACAAAAAAATGAGTTTATAAAAAACCAATAACACACTCATAGAATTAGGTAGCTCCGAGGACCGAAGGAGATCAACTGTCCACAAAAAAACATTGTGACTTCTTCACATTATTTGAGAATATGAATAAACACAACAAAGCCACCCAAAAACTGATAATGAGATGGAAATTTGTTTGAATAAAATGATGATCTTTGCACTTGTTCAAAATTCATGTCCCTTTTGAAATGAAAAGTTGAAGGAAACTCTTCACTTTTCCTTTGTAACAAATCGGGTCTTGTTTTACATGAATAACTATTCCTAACTCCTTGATGTTTGTAAAATATTTACTCTTTAAAGTTTTAATTGTCAGAATCCTTAACCATCAAAAACACATCCTATTTTATTTTCATTTCATCATTGAGTACACATGTCCATAAGATTAACCATGCATCACTTGATTCTTCTAGGGATGAAGAAAAGATAAAAACATTCATGAAGAATAGGTTCACAAATTATTTTAGTCACTACCAAAATGGAGTGTGTATTCCTTACCAAGAATATTATCATTATTATTACCATCCACTTTCACAATTATCATTGTATTGGGGAATAATAAGGGACACTATTCTTTTTATTACAATGTATGCATTATTTTTTATGGATATTTATCAGGAACATCTCCATCCTTTTGTCTTTCATATTCTAAATTGATTAATTTTTGAAAGCTATGAACCTCTTTATTATATTATGGAGTCACTTGAATGTAATGTACATCTCTTTATGAACTGAAGTAAAAGTAAGATTCTCTTTATAAACCAATTTGTGAGAGGCTGAGATGTTTTTCATGGAGTGGAAACCCTGATCATTGAATGATCTATCATCATCACCTTCAACTTATTCTTCTATTACAATTTCTATCTTTCTTATGATGACTATTAGGAACCATTCTCTTATCTTTGTAAAAGTATTAATTTTCATTCAACTATTGCTAAGTTTTAATCCTCAAATATAGTATTCTTGATTGAATTGATCCCATAATATTCTGTAACATTTTCATGAGTATGCATTCATTACTATTCAATTGTTTCAAAAGTAGTAATGAGATCTTGAATTTTATTTTATTTGGCCTTGAATATTTGTGGATTACATTGAGGATCAAAGATACCAAGGAATTCATAAATAATTACCTCAACACTAGTTTCTTGAATGATATCCTGTAAAGAGTTAAAATTCATTTTCATGGGATTTTACTTCTTTTGCATTTCATGTTGATGAACCACAATCTCAACGAGTATTGGATCATTCCTCTTGGGACAAAGGAAATTTTATTCCTTGAAAATAATTTCTTCAAATATTTTTGTCATAGAATGAGATGAATTTTTAGAGAACAATAATTCATTACACTTAACATTTTCAATCTCAGTGATTTCAGTTGTGAAAGGAAAAACATCAAGTGCTTCATAAATAATGTGTTTATCAGAAATACCAAAGTACTGAAATGGACCATAAACTTGATGATATTAAATATATTTAGAGATTACCCTTGGTAGATTGATACATGTTCCTTAAGTTTCTTTGTAATTCCTAATATTCCTCAAATGAACTTTTATCAATAGACTCCTCCGAGATAATATGATAATTTAAGTGCTCATGGTAGTCTAAACCTCTTTTTCATTTCTTTCATCAAATGCCTATATTTTTATCATCGGTAGGATTTATCTTCATTTTTATCCCTTCAACAATAATTCTTTTGAATTTCTTCTATAGGAATTTGATTTTAAGATCAATGGATACAAGAAGTTCATCCATTATGCTTTTCCTCCCTTACAACATCTGCACTTTGTTGTTCTCTTCTACAACCTCTAGGGTTATGGTACTAATTTTTTTTTTGATTGAAAAATGGACTTTTATATTAAAAAAATAGTATATAAAACACCATTCATAAACAAACAAGTGGAAAATTCACACCCTAGAATTCCAAAAGTCACATCGATATAAAAGAATCCTTAAGAGAGGCAAGTCATAACACCAAAATAACTACATAAACAATGCAAATTTCAATAAAAATAGACAACTAAGTAGCCGCAAACATGGAGGTAGATGGCAGGGGGAGGGGGACTATCAAGCTTGTCACCCCAACCTGAGCTAGAGGGGTGAGCCTCATCAGTAATAAGATCCCACCCATGTCATCCATCTCTTTTATCACCAGAGTCATTAGCAAGATGAGTGGGAGAAATGGCCAGCGTAAGCCAATGAAACTTGTCCAGAGCCAAAGACAACCATCCAGAGCCACCCGTTGGAGGAAGCACATGCGAAGGTGGCCAAGACCAAGGAGAACTCTGCTAAGGACAAAGATAGCATGGATGGAGATGAGCTCGCCCCCACCTGTGGCCATGAGTCAAAGAGCGGTGAGGTGGAGGTGACAACCAATGATGCATCTGGGGGAACCCGATTAACAACACAAGGGGCCAAATCCCAAAGTTCAAGGAGGCGCTAGAGATGATCCACCTCAAGCCTAACCTTCTTAGCCTAATTTTTAATTTAAAGCATGACATTAGAGATCACAACCACTTTATTAGTAACAAATAAATCATAATCAAGTCTATATTTCCATAATGTGAATAAAATTTCAGTTATGAATATGTGCCAAATTTGTTGTAAATTATAGGTAGCATAGCCGAGTCCCCCAGAAGATCCATTTTTGAGGATAATTTTTTTGGAGAAAAGGGTATGCATCCATCTCTAAGAATTTTACGCCTAAGGGAAGAACCAAAAAATGTGTTTAATAGATTCTAGCTACTGACAACACAAACAAACCAGATTAAACCCTAGGTGAATGATATGAGTGATATCTAGAAGGCCCTAATGAATGATGCACCATAAAAGTGGGCCTTCTTAGGCTCAACATGAGTACACCAAACCCTCTAGAAATGGTGAGACCAAACAGAGGTCGAAGAGGATAGACACCATCGTTTGTTAAGAGTAGAAAAATCAATAAATTTATGAGCCATCAACAAATAATCGAGGTAGAGTTTTTAATGGAGGAAAGGTGTAACAGTAGGCCAGTTCCAATCACGCCACCAAGGAACACTAGAGATAAGCCCAATTTTATGCAAATACTCATTAGTAATACATTCAATCAATTTTCAGATAGGAGCCGCATCAGAAGGAAGCATTTAAAATTTTAAAGTAATAGAATCGCAAGAAAACCAGTCTTTGGAATGCTTGCAAAATAAATCCCTAATGAAATGAATTTATTTTTTAAATAATCAAAGAGATTTAGACTAGGGGGATAAAGTGAGGGGTTTATTCTGAAAATAAAACACATGGGACCACCAGAGAGACAAGGAATTAATAGAAAGAACAGACCTAAAACCATCACCAACACAAAATAGATTAGATTTGAGAAACTCCCAGGATTTCCAAATACTCTGAAAAATAAATGAACCTTTAACCTTAACAAAACTAGAAAAAGCAAAAAATATTGAAAATTTAGGCCTTTCCAAGCAAGCCTGTCGAAGGGGACCCCCTGAAAAATGTTGTGATGAATAAGTAGCTTCCAAGCTTTATTACCCTCTAAACTATGCAAAATACACTTGACACAAACATCTTTTCCCTAGAGTTTGATTTCAAGCAGACCTAAGCCCCAAAATTCTTTAGGAAAACAAAATATGTCCCAAGATACTCTATGGAAACCCTTGTGCCATGCAGTGTTGTCCCACTGAAAGTCTTGCAATAACTTCTCAAGTTTGACATAAGAAATAATAGATGGAGCCCAACAAGAAGAGTAATAAGCATGAGTGGCAGCTAGCACTTTGGAGAATATTTGAAACTTACCTGCTAAAGAGAGAGGATTATAGATCTAATAAGAAATTTTAAACTCAACTCTCTGAAAAACATATTCCCAAAGCTAAGCAAGAGTGGTATGGAAGGTGAAAGGGATCCCAAGGAATTTAAACTACACACTAGGTTCAATCCAGCTCCACTTCATCTCTGCAAGGAAATTAGGCATGGGTAATTGAGACTGCATGTAGCATTGGGTTTAATCCAACCCCTCAAAAAACCTGGGATAAAGTTGAGCTAAAAGCTCATAATTTGAAATAAATTCATATGGAAGTGGTATCTCTTTAGGGTCCACTCCAACATCTAAGAGTTGGTTAATAGGTAAAGAAACGTGTACTTGGTGTCCTGCCCAAGATAGAGACCCAAGTCCTAATAACCCTGATAAATGGTGGTTCAAAATTGATTCTACATCTTGGAACCAAGTCAATTTTGGAGCAGCTTTGTGATAATGAAACCAACCAGCAAAAAGCATTAACACTGCAAAGATCAATGCATTACGGTGTAGTAAATTTGTAATTCACTAGTTATTCTAGATGCTCGCCAAATCTAAAAGAATCCAAAGGTTATTTGTATTCCTCAAAAACATCCACCTACATATCCATTTAAAATTTATTGACCTACTATTGGCCAAACTACCTGAGAACTGGGTTTGATGTGATCAGCAGATCCTGAAGCAAGGAAAAAATGTGTAAACAATCCATATCCTAACACACTAATTGTTCTTCCTCCAAGAGAGTAAGAAATGATTCATCAGTAAAATGACCATTGATAAGCTATTGAGAAGTTGCAGGTAATGAGATACCTTTAACAAGTCCTTAGGAAGCTTTTTGGGCAAGGAGACAATTCAAACCTTCTACAGATAACACATAAAGGGAGGGAGCTAGAGGGTAGCCTTAGTAAATAGACCTAAAAATAAAAAACTTGGAGGAATGTGCCCCATTGATAGTAATATAAGCCCTAACATTATGAAAAATCATTTGCAAAGATTAAAAAATTCTAGGACCAAATCCAAGAGCATGTAGCATAGCTAAAATGAAAGACCACTTAATCCTGTCACAACCTTTAGCGAAATCAATCTTAACAAATGAAGCTTGTTGTGATGATTAGCAAACCCATTCCATACCTTCCCAAACAAAAATGAATCCAATTTTTCCACTTCTAAAAATTAAACGCAATAGAGTAGCAATCTCGTTGGCTAAAGATTTAGCAATAATCTTATGAGAAACATTAAGCAGTTTGATGGGTCTCTAGTTAGTGATGATTTTTGGATCCCCCAATTTTGGTATGAAATTTATATTACCTTGATTAATGAGGTTACCCAGGGAATTGGAATCAAGAGCTTCCAAATAAACATGGTGAAGGTCAGGACCAACTGTATCCCAAAGTGTTTGGTAAAATTCCACTGGAAAACCATCAATGTCAAGCCCTTTGAAAATTAGCTTCCTTCAAATTAGAGAGTATAAGAAGGTGATCATAAGTGATCCACTAACAATGTGAGAATTTACAGGGAACCACCTGTAGACATTTATAAATGGATTCCTCTCTAGTAGAAGTGGTAGGTTGAGTAGAAAAAACTCCATGATAGTGCTGGAAAAATGCCTGAAGGATATCAGGTAAGGAATTTAGCCTTACAGTATCATGAAAAATGAATTTAATCTAATCCAAAGAGTTCTTAGAATGCAACATGGAAAAGAATTATTTAGAAGATCTATCACCAATCTTAAGCCAATGCAATCTAGTATGTAGCTGAGCTCCTTGGGCCTTGTAAGATTCATGAATTTAATATTATGCCTCCAAACAACAACCAAAGACAATAATATTTTGTTAAATGGAGAAGCCTCAAGTTCTTGTGAAATTATTTCAAACTCATGGTATGTAGTTGCATGATCATTTTTCTTTAAAATGGAAGCCTTCTTTCCATAAGTGCGTAAAAAAATATTGGTGTGTTTGATAGCATCATTACACCAGTGAATCCATTCAAAGGAATCCGAGGGTCGAGGGACCAGGTTCAAAATTTTTTGTATGTAAGACACATTCCGAGCATGTTTGAGGTGAGAAGTATTGAGATAAAATTGAGAAATTCCCTTATGCTTCTTAACTGGTTGATTCCAAGAAATGTTGAATAATGTGGGTGAGTAATCTGAAAGTAAAGAAGTGTTAGCCACAACTACGGGTCGGCCTGAGACAAGATAAAAGTAGAAAAACTCTTGAGAGGGCATGAGAGAACGGTCAAGCCTTTTAACAACATGATCCTTCCCATCCTAGAAATTGGACCAAGTAAACCAAGGAGCTAAAGAGGAATGATGGTAGGGGAAATTAAGGTCAAACATGCCCAATTTATGCCTGAAGTGAAACCAAGATTCTCTCTCTCCTGCACATAAAATCATTGGAAATATGCCTTATTTTTCAGTTGGGTACTCTATCATGTTAAATTTTCCACACACTACCCTCAAATCCAGTGCTAGAAAAGATCCCTTTCTCCTGCATCATTAGAGGCATATATGTTAGTAAGACCAAAAAGATGACTTTCAAAATCAAAAAGAGTCCACACAACACGATGCGTGGGGTCCAAAATCTATGAGATCACATGCTGGGAAATGTCAGGAGCAATCAAGGTCATAACCCCACTGCGGCCCTGCTCATGACTCGAGGTGTGACATATGGCTTTCGGATAAATAGTATGAGCCGTAGAATGTATAAAAAAGCCAAAAAATCTTAACTTATTATAGACACAAAATTTTCATATGGCTAAAGTGATGAAAACAACCCCTGAACAGATAACACCGGGTTAGTTCAGTAAGCCCTCGAATATTCCAAGAGTACACAATCATCGAGAAAGATCTAAATTCATATTTACCTCACTATCTAATGCAGAGAGGACTTCATATTGATTGGGAGAAAATAGGTTTGGTTGATAACCGAGCTTAAATTCTTTCTAAAGGTCCAAGGTCTATGCTTTTCTTCCACATATTCACATTCATCTACAGGGGAAGGGCTACAAGAACACATTTTTCTAGCTTGGAAAGGTTACATAGAACCCCCAGAAAATGTCTTTTCTGAAAGGTAAGTCAGGGCAATAACAACTGCGGCCACATGTGAGTGGGAGATAGGTGGTTCTATATTAGGAGGCTCTTCCTATTTAGCCAAGGGAGCAGTGGAGGTGCTAGAACCATTGGTGGTAATATGATGATAAACGGATGTTTGTGGTTTTGTAGAGACCTTTGAAGTGATATTTTATTGGTCACAGTTGTCCAACCATTGGATTTTTAGGGTTTGACGATGTTTTTTCTGCAGTAGCAGGACATGAGTCAACCATGAGAAGACATTCACGAATCATGTGCTCAGATGAATGACAGTGAAAGTAGGTGTTCGGAAGGTTGATATAAAACACCCTTTTATTCAATCGAGTATCACTAACCTAGATATCAATCGATTCTTTAAGATCATTTAACAGGTCCACTTCAATGCACACATAGTGTTGAGGGTGAGCATTGAAAAAATTGGGTTTCTCATTGCAAATGAGATGTTCCAAGGGTTTGAAGAGATCCCAGATAAAGGACCATAGAGGCAAAGATAACCCTGGAAACTCAATCTAGATAGGGACCTTGAACTTCACCTATTCCAAGACTTGAAATTCTCGAGTTGAGTGAAAGAAACAACCAAATAATTATGGATAAACCAAGGACCATGGTTGAAAATGGCTTTGTAATGTTCTAGGTTTGAAATGTGAAACAAGAAAAATCCCTTTCCAAGGTTTTAGATGCCTTCGAGTTTTAAACCATGATTCTGCTAGTGGTTATGAGCTCATTTTTTTAAGAGGATATCAGGGGGGACTTGGCCAACAAAATATGCCACCAATGTGTAATTTTCAAACCAATTACATGCATTATCAATAACAAGTAAATCAAGAACAACATCAGGAACAAGAGTATCAAACTCATTACCTTGTCATTTGGGACAAATTTCTAAGTTTTCTTCAGAGCCATGGTTGGAAGCCACACCATTAATAATCCTTGCATCAATTGATGAGGGTGTTGACATGGAGGCCATTAAAAAGGGGCGAATTCCACCTAAAGGGCAAAGTAAAGTACCACGCAACAAAATTAATGAGCAAAAAAACTAAAAATCCTACAAATTTCCCTATGGAACTGTAGTGTGATAGACGTACTGATGGCAATAAACATGAACAGATGACAAGAACCCTAAACCCTAGAATATTAACCCTAAAACTTCATGAAGCCATCAAATTTTTGAAACCCTATTAACCCTTTTATTTAACCATAGTAGGGGTCCCTAACACCTGGAAACCCTAAAATGCTAAACCTGTTAACCCTAAACCCTATTTTCCTACAACCCTAAACACTTCATTTGTAACCTTTGCATCTTTTTATTTTTAGGTAGTCACTAGTCTAAAATATTTAAAATACCTTCACTAACTAGAGACCCTCTATCTTAGTTACCACCATAAAATTGAAACCTTGAACATTGAGCCAATATTACCATAAACCCTAAACCCTCAACCCTCAAGAACTTACACTATGAACCCTAAACCCTAAACCAGTTATAGGTTATAAAATCTAGGGTAATATGATTTACTTATAGTGTTTAGTGTATAGGGAATACTGGTTTAGGGTTCTAACGGTTCAGGTCTTAGGGTTTAGGGAACATGGCTCAGGGTTTAGGCATTTAGCGTATAGGGCTTAGGGTTTAGAGCTCAGGGTTTAGGGTTGAGCATTCTATCAAATTAGGGGTATAGGGTCATAGTGTCAATGGGTTTAGGGTTTAGGATTTCAGGGATTAGGGTTCAAGAGTTTAGGGTTGCACATGTTTACCCAGTTCAGGGTTTACGTGAACTTAGGGCCATTGGGTGATCACAGGTTCTAAGGCTTACGGTTTAGGGTATTAGATAACTTGCAAGGGTACCATTCACTTCACACTGAACCCCTTTTTCACTAATTTTGATCTATGAAAAAGTATGACAGTCACCAGGAAGTCACTAGTTCTTGTTCCTCCTATACAACTACCTTCACAACACGTATCGATCCACCAGAGACCCTTTTTTACCACACTGAACAAGTGAAATAATTAGAATGTTTGATTTTCCTAAAACGCTTAACACATAAACCATAAACAATTAAACCTATAGAAAGTGCCTAAACCCTAAACCCTAAACACTAAACGGCCATATAGACCCTAAACTGTACATCCTAAACCCTAAACACTGATCAACCTAAACCCTAGATTCATAGACCCTCCAACCACTAGTAATGACACTTTAAGATACTAAATCATAAACCCCTATCCCTAAACCCTAAACCCTAAACAAGAAATCCTGATTACCCTAAACCTTGAGCACTGAACCGTAAACCATAAACCTTAAAACATGTGTCCGTAAAACCCAAAACATTTAAACCTAAACCCTAAACCCTAAACCCTAAACCTTCTTTCACACTTTTTCTAATATTTTATATGTCACCCGCTACTGATGTCTTGTTTTTAAAATACCTTCATAATGCCAGATGATCACAATACTTGTATTACCATGACACTAAACCTGAAACCTTAATATGATATGAGTCCCTAATACACCTAGAACTTTGAGCCCCTAATTACCCTAAACTCCTTTTTAGTACCCTAAACCCTAATACCCTTAACCCTAAACCCTAAACCCAAAAGCCTAAACCCTATAAGACCTAAAACCTAAACCCTCAAACCCAAACCCTAAACCCTAAAATGGTGACTTAGGGTTCCCATGCTTTAACCCATTTAGGATAATTAGTGTTTGGCTTGCAAACTGTTTAGGGTTTAGGTTTTAGGGTTCAAGGTCTTATGGTTTAGGGTTTATGGTTTAGGGCACATGGTTCAGGGTCTGAGGGTTTAAAGCTTGGCAATGTTAGGGTTGATATTCTATGGTTTAGGGTCTTAAGGGTTTAATATTTAGGATGTAGCGTTTAAGGTATGCTAGGGGATTAGGGTTTAAAGTTTATGGTTCTACAAACGGGCTTCCTTCAAACTTTTTGAGCTAAAAGTGCAAAATACACACATTTTCCTTTCTACTGCCCGACATTCTGCAATACAATGCCTATAACTTTTAGGCTTAGCATACTTGCATCTCTTTAGGTCATACTGATATTGCATATGTGGGTCTCCCAGACCTCTAAAAGGATAACCCTAATTTGTGCACAGTATTATACATTCTTACGAGCCCTTGGCTCTCGATGCTGAGCACTGATTTGGATTCAAATGCTGATTCAGATGATGTTGACGAGTAGGTCACATGAAAACTCCTCTTACAAGACTTGATGTTGGAGGCCACATGAGGAACCTATCAATAGATGCACCAACTTGGGCACCATTTTCTTGCTAACGAACCAAATACATCCTCATGTGGCAGATATTTTCAAAAAAATGAAGCTAGTTGAGCTTAATCCTTCAATCAATTGAGTGCACGTCATGTGTCTTACGTGTTGGAAAATGGTACATTACAAACCTTCAAGCCACTCTTAATAATATTATTGCTGCAGAGCTATCCGTTTACTATTGTGCAGCCTGGTATGTGTTTGGACAACTACAGTGTTGACGTGAGCTGGCTATGTTGAACTAATTCAAACTCAGCTATTTTATGCATGGGATTCTAGGTATGTGGTCCCAAATGGTCTTAAACGTCCATCTAATGGAATCATTTGCAGACATCTAATCAACTCAACTACGAAAATTTACCTTAAGATTTTATCCTCTTTAAAACCTTCTTCTAGCAATACCATAATAAAACACGGGGACATAAAAGTAATGAATATTGACCTTATAGTTTTGGAACAAATACCACTTGTAAGGCATTCATTTAGAAAGTACTTCATTGGTGGTTGAATATTAAAATACAAAAAGATTTCCCTCTTCTGTTTGAATCCTAATAATGAATCAACATTCTTATTGCTAAATAAAATTAGTAGTGAATTGTGTTATCCAAAATAACTCCCCTAATTATTTAGATAACTCATTTCTCTATTCTAGACTCTATGGTTTCACATTTCAAGGTTGTGCAACACTTCAGTTATTTAACTTGGACACATCTCCCATGGTTACAATCTCCCCGTATGCCTCACATGCTCACTCCTATCCATGCCTTATTCCTTTTTCCTTTTCCTCTTTGTTCCATCTTTCCCTCCTTGCACACACTCTTCTATGCACTCGCCTTCTTCTCAGTAATACATTCATCCTGTGCATGCTTACCCCGGCCTTTGCTTCCTGAAATCGGCTAAGTCTTTGGCATCCGCTATGTGCGCCCCTTCCTCGTGCACCCTTGCACATTATTGTTCTAATGGTTGTGCCTCGCCCCACACATTTCTCTCTCACTCGCATGTGCCCCATTTCCTCTGCGCACGTTACAATTACATGCGTGATTTCCCTTTGTCATTCTCCCATCCTTGCTGCATTCTTCCGTGCTCATGATTTTTTCGCCATTCTTCTGTTCCATTCTGTGCCACATCAATACTCTGACATAAGCTTGAGTTGTTCTACACACACAACCAATCAAAGTACACTAGCAAAAAAGGCACCGAATCCTTGCAACAAATCAATGAGTGACAAATCGTAGAAATGTATAAAGCATTTACATAGCTTTCCATCCTTTCAACTAATCCATGCGCACCACATGTTCTTACATGCCTAGACAGATATGATAATACTTTTGACAACCATAAATCTTCCGCTCCAGTTCTTAGATCCTTGTACATGCCCAATTGTCTCATTGGAAATCTGCTGACATGGGCTACATTGCTAGACCATTCAAATTCAAATTCTCAGTAGGATTTGGTAGGTGAGACATAAAAAAAATGTCTTTCTAAGAATTTATGAGTAGATATGATTACACCAACCACCAAAATTTGATCATCATACTTTACCTTCTTTCCTTCTCCCACACATGCCAAACAAACATGGAGAACCGTTTACTTGATAGGTTTGCATGATGATTTGTAAGGCATTGAATGCCTCTAGTTGGTGAAGTTGTATTTCAAAACCGGATTTTCCCTCCTTCTCCTCTATTTATCTCTCTATCGACCTCATCTGTAAATGTAAGATAGCTATTCTCATTATAAAGGGTTGGACATTTTACATCCTTAGTGCATTTTGCTAAGGACTCCATATCTCTACATTTTGAGTCGCAGACCTCTAGATCTGGTTCATGCATGTGAATTTTAACCTTCAGATTCCATTGTAATCACTTGTGTATACTTGGGAGTAATAAAAGTATTGTTTTGTGGCTATCTCTCTATCCTTAATGTGTTTTTATTTCTTCTTTCTTACCTTTATTTTACATTATATGCTTATTGCGTCACTTTAAGTTCTTTGCATCACCACTTTTTAGTTGTGTTTTGTGAAATTGATGGTGGTAATTTTGTGCTGGTCTATGTTGTGTGATGCACTATGCCTAACCTTATTTCACGCTTTCTCCTTTCATTTTCACTCAGAACAGATAGTGTTCATCCATCTTTTTCTAGTGCTATTGTCTCCCTTCTTAGTTTAGTTTTTCATTATGTTATCCTTATATCCATGGTCCCCTTGGAATTGTTAGTCTTAGTTCTCCCTTCTAACATTAGAAGTAGCAGTAGTAGTAGATATAGGTAGAGGAAATGACCTTCTCCGGAGATCCATCTCAAGCGCGTAAGGTCCCAAAACTTGGATACAGTTCCATTTTTGTCTTAAAAAAATTAGTTCCTACTAGATATGAGACACAGGTATACGTTTGACCACCAACAGTTTCTTGCACGCCCAATGGGACCAATATTGAAAGATTAAATTTCACTATTGCTAAGTTATGGTGTGTGGACTTAGTGATTTCCAACCTTTGGAGGCTCATTTCAACACATTTGGTGGCTCCCAATAATTGTCAAATATCTTTTTTAGTGGTCCTGAGATGCCTTTAGTGAGAAGAGTGCATACAGGACAGAGCTGTTGTAGCTGAAGGATCCTTTCGAATTTACCTCTAGACTTTCTCCAAGAAGAGTTTTTTCAACAGATCTTCCATGCGCATGTATCCCCATCTCCAGCGCGCCGTCGTGTACGCTACTCAACTCATCACAACAGACTAGGTGTGACCCTGTCAATGACACTTCAACCGCCTTCTCCTCCAAGGAAATTTTCTAGATTCACTAGATGGAAGCCCACTCAATCTAGCAATGCACATCATGATATTCCAGTATGCCGTGCTCAATAGCATCCCATACTTCACTGGGTGAGAAATCAAGTCAGCCCTGTCAAGAACACATCCAAGACATTGTAAACATGTGCTCTACTCTATCTGATCACACATGACGATGTTGCTAGTCATGTTTCTCACAGATTCATTTAAAGGTAAAACACTCCAATGTTACTGAGGTTTAAGACAAGCATATATTGTCACCTGGGATGAAGCTGAGAACATAGCTCTATGTAACTACTTTGAAGACAAATCAGATTATCTTGTATTTCATGGAACAACTGACTATAATGAAGGAGGGCGCCCAACGAGTAGATGAATGATTTTAACATCAGATTCAAGAAGACTTAGGATAAAATTACTCAAGTGGTAAGGCTTATATCCCAACGTATGATTTCTCTGTATTATCTAAAGGGATTTGAACAGTGAAATTTTAGTCATGATTTAATCCATGGGTGGAAGAACTTTACCTGCTATGCATATAACCATTACGAGTAAGGGTCAGAAAATAGCCTCATCTAGGCTAGGTAAGTTGGATCTCTTGGGCCTCATGTGCCTCTTATTTCCAGAGATGACTCCATCACCCCAACCTTATATATGCCCATGTCTCTATTCCCGAGAAAAGTGTGCAATCTAGTTGCATTGACTGTCCTGCTCTCCCACGTGCAACATAGAAGGAAGATGAAGAATTGAAGAACCCTGATTAGAAACTTTTCCAATAAGGTCATATCATTGGAGAAGCAAGCATGCGCAAGCCTACAGAATAAATTCTAATCAAGAACATAAGCAAAAACAATCAGACTTAGCAGAATCAAGATAGGAAACCAAAGATATGTGCATAGTACCAGCAAAATGATATATGGCATAGCCAATGCACACTTGCCCCTTGCAAGTTGTTCCTCCTTGCACAACCTCTTCCAGAGCGTAGCACAAGTTCAAGCACTTATCCATGTTCAGAAACAATATGGCATAAGAGTCAAAATGGTGTTCTTCCCTACGTAACATTCATCACATTTAATATGACTATGATAATGTTACGTGCATGCTCAGACCTACATGATCTAGGTTGCTTCTAGTTGTGAGCCTTCTGGAATACAGTGCGACCTAAAGCCTAGAGAACCAAGAAATGGCCAGAAGTTCCTCACTAAATACAACTTGATATTCTTTGGGGCCAAGGACTTCTTTTTACAATCAACCAAGTTGCATATGATACAAACATATTGCATTCCCAGGTTGTAGACAACACAAGATAAAAGAAGAGGATGCTCAAATCTGACATGCTAGTCAACATTCTATCCACACAAACTGATCCTAAAAACCAGGAGGTAGCTAAGGCATCCAACAGTAAAAGTGCTCAAGTCCCTACACACGAGGTTCCATGAAAAGATCCAGCTTAAAGTGCCTCTGTACCCCTCCTTTGATAGGCCAAACCTCTACTTCAGCTAAGGCCCTTGCCTCCATGCCTAAGCAAGTAAGAAAGGATGATATTGTTCCTCCAGATACACAAGGCATTGGGTCTCCCTTTTAACATTTTGGTCTAGATGAAGAAGACAAATTATGAACATGTCAAAATGTGGGATGCCCTTGGCCATACCTTATCAGCATGACTTGTTGCATGAAGCTCTAGCCAAACTACCATGTGCTAATTCTAACTATTTAAAAAATGTGCAATTATGTCAATATCTATCAAGAAGAATAAAATTAAGTAAGTAATTTTCTAAAATCCCACCCTTTTATGTGTCTTTTATCATAGGCAAGCACCTTGTGCATACTTTCATGATTGACTCGGGCGCTAGTACTTCTGTTATACCCTAGAAAATAGCTAATGTTTTAGGTCTTAAGTATAACCCCTTGTCCAAAAGAGTCTTACAACTTGATGGCTCAATTGTTACTACCCTAGGGGTCATCAAGGATCTTGAATTAACCCTCCATGCATGTCCAAGCCTTGCTATAACTCAAGATGTGTCTATCATTGATCTACCTCTTTTGTTTTCCCTTAGTTTGTCAAGAGCATTTATTGCTAAAGTGGGTGGTTACTTGTCTTATGATTGGTCTCATATGCTACTCAAGACAAGGTATGTTACTCGATTTACCATTTAAGCTAAGACAATATTTTCCTATCATGTAGAGTCATATGATTCACCCCCTTTCCAAGCTAACTTCCTAATCCAAGAAAACCAAGAGCAATTTTCTGAAGAGCATCCTGTTCCTCCTCCTCTACTTGAATTAGTGTTAAATAAGTGGGAATAAAGAATTATTTTTTGATCCATATGCCAAAGAGATTTAAGCCTTTGAAACTGTGCTTGGTACTTATTGCATCCTTGAAGAAGAAGTTGTGCTACCGCATGTGATCAAGGAAGACCAAACAGATCCTAGTCTATGGAAGTTATAGTTTGATGGTTCCAGAAGTAGAAATGGTGAATAGGTGCATAAGAGTTGTTCTCATTTCTCTCTAAGGATGAGAGGTTATTTTTCATGCACATAGTTGTACAGTTCGCATGCTCCATTAATGTAGCAAAATATGAAACATTGGTGCATGGTCTTCTAATTGTTGAGAAGAAAGGGATTAAGGTGTTTCCGATATTTGGGGATACATAATTAGTTATCCACCAGGTCACCAACAAGTGTGCAACAAAGAATAATATTATGAAATATTACAAACATAGAGTTTGGGACCTCCTTGAGAGATTTGATGCTCTGAACCTACAAGTGGTACCACATAAATCGAACAAAGAATCCAATCAGATGGCCGCACTTGGCTCACATTTCTCTCCTACTGAGGAATTTATCAAAGGGAATGCACAACATATCAAGATGGTGATTAGACCATCTATTATAGAAAACAACACTAGCTGACAAGTGTTTGACAATGACACGTAGATTTTCCATTTAGAATGACGTTGTGTTCTCTTTAATCATGCAAGCTGACTTGCATGACAACTATGGTGAGCAAGTGATTCAACTAAAGAAAAATAAATTTCCTATAGGGCTGGTCACCTAAGAGAAAATGTTTAGCCCTGATGATAGTTCAAGGGTGAAGAAAAGTATATATGTGTGGCGTAAGAATACTGTGTCCCAGTCAAAATTATGTATAGAAAGGAGATGTTTCTTAGTAAAGCTTGTGCACATGATGAAAAAATAGGCTTTCATCTCTCTACCAAAAATACAGTGACATCTTTTAATGTGAGTATGAAGACCTCAAAGGTTTTGATCCAAGTGTTTCTCAACACTCCATTGACCTTGATCCTAGTGTAAAGGCCATAAGAAAAAAGAAGAGACCATTCAATCCAAGGATAAAGCCCTTCATTAGGAAAGAGTTGTCTAAATTTATTGAGGTGAAGATCATTTTTCCCATCAAGTACTCTACCTAGGTCACGAATCTAGTTCTAGTGCGCAAAAATAATGGTGAAATCAGATTGTGCATTGATTTCAGATATTTGAATAAGGTATCCCTCAAGGATCATTATTCTTTGCCTTTGATGGAGTAGATTCTGTAGACAGTGGCTAGCGCAAAGAGATTCTCCATACTAGATGGGTACTCGGGCTTCAACTAGATTCTAGTCAAGGAAGAGGATCAATTCAAGACAACATTTACAACCAAGTGGGGAACATATCCATATCAGAAGATGCCATTTTGTCTGTAAAATTTAGGTGTAATTTTATAGCATGCCATGGATATTTCCTTTAAAGGTTACATCAATGAGTTCATCTTGATTTACTTAGATGACATCACAGTCTTATCAAAGTAAAGTATGGATCACATGGCACACCTGGAGAAAGTATTTGAGAGGTACAGACTCAGGGGACTAACATTCCTCTACGCATCGATGTAATTCTCTTCCCCAAGTGTACTTTTATGCTTTGTGCATGGTGACCCTACCGCAACGGGAGATAATATAATCTATATAGAGGGGGGCCATCAAATTGAGAAAATGGGGAGCCCAAAACTCTAGATATGGATAATCTCATCTCACTGAGCCCGAACCTATGGATATCTAGATTCTAGTCAGCTTTGGGGTGATAGATTGAGCCATGCCGAGGGGGAGGGAATATTTTGTATCCATTCATCGAGTTAGTATATCAATCATTCCCCACTCTACTATCTATATGGGACCAAGTTTGGGGTATATCTTTACCCTAAGAATTGAAATTTTGCAGTGGTGTAGGGAAAGCTTTTGGGCCATGTAATTTAAAAGGATGGCATTGAAATTGATCCTGAGTGCATTTCAGACATCCTAAATCTTTCCCTTGTTGCATACAAGAAATCCTTATAGTCCTTCCTTGGTAAGATCAAAATTTTTAGGCACTTCATTCCTAAATTTGTAGGACTAGTTCGGTCCATCACCTTGATGCAAAAAAAGGACATATCCTTTAGATGGACAGCAGAAGGAAGAGAGAGCTTCAAAAAAATTAAGAAAGAGACTTCTTGTGCATCAACACTCATCAACCTTGATTACTCCAAGGATTTCATCCTTTATGATTATGGTGCTAATGTAAGTGTTGTTTCTATCCTAACCTAAGAAAATGAACAAGGACTAGAAAAACTAATGACTTTATTCAATCAAACACTGAAGGATTATGAGTTGAAATATAGTCACACAAATAAGATGGTCTTCACCATCATGAACACGCTCAATAATTTCAAAATCATGCTCACCACAAATCATGTCAAGGTATTAGTCTCTCATTCTTCTGTTATATATTTCATCATGGGAGTAGAAATCAGTGAAAAAAGAATGCGATGGGTGACAAAAATCATGGAGTATGATGTGAATACCAAATCCACCAAGTTGGTAAGAGGTAGTGTGATTTATAAGAAGATTGATAAGGACATGAAGAATGAACCAAATACTTCATTATTTCTAGATGAAGATATCCCGCATGTAGAACTAGAACAAAATGTAGATACTAGTGCATGTGATTAGATGAAGGAAATGTTCACATTAATTTCCAAGGGCATATACCCTCCTGGTTTAAATAAATAAAATAGAATACATTTGAGGTTAGAATATATTCCTTATGTCATGATTAATGGTCTTCTCTTCAAGAATAATCTTGATGGTAATCTGTTAAGATGTATTGATGACACGTAAAATGAAAAAGTATTAGCAGAATTTCACAATGGATTCTCTGGTGGACACTTTTCTGCCAATACTATAACAATGAAGATCATAATGGTAGGTATCTGTTGGCCTAATCTATTTGTAGATGCACACAAGTGGGTCAAAAATTGTAAATAATGTGCTTTCATTTTAGGAAAGAAGAACTTCACAATGCCTCCCCTCTAACCAATCCAAGCGTATCAGCCTTTTGTGCAATGGTGTCTTAACCTCATAGGAATGATCAATCCACCTTTAAGCACTGAACACAAGTGGGTGTTGACAGCTACATATTTTTTCACCAGTTGGACAGAAGCTATCGTGCTTAAGGAATCAATTGATTCAGTCATCCTTGACTTTCTCGAAGGTATAGTAATAAGGTTTGGTGTTCCTCAAACAATTATTTCAAATAATGAAAAATACTTCCTTGGTACCATGATCACTGTTTGGACACTAAACCTTGGAATATATTTGAAGAATTCATCCAATTACTACCATTAGGGAAATGGTCTTGCATAGTCAACAAACAAGAACCTGATCAGGATAATGAAGCACACAATGAACATCAGCCAAAGACAATGGTATACAAAGGTCTCACACGCACTCTGGGTAGACAAAATTATAGTAAAGAAAGAAATAGGAAATTTTCCTTACAATATTTTCTTTAGAAAAGAGGCTACAATTCCTTTGACACTTGAGTTTAACTCCTTGGCACTTTCCAAGTAGCTGGAATTTGAAGGCATAGACTAGAGAGAAGTCAAAATGAAAAAGATGGTTAGTCTTGAAGAATCAAGGAACTCTACCATGATCAAGCTAGAACAACATCAACGACCAATAAATAAGTTTCTCGACAGAAAGGATAGGTCTTAAGCTTTAAAAGTTGGGGAATTAATCTTAAAATGGGATGCTGACAGGGATAAACCAGGGTGTCATTCAAAGTTTGATGCATTTTGGAGTGGCCCATACACTATCAGTTCATGCAAGGAGGCTAACTCTTTTGAGTTATCTCATCTTAATGGAGGTGCTACCAATCCTAGTAAATGAGATCTATCTTAAACCCTTCCATTACATTTTTTGCATCATTTTGTAAATAGTAGAGTAGTTTTAATTTCTCCAAGTGCACTGTGTGCACATTGTTTATTTGTATATAGTTATTTCTTCTCACATGATTTTACGTGCACTCTTCTATTGCTCCTAAGATGCCAGTATCCTTCCAGTAGTCTCAATAGTTTTGTAGGATTCAGAACAAGGTTTAGAATATGTTTCAAAGTGACTTCAAAATCAGTTCTTCAAAGTTATAGATCAGATATTTCATATCACGTAGAAGACTCCATGCCCAATGGATGCTCTAGGATACTAATCTCCTTCATGTAGTAGGTAGATGGCCCTAAAAGTCACCAAAAATGTTATCTAAAATAACTCTCCTAGCTATTGGATAACTCATCTCCCCATTTTGGATCTATCGATTCATTGCAAGGTTACAACACTTCACTTGTTCACTAGGCACAATCCCTTGGTCATGTGCTCCCTCCTTTCATGCCTTATCCATTTTCCATTTTCCCTTTGTTCCATCATCCCCTCGTACGCATATTCTACACATTCACCTTTTTCTCAGTACTGCATTCATGTTTCATACATTCCCTGACATTTTCTTCCAAAAATTGGCCAAGTACTTGACATCCCCGCATGCACTTTACTCGTGCCCTCACACATCATTCTTTAATGATTTCACATACTCCATATGTTTCCCTCTCACCTATTTTCCTCATTTCCTTTACAGACATTATAATTACGTGCACCTTCCTTCTGTCATTCTCTCGCACCTCAGTCTTCCATGCGCATACTTCTACGCCTTCCTATGAATCATTCTATGCCATGTCATTCTTTGACACACTTGAGTGTGCTACATGCATCCAATCAAAGCACGCAAACAAGGCACTGAATATTTTCAATAAATAAATTAGGCACATGTGGCATAAAATGACAAAGAATTTGCATAGTTGGTCATTATACGATGGAAAAGTGACATGCAAGCATGAGAATCAACAAGTAACTCTTCCTCGCACCCGACCTCTCGAGGTCATGGTGAGACATCAGGTGGGGATGTAATACACGCGAGATGTAGGTAAGCTAATTAGGTAATCTTATGTCTTCAACACGCAATAGCAAGATCTGCAAATCTAAGGCAAAGAAGGCCCTCCTAACTTGAACCGGTGTGATAGATCGTTTGGCGAGGATAGCTGCTCGAAGGCTCCAATCAATATCAAGCTCTGCTGTGATCCGATCTATGGGTTGTGGAATACGTGGAAGATGACATGTGGGTGCTTTGTATATATCTCCTGATAAGGTCATGAAAATGCAATGGCCAAATGTGTAGTGGGTCTTTTGGTGTTTATGGATGATTCTCTGGTCTAGTCCAAAAATCTTTAGCTTGATTAGCTGCTACGTTTTCATAATGATAGTTGTGTGATAATGTTTGGTGGAAGTGGAGAGGAAATAAATACTAATGTCTACAAATTGGCGTTAACATTGGATTGATTTGTAGGCCTGTTGGGTTGTGGGACCTGTGGATCACAACCGTAAGTTTGTGGTTGTTGTGGACATCCTATGGTCATGTAAAGAATCAATTCCTAATTCCAAGTATCTAGTAATCATATGCCTTTATGGCCTCTACGTTTAGAACTAGAAGTTGTATGATTTTCTCGGAGTACCCAACAGGTGTTTTAGCAACTTGGATACGTAAATTAGTGTCTATATCAACGATGAGGTCTCCTAAGTCTAGCTGTGGGACTAGTGGATCACAACAAAATGTTTTATCTCTTTCATGTCCTTCTCCAGTCATACGGATATCTATCAAGGCAATCTATAATTTGGATGATTTGACAAGAACATGTGTGCTTTGTCATCTTCTATGTTTAATCCTCTTAACTGTGTGCTGATTTCTTGTAGGTCTATGGTTGTTTGGAAGACCTGAATTCTGAGATTTTGGTCTATGTCAGTTATTGCTGTAACAATATTTGGTTGAGGCATGATTGGCTCAAAAATGTATTCCTTGGGCTCCCTAGGTCCTGTGATTGTCATACAAGATCAATATAAGCCTAACTGAAATGAAATAAACTAATTATGCAAGATATATCTACAACATATATATTCCTCTATTTTTGTATTTTTGATAGAATTTTTGACAGAATTTAAGAGAATAACTATTCTAATATATTCAAAAAATGACAACTGATCTAATAACAAAATTAAAACAAGCAAGGTATCTCGGTGTAGCTACTTGTCTGTGCATTTGTGAGTTTATCCTAAATAACTAGATAGCTGATTAACTTATTTGAAAGATTCTCGATCCTACCTCAGAAGTGAGGAATGAATCATAGTTTCTCAGAAACTATCAATCCCCACAACTTCCTTGGTAATATCGAGAATGAAACTTAACTGAAATGAAATATTTCACTACTATATTTGATATGTTTTAATCTAGAACTTTGACAGATAAAACCTGGAATTTGCAGAACAATGGAAAATCCAGTAGTGTATGACTTTGTCCCCTCAGAATGATCTTCTCATTCCTTTGTGTTCACGTGAATCTAGAAGAGCGTGTATATGCTAGCATCAACAGAAGAAGGTATTTGAACAATGACAGCTTTGGATATAGACTGAATACAATGCAAGTAGGAGAGGGACAGTGCAAGTGACAAAGCTTGGCATATGCAATTCATAGTGGGATTTATTATGGGAATACAACACAAGTGTACCAAGAGATTCTAGAATCTACCTTCTGTGAAGAACACAACCTGCAACTCTAATGGATGTAATCTACAAATGACACTACTATGCTCTAAACTAATTTGTATGAACAACAATGAACAAGATTGAATCAAGAAGATCGAATGGCTTCCAACAACAAAGGAAAACTAGCATGGATGTAAAAAATGAAACAAAATGAGCTCTAAACAAGAAATTGACAGACTAAACAATGGAAATGAGAAGTTGAGGAGCCATTTACTCTAAAAAAAGCTGGATATTTATAGATTTCAAATTCACCCAAAGGTAATTCCCATTACAACTCTTTTACCATTAAAAAATGAAGAAACACTATTCCAGGGGACATAAAACATTAATACAAGCTAAGGTGGTTGAGAAAAGCTTGTGAAAGTTGAAAAATTATGCAAATCATGATCAAAAGAACATGTTGGAAAACACGTGAAGGACCGCTACCCTGAGCAGGGTGGCAGTTACAGGACCGCTGCCCTGGCAGTCACTAAAGGTCAAAACACCTAGAAAAGAAAGGCAGAGGATAAAGCGAAGCACAAGGAACTTGGATAAAGCATTTGGGATGCTAACATATACTTCGTGAGCTTCTCTGGACCTGAACACCTTGCGAGGTAACTTGTATCATCATTGGGGCATGTGTAACATCGTTTCGTTGGTACAATACCCTACAATTTTGGGTACAATGCGTATTGCCCCCTCTGAGAAGCATTTTAACCATGAAGCGGCATAAAACAGTGGGTCTGAGTATGGCGGTCCCAAAATGGGAAGCTAGAAATTACACCTGACACGCCTGTGTGTTGAAATGATGCCATCCAAATTCCCGCTACCTGCAAAATGGAAAGAGGACTCAAGTGCAAATAGATAAGATAAATCGAAAAATTAAATACTAAGTTAGTATGAAATGAGGACTTACCATTTGCGCGGGGATGAGAACTTACCTCTGTTGGCACTCTAGACCTACAAAAGGGGCATTCAAAATGAGTCAAAACACCATATATATGTAAAATGAGGTTATTTTCCTATTCATTTGCACGTGTCAATTTGATAGTTTTTGATCTATGGGACCCACGGTGACGGTTTTTGATGAGAGTATAGTTGAAACATTTGTAGTGAGATAGTGATCATGCCTCTACGAGAAGACCCTCGACCTGCGAGATCTCAAGTTAGTTCTTCTTGATTTAACGTTTTTGCACCCAAAATGTTAAAATGTCGAAATCTTTGTCTTAGGGGGGTCATTTTTAGAAATGTCAGTTTTAAATGTGTCTCTTGGGGGGGCGCCTAATGGGTAGGCTTTTGTTTTAGCTAAAATGGTCATTTTTTTGTATTTTTAAGCATTTTAGGGCATATGACCCATTTTTAATCACGGGACAGGACTACTGCCCTGAGCAGGGTGGCGGTTATGGAACCGCCGCCCTGCTCAGGGTGACAGTTCTCTCCATAATGCTAAAACAACACAAGTTTAAGTTTATTTTTGCATTTTTAGTATTCTTACTTGCTTTAATGATTTTTCCAATGCAATATTGATACTAACTTGCTTCTTTTTGCGTGTTTTTGTGTGTTTTGCAGAAGAAACAAGAGTACATTAGATGGAGCCGAGAGAGGGAGAGTGATTGGCTTCCAGCAGTGTTAGATGCTCTCTCTCAGGCTGAGCAGGATACTCTTCAGAGGGTAGGTATATTGAGGATCGTACGGGTCCCCCACGTTACACCTGTCAGTCACATACTATGTGACTTATTCTCTTACTGGGATGCAGATCGAAACACCTTCCGATTTCCAGGTGTTAGGGGTGAGTGGACTATCACCTTAGAGGATGTTTACCACATTTTGGGAGTCTCGATTATTGGGAGGAGACTTTCATTTGATATAGTAATATCCAGAGCTCAGGTGACTTCAGTGGGCCATCCATATGGGAGATGCAGTTGTCTCCACTGGTTCGAAGAAGGGGGTGAAGGTCCGTTCTATTCCCGGCTTGTCCATCCCTCTAATCCACCAGGCTATTATGGGCATCCTCGCTTCGAGATTGATTGGAGACAAGGGAAGGGATACTTTTCTCTACTGCTGGGCCCCCATCATCACACAGATTGAGGCACATGGTTGGATTTATGCCTGGGGAGCCGATATACTTAGGACCACCTATCACGACTTGTACAGGGTGGTTCATTTACAAGGAAAGTCTCTGAGCCATCTGACCCTAGTTATGAGCTGGGTCTATGAGTGCATCACCCCTTATGGGAGAGGCATAGAGGTGGAGGATCCCGGGGCTGTGAGGGAAGCTAGATGGACAGAGATGACAGTGCTTAAAGCACCCCACTAGCCAGTTGCTTCCCTAACTACTGAGGATATGGAGGCCACACCTTATCAGGCCATGGTAGGGTTGTGGGGCGAGGAGACCTTTACTTTGATCTCTTTCTCTACTACAGGATAGTTTATGGATAGGACAGGAAAGGTAGAGACACACCCCTTTGATCGAGTGCCTCAGCAATTTGGCCTTGCTTACATTGATATGCTTCCCCCAGTGGTGCAAGTGTTTAGATCAATTTGGGAGGCTAGGGGAGGTCCTAGAGGCTAGGGTTGGACTGTTGTTACTCCTAGCATCCCTATTGCAGCCAGAAGGGTGGTACGCACCCGAGAGAGAGTCGGTGCTCCTCAGGAACCTTTACTTCGGATTACTGCCGGTCCTGCCCATAACAGTGATGACCCCATTGATATAGACTCCGAGTCTGAGGAGTTCACAGGGGGAGAGATGGAGGAGGAGACTGAGGAGATGGAGATTAGCGAGTCGGGTGGAGAGGAGGATAGTGATCTCAAGTGGCATGAAACTCAGGAGATCCTACAGGCTGAGAGGGCAGAGCAGAGTGTAGAGAGGGTGACTATAGTCTCATAAGAGTTGCTTTCTCAGGACCTAGGTGGAGAGGAGGAGTCCATGGCAAGATGCCATGTTGTCCTAGATGTAGGAGGAGGACATCAATCAGCAGCGGTGTTCATGGCAGGTGCGGATCCCAGAGATCCTTCTTGGAGGCCCAGAGATCCGAGTGAGTTACCACTCTTCTTTTGATATTTATTTTAGCTAGAATTTCCTTAGTTGCTACCTCTCTTTTTGTTCATCCTTGGTTTTACCTTTTGATCATTTTATAATTTGTTTTCTCCTTTTCTTGCAGAGATTGCTGATGAGTGGCAAGACTTGATTCGCTAGGTATGTACTGACACCTTGATGCTCCCCATGGAGAAGACTCATGCCGAGCTATCCACGAATGCAGGGGAGCCTTCAGCAGCTGGTAGGCATACCGATGTTTTTTCCCCCATCTGGCATGTGGCCAAGATGGTGACCTCCCTTTGTACCAAGTTAGCCAGGTATAGGACTGCAGAGTGCCTGATGAGGAGGAGCCGCTCTCATAGTGAGACTACAATTATTGTTCGGGACCGCGAGCCCTCAATGCACTCAAAGCGCCAGCGTAGCCAGATTCCTAGATGTTATCGTGTGCCTTCTGAGGGATCCCATAGGGATTGAGAGGCCACTTGTCTCCTTTTGTAGTGACTCTTGCTAGATTGTTTATATGATCATTTTTGTACTTTTTGGGCTCATTGAGCATTTTGACCATGCCTAGTGCATGATGGCATTGTATATGACACCTGATTATATATATGTCTCTTTTTGGATCTAGATCTCTTTGTACTTAGAGTTTTGTAATTCATTTTCACATGTATACTAGATGTTTATAATTTTTTTTATTTTTATATGATTTTTAGAATGTATGCAATGGAGAACAAATGTCACAAATGTTTTCTTTTTGTATTTCGTGATGCTGATGTATGATGATGTGGACACCATGTGATCTTGAACTTTAGTTTCTATAAGCAATTTTCTGGTACTTCATATTGTTTTGAAAAAATGTGATAATGAGCTGATATGATGAGCAGATGAACTTGCCCCACTCCTAACTCCACGTAACTAGTAAGATGCGAGGGCTCACCACCGAGAGCTAGAAAGGGCACAAGCTATGAGGTGTGTTGAAATGGTAATGATGGGAGATAGAAAAAGAGTTAGTGGAACCAAATTAGGATGCTACAAACCTATCCTTCTCAAGTGACTCCATAGTTTAGAATGCAACTTGCTTTGCAGTTTATCTAGACTTAGATCTATAGATGGCCACTTGATTGACAAAATCTGGTTTTCGGGGTTTTGAACTCTCTTGGAATTTTGGACATCTCATTCATTTGTTTTTTACTCAAAATTTAAAAGGTTTTTTTGAACCATTTGCTTATGATTTTCAATGTTTATTGTCAAGCAGACCCCCTACACCTTGCCCCATGCTACTAGTAGAAAGCATGGGCTTATCACCATGGACAAGGCATAGGCAAGTAAAGGCATTCCCATCCTTTCCCAACCCTACGTCACTAGTAAGAGATGCAAGCTCAACACCAAAGGTTGGTAGGGCAAGGAAATGTGTAAAAGTAAAATTTTTTGTTTGATCTACATTTGACTTACTTACTTGAGAAAAATGTTAGGATGTTCTTCTTTCTAAAGAGATATATAGATGGGATAGATGTGACACCATAAAGCTTCTAGAACAGACCATAGGCAAGACACCTATCCTTGGAAGAAACCAAAAGTGAGAACAATCATGTAGGCCTTGGTATGGCTACCGTTAATACTTTGTCATATTTGGCTTTAATTGACGAAATGATTCTGAAACAGTTGATGATGTTATGAAAATGAAGAAGTATGATTTGAATGCTCCTGCCAATACCATCAGAAGTTTGTAATGAATTGCTTAAGAATAAGTCTCTTGATCACAAAATTTTACGAAACGAGTGAACAAAATGAACCTAACTAAATAAACATGTAATGTAGATATAATTATACAAATAGTTCCAATGATTTATGCGTAAAATTGTTTAAGATGCAAGGAATTGACTGATTCATTAATTTCCTCACCCTCTAGTGTACACAAGAGATATGCACCATTCCCGTAGTCTTTCATGACTCGATATGGGCCCAACCATTTGGTCTGAAACTTTCTTCCTTCACCGGTTTTCTTATCAATCCGGTTGTCTAGCCTTAGAACTAGATATTCTTCATATATTTCTCGCTCGTAGACCTTTTTATTATACTACCGGCACATCCAGCCAACATAGGCTCTATGCCGTTGTTTAGCATTTAGCATGGCCTCGTCAAGGATTTCTAGTTGAGAGAGGTGTGCCTCCCTTTAGGCTTCTTCATCCAGAATACCTTGTAATGAGATGCAGAGACTGGGTATTTCAACCTCAAGTGGGAGAACTGCTTCTGCTCCGAATACCAGCAAGAAAGGAGTTGCTCCTGTTGGTATTCTTATTGAGGTTCGATGGGCCCACAAGGCCGGATATAGTTTTAAATGCCAATCTCGTTTATTCTCCTTGACTGTTTTAAGGAGGATAGCTTTCAATGTTTTTCTTGTCACTTCGGCCTACCCATTGGCTTGGGGGTAATAAAGAGAGGTCGTGTGATGGTTTATCTTGAGCTTGCTACATAACTCATGAATCTTATCATTCTTAAAGGATGTGTCATTATCTAAGATAATGACTTGTGGGACACCATACCTACAAATGATTGGGTTTAAAATGAATTTGGAAATCACCAAACCTGGTACGGTGGTGAGAGGCATGGCCTCCACCCATTTGGTAAAATATTCCATGGCTGTGATTATAAAGTTATGGCTATTGGTTGATGAGGGAGAGAATTTCCCTATTAATTCTAAACCCCAAGTGGAAAAGGGCCACGGAGTCGCTATTGGCTGCAGGGATTGTGCTGGCATGTGAATCTCGTGAGAGAATTATTGACATTTGTGGCACTTGTATACAAATTCCACTGCGTCATGCTCGAGAGTGGGCCAAAAATAGCCCATCTGATGTATTTTGTGAGAGGTGGTGTGACCATCGAAGTGGCCCCCGCATATCCCACTATGGGATTCATGAAGAATCCTCTTGGATTCTTCTATGTCGACACATCTTAGAAGCATGCCGTTGAAGGCTCTATGATAGAGTACTTGGTCTAAAACAACATATTTAGCTATGATAATGCGTAACCACCTTCTTTTTTGTGGCGTGGTACCTTCTGGATACGTATGGTCCATGATAAAATTGATAATATCAGTATACTAGGGACATGTAGAGATGGGGGGTCTGGTTTCGACAAAGTATACACATTCATCGAGAAATTCTAGATCTACCAGCTCACCTCCATCTAGTGGATTGTCAGCTAACTAGTTTGTAATGATTTGTCCTTTAATGGATTTTTGGTTTATGAATGTTAACTCAAATTCTCCCATTAGGGTTATGAAACGTCCAGCCTTTTTAGACAAGGACCCTTGCATGAGGAATGTCCGTAAATGATTTGTCTTCACAATGACCCTTGTTTCTTGATTTAACATGTAATGTCTTAAATGTTTTGTGGTGAAGACTATGGCAAGGCATTCTCTTTCTGCCTGTGTATAACATGTTTCATAATCGAGCAACGTTCGGCTAATGAAATAGACCACATGTTCTCGTTTATCATTGTCTTCTTGAGCCAGCATGCAGGCCAATGAGACATGAGTGGATCATGAGTATAGGATCAAAGGGCGGTCTAGCTTGAGAGGCATTAGCATGGGTGGTGACAACAAGAAGCACTTAACTACTTTGAAGGCCTCATTGCAATCTTCAGTCCAATTGACACTATAATCTTTCTTGAGTAGATTATTGATTGGATGAATGGAAAAGCTTAAATTTGGGATGAACCTTCGGATTGCACTGAGTTTCCCAAGAAATGACCTAATTCCAGACTTGTCCAAAGGTGGAATCATTTTGAGAATAGCCTGTATTTTGACTAGATCAACATCAATCCCTCGTGAAGATATAATGTATCCTAGAAGTTTGCCTCCTGTTACACCGAAAATGCATTTCTATGGGTTTAGTGTGACTCCATATTCAATCAATCGTGAGATGATGATGTAGAGCACTTCCAGATGATCACAGTGTTTCTTGGCCTTGGCAAACAAGTCATCCCCATATGATTCCACAATTTTATGGATAAGATCCTGGAATATATAAGTCATTGCTAGCTGATACATAGTGCCGGCATTCTTAAGACCAAATGGCATGATAGCATAACAATAAGTTCCCCAGGGAGTTATAGATGTGGTTTTGGATTGATCTTGTTCAGATATTTTAATCTAATTGTACCCTGAGAACCCATCCATGAGGGACAGTAATTCAAATCTAGCTGTTGCATCAATGATAACGTTAATGGATGGTAATGGGAAATCATCTTTGGGACAAGCTTTGTTAATATCCCAAAATTCTATACAAATGCGTATCTTCCCATTATTTTTGAGGATGGGAATGATATTAGATACCCATTGTGAACAGTCAATGGGTTTGATGAATCCTACTTGGAGAAGTTTTATTAATTCTTCTTTTACCATGAGAGTTACATTTGGTTTCATTGGTCTTGATTTTTGTTTAATTGGATTTGCATCTAGTTTGGTGACAAGATTATGTACTGCGATGTGTGGTGCAACTCCTGTCATTTCTTTATAATTAAATGCAAAGGCCTTTTGATGTTCTTTGAGAATTTGAGTGTGTATTTCTATTTCTTCTGGAGTTAGCGAAGATCCCAATTTCAAAATTCTTGGTTCTTCCTCCGTTCCAATGTTTATGTCAATGGTTTCTTCTATCAAAGAAGCGTTACCTTCTTCAAATTCAGGTGGGGCTGGAGGTAGTTCCAAGCTTTCTCCGTTTCCTATCTCGTAGATATCGAGATCCTTTTGTGGAGGAGACTCTACCGTGGGATTTCCAAAGTAGGAAGAGGAGTGTGGTATTAGGGAAATATCAACTATACGGTGAGCAAGGTGTAGCTCTGCATAAGCGTTTAGATATTCAAGGGTGACTTTTCCACTGTCAACATGATGTAAGATAGAAGATTCATTCTCATCTGTATGTGTTATAAGAGGGTTTGTTGACATTTTCTTCACCAATGGTTCAGTACGAAGTGATACCTTGAAACTTATATCTTCCAACTCATTACTTGGGGTAAAGCGTGAAGCTGAGGTTGCTATTGAATCTGTGAGAAAGTTTTGTTCTCGTGGGATTGCCTCAATGGATATGAAGTCGAATCTTTTCCTTAGATCTAATACCGCTATTTTATAGAGCTGTAAGTGCTAAGCTCTAGTCTCATATACTTCAGAGACTTGGTTTGCAAATAATTGCGAGTCTCCTAACACTCTGATGTTATTAACACCAATCCTTTTGGCTATGAGGAGGCCAAGGAGGAGGGCTTCGTACTCAGCACTATTGTTTGTGCATTCAAAGTTTAACTTAAAAGCAAAAGGTAGGATCTTTCCCTCAGGGGAAGTGAAGATCACACCTGCCCTAGCTCCATAGTGGTATCTAGCTCCATCGAAGTGGAGAGTCCAATATTTACTAGGAAAAATGGATGCTGGGACATTCTTTGTGTCTGTTTCTTCTGTTTCGGTTACTTCTACCATGCAAAGTTCCTTTGCTGGAAGAGAGCCAACTCCTAGGGTACATCCCATACATGTGGAATCAAATGGTAGGAAAATTGGTAGATCTTGTTCCAGTAACTTGACAATTTTTGTAGTAGTTCCTAATGACACTCTTCTACAATGTTAGCTTCATCCTTAAGGACTAGGATGCCCTTGACTAGGTTCGTAATTTCTAGTTCTGTTGTAGGTATTAATTTTTCTTTTGGTTTTGAGTCGATTGGTTTGTTAAGTTGGTTTGTTGGGAGTTCAAAATCAAAGTGAACACCTAGTCTTTTCTTCAGGTCTGCTAGGTGTATGTCGAATGGTTTTGGGTCACTTTTTGCTACGAATATCTTTCCTAGGTGCAAGAATCTTATTTCTTGGAACAACATAGAAGGGGATTGCTTTCATGCGATGTATCCATGGTCGACCGAGGATCATATTATAGTTGGTTTCTTGATCTATGATATAAAAATTGGTGAGGATTGTCTTGGGTCCAAAGGTGATTGGTAATATTATAGTCCCAATTGAAGTAGCTTTAAGGATGTCATAACCTCTTAGCGTATTTCTTGTTGTGGAACAATTTGTTTCTCCATATCCTAGCTTTTGAAGGAAAGAGAAGGGGACAATGTTAACTACTGCCCCATCATCCACCATTACGCATTTAACGTAATTATTGTAAACCCACACCTGTAAATGCAAGGCCAGATCACCTCTGCGTGCAATTTCAGCATCTGTTGGCATTTTGTTTATGTTGAATATAAACTCGGTATCCCTATCTGGCTGCCCTGGAGGGTGGATATCAAAGTCTATATGGTTTACTTGTGTTTCAGGAGGTGGAGTGATGTTAATTAAATGACCTAGACCTAGTGCTTCTAAAAGAGCAGCCCTATGGGCAGGAGAGTTTTTCAACAAGTCCAAAAAGGAGATGTGAGAGAAGGTCTTTGTTAAGTCATTAATTAAATCATAAGCACCCATGGGTTTTACCAATGTTTGTTGAATGTTATCTGGCTCTAGTGGATAGATTGGATTTGGTTGAGAAGAATATTCTCATGTTCTTGTTATGGCTTCTACGTGCAAGCTTTGTATCTAACTCCACTAGACCAACCATCTTGGTTCGTGACTGATTTCCTAATTGCGGCGCGATAGGTGGGTTTAATGAAGTTGAGGCTTCATGATCGTTATTTCCTGTCATTACACCTTTGTTCATCCCATTTGGATTTAATTTGTTGTTATTGTGATTTGGGAGTGGATCATTAAAGATCTTGAGAGGTGAATTTTGAGGGGAAACTACCCCTATGAAAGTATTTGGCATAGGTGTCACAGAATTTGTTAAAAACATATCTATGAAGAGTTTTCTTTGTTCTTCTGGCAAATGTTGCATGAACTTATTGTAATCGTGGTAAGTCATAGTGTCATGGCCTCCAATTTTGTGGAAACCACAATACGAGTTGGGATTATAATTCCTAGGTTGTTGGTTTGGCACGTGTTGTGGTCCAAAAATCTGATTAAACCATTGACTATTAGGATTAAAGTTTTACGTTTGTTGCCTTTGGTTTTGATATCCAATCGAGTTTTGACTTGGACCCTGTGTCTGGATCTACCATTGTTGTTGTTGTTGTTGTTGTTGTGGATGATTAAAATCCACCGCATTGATTATTGGGGTGAAATTGTTGTTTCGTTGATTGTTAACTAGTAGTGGAACATTTACAACGTTTAATTTTTTTTTGGTCAGTCACTCCATCTGTTGTCACTCCATGGTTTTTGTTAAGGATTTTAGGTCCTTGATTTACATTTGTGGTAGTAGGATAAGTCGTAGTGTTTTGGTTGGGGATGATTAACCTCCCATTTGCTCCATATGTCTTGCGACCGCTATCTATTGTAGCTTGATCTATTCAGAGAGTGCTCTCGAGCACCTCATCATAAGTTCTTAATGGGAACTTCTGGACTTCTTCCTTTATCTCCCTGTTGAGAGAATGAAGGAATAAATCATATAGTTCCATCTGATCCATGTTTGGAGCGCTTGCTGAAGAATAGAGGACTGTACGCCATCTTTGGATGAAATGAGCAATAGATTCATTGTGTTCTTGCTTAATATGTAAGAATTCCCTGATTCTTGTTCTCAACAATTTGTTCATGTCGAATGCCTTGATGAAATCTGAAACGAGTTGTTTAAATGAATGTATTAAGGCTTCAGGTATTCTGTAATACCAATCGAGGGCGATCCCCTCTAAAGTTTTGGGGAATATTTTAGCAACAACTCCATCCCAAGGGAGCAGTTCTAGAATGGATGTGGCATAGGCCTTAATATGTGCATTCGGGTCTCCCTCTCCTTTGTACTTGGGTAGATCAAGGAGAGGTCTTGGAAGCATGACACTTCGTATAGTGAAGTCTAGGAGTTCTTTCAAGTATTCTGAGTAAGTCCCTATCGAATAGGTTTCAACCATTGCTAGTGCTTGCTAAGGGGGTGGAGTGGAATGGGTTGTTGATATGGCGTAGCATATGTATTTGTAGGGGCATAAGGAAATCCCTATGTTTGAGCAAACATGCGGGGAGAAGAGAACATATCTCCTTGTGGTGATTTGGAATACATGTTTAAGTATGGAGGAGCATTGCTCACGAATGGGTTGTTTTGTGTTAAGCCGAGAGGTATCATATTCTCAACTGGAGCGGTGTTTGAAAATGCGGTTCTAGTTGGCATTTGTTGTGAGTACTGAGGAGGCATACCCAACGTGCTTATTCCTATGAGGAGGTCTACTTGGCTGGTATGATGAGGAGGATTGGAAGTTCCTGCTTGCATGAACTGTGGATTTTGACTTGCTTGAGCAAGTTCCAACCCTCTAACCTTCTCAACTAAGGCTGAGATGACCTCGTTTGGTGAAGACACAATATTTCACCTTAGTGGCAATTGTTGTATACCTTGAGATTGTATAGGCATATGGTATCCTGCTATGAACTGATTGGTTTTTTGCCAAGTTTCACCGAGGGCATTTCCTATAGGTGGAAGAATGGGGGTGTTTTCTTGGAATGAGACCTCAGGTTGTGTTTGCAAACCTCCTATAGGTGGGTACATATTTTGAGGGTGTTGTTCACTCCTAGCATAAGGTGCTAAGTATTCAACATCCAACAACAGATATGGATTTAACTGCTCTACTAATTTGTGGTCTAAGCAACACCCAAGGAGATGAACTAGATTCTCCAGTGAGCATCATGTTGTTTGATCCTGAAAGCTTTGGTTGTTGTGTTTGAGTGAGATAATCCAACTCCTCTATTCGGAAAGAAGAACTGTATCTAGTCCTTTGAGGTGGAGTCTGTGTTGAAAACCCGTTAGTTGAATAGTTGTCACCCCATGCTGAGAGTGAGGGTGATGGTTGTCTATTTAGTTGATTGTAGTATGCTTCAATACCTAGGAGAGGTCTAACATATGCATCGTATCTCGACATATTCAGGGGGTATATGAATACCCATAGAATAATGGGAAAAAGTGAAGGTGGATGAAACTAACAGAAAGAGTGTGAAAATAAAGCAATTGTTCCTTTTCACGTCAGGTTCACCAATTTTTTTGGTGAAGCTGATGTGAAGGCTAATGAGGTGGAAAAGATGAAAAGTAAACTAATTGGAAGAACAAGTAGAGAATCTGACTACGGATCAGTAGGTTGCGTGTTTTTTTCACGTCGGGTTTACCAATTTTGTATGATGGAAAAGTGACATGCGAGCATGAGAATCTATAAGTAACTCTTCCTCGTACCCAACCTCCCGAGGTCGTGCTGAGACAGCCAGTGGGGATGGAATACACGTGGGATGCAGTTAAGCTAGTTAGGTAATCTTATTTCTTCAACACGTAATAGCGAGATCTACGAATCTAAGCCAAAGAAAGCCCTCCTTACCTGAACTAGTGTGATAGATCATTCGGTAAGGATAGCTGCTCGAAGGCTCCAATCGATATCGAGCTCTGTCGTGATCCGATCTATGGATTTTGGAATACATGGAAGATGACCTCTTGGTGCTTTGTATATATCTCTTGACAAGGTCATGAAAATGGAATGGCCAAATGTGTAGTGGATCTTTTGGTGTTTATGGATGATTCTCTAGTTTAGTATAGAAATCTTTAGCTTGATTAGCTGCTACATTTTAATAATGATAGTTGTGTGATAATGTCTAGTAGAAGTGGAGAGGACCTAGATACTAATGTCCACAAACCAACGTCAATGTTGGATTGATTTGTAGGCCTGTTGGGTTGTAGGACCTGTGGATCACAACCACAAGTTCATGGTTGCTGTGGACCTCCTATGGTCATGTGAAGAATAAATTCCTAATTCCAAGTATCTAGTAATCGTATGCCTTTTCAGCCTCAATGTTTAGAACTAGAAGTTGCACGATTTTCTCGGAGTACCTAACAGGTGTTCTGGAAACTTGGATATGTAAGCTAGTGTCTATATCGATGAGGAGGTCTCCTGAGTCTTACTGTGGGACTAGTGGATCACAACCAAAAGTTTGCTCTCTTTTAGGTCCTTCTACAATCATATGGATACCTTTCAAGGAAATCTATAATTTGGCTGATTTGACAAGAACATGTGTGCTTTGTCGTCTTCTATGTTTAATCCTCTTAACTGTGTACTGATTTCTTGTAGGTCTATGGTTGTTTGGAAGACCTGAATTCTGAGATTTTGGTATATGTCAGTTATTGTTGTAACAATATTTGGGTGAGGCATGATTGGCTCAAAAACGTATTCCCTGGGCTCCCTAGGTCCTGTGATTGTCATACAAGATTAATATAAGCCTAACTGAAAAGAATAAACTAATTATGCAAGAAATATCTACAACATATATATATTCCTCTATTTTTGTATTTTTGATAGAATTTTTGACAGAATTTAAGAGAATAACTATTCTAATATATTCAGAAAATGACAACTAATCTAATAACAAAATTAAAACAAGCAAGGTAGCCCGGTGTAGCTACTTGTCTGTACAGTTGTGAGTTTATCCTAAATAACTAGATAGCTGATTAACTTATTTGAAAGATTCTTGATCCTACCTCAGAAGTGAGGAATGAATCATAGTTTCTCAGAAACTATCAATCCCCATAGCTTCCTTGGAAATATCGAGAATGAAGCTTAACTGAAATGAAATATTTCACTTCTCTATTTGATATGTTTTAATCTAGAACTTTGACATATAAAACCTGGAATTTGCAGAGCAGTGAAAAATCCAGTAGTGTATGACTTTGTCCCCTCAGAATGATCTTCTCGTTCCTTTGTGTTCACGTGAATCCAGAAGAGCGTGTATATGCTAGCATCAATAGAAGAAGGTATTTGAACAATGGAAGCTTTGGATATAGACCGAATACAATGTGAGTAGGAGAGGGACAACATAAGTGACAGACCTTGGTATATGCAATTCCTAGCGGGATTTATTACGGGAATACAACAAAAGTGTACCGAGAGATTCTAGAATCTACCTTCTGTGAAGAACACAACCTGCAACTCTAATGGATGCAATCTACAAATGACACTACTCTGCTCTAAACATATTTGTATGAACAACAATGAACAAGACTGAATCAAGAAGATCGAATGGCTTCCAACAGTAAAGGAAAACTAGCATGGATGCAAAACATGGAACAAAATGATCTCTAAACAAGAAATTGACAGACTAAACAATGGAAATGAGAAATTGAGGGGCCATTTGCTTGAAAATAAGCTAGATATTTATAGATTTCAAATTCACCCAAAGGTAATTCCCATTAGAACTCTTTTACCATTAAACAATAAAGAAACACTATTCCAGGGGACATAAAACATTAATACAAGCTAAGGCGGTTGAGAAAAGATAGTGAAAGTTGAAAAATTACACAATTCGTGATCAAAAGAATGTGCTATAAAATGCGTGAAGGACTGTCACCCTGAGCAGGGCGGTGGTTACAGGACCGCCGCGCTGCCAGGGCAGGGGTTTCATCACTAAAGGTCAAAACGCCTAGAAAAGAAAGACATAGGATAAAGCGAAGAAGAAGGAACTTGGATAAATCATTTGGGATGCTAACATATACTTCACGAGCTTCTCTGGATCCCAAAAACCTTGTGAGGTGACTTGTATCATCATTGGGGTATGTGTAACATCATTCTTATGGTATAGTACCCTACTTTTTTTGGTACGTACACTCATCCTTTCAGCCAATCTATGCATGCCACGTGTTTTTTGTGCCTAGGTGAATCTAAAAAACTTCTGACGGTCAGAAATTTTATGTCAGTTCTTAGATCCTTGGGAAAATTATATCATTCAATAGTTGTTGATGTAAGATGCAGTGCTAGATATTGAAATTCAAATTATTAGTGGATGTGGTAGGTGAGAAATGGAAAAAATGTCTTTTGGGCTTTGATGATCAGATATGATTTCTCCAACCACCCAAATTTGATCCGATCTACCTTCCTTCCTTCTCCAACATGCCAAACAGACTTGGGGAAGTGCATTTGACATATTTGCAGGTGGATTTGTAGGCATTGAATGCCTTTTATTTGTGGTTGTATTTAAAGATTTGGGTATTTCAAGCTCATTGCTTCCCATCTTCCTACATGGATTCATTCCATACTAATTTCATCATCTCACAAGGCCCACCCTTTAGATGTATACTCACACTCATCAACCTTATGTGTTCCGCTAGGTGTCTTTCAACATACTGTTCCCTAATCAGTTTGAGTTACAGACATCTCATGTTTGGCTCTTTCATTTGCACATCCCAACTCATTCTATTCAAGCATTGTATATAGCTCTATCACCATCTCTCAATAACAAATAGAAGTAATCCTATCTGCCTAATTGCTCTATCCCCCACAACACTGCATTCCTTCTTCTTGCCTATCCAATGTGTTATTTTTTCAAATGTTCTCCCTCAGGTCCCTTAACCAGATCCAATAAATAGCTTGTTATCCTCATGAGAATATCAATCTCATCCATGGATACAAGCCATGTTTCACTATTCTAGTCTGAAACCTCAGCCTCCTTTAAATCCCTCATCCCTTCATTCTCACGTCCAATGAACCCATGAAAGATATGATAAGTAGAATGGCAAGTTCTGAAGCTGATATATCATGGGTCCTAAGTGTAGTTTTCACTAAGGAAAATCATTCTATCAATGAGTCCTATTAACCCATCAATTAACTATCAAATCTTATCCCTTCCAGCACTGGGATTATCCCTAAGCATTAATAAATTCAATATTAGAGGAACCAACCTTCTCAAAAACACCTTTGTGCCTTTAGGCATGCATGTTATCTTATCACCCATGATCAAGGGACTCGTGCTTCACATTTTGGTCTCAAACATGTCAGACCTTGCTATACCAAGCTTATGAGATGTCGGTACAATAGCATTCGTCAGCGTTCAACTCTAACCTCTACCTTCACTCAACTTGCGCAATATATATCTTAGAGAATTTATCTATTAATATTATGTGCAAAATCACCATGTATCCAACCTCTACATGATTCATTTAGACAGGAGGGATAATCAAGTCAATCACATAGTTCTATTTGCTAGGTGGCATGGAATATTGTCAATCAATTATCCTTCTCTCTATCCTCAAACGCAACTAATCAAACTCTTTTCTAGATCCTGTGTGAAGCATATTGTCATTCACTCTTCATATATCCAATATTTTCAAAGGCATGATACGTATGGTAACTATGGGTTAACCATTTCTCAGGTTGACTATGAACTCTGAGTCCTTAAGCAAGATTTTGATGTCCAGCTTAGGAACTCCAACATGCCAAAACATATTTTGATATTCACTCCCCCTCATCTATCCATAATGACTAGATCTAGGATAAATGCATCCAATGCCATCATAGTCAAATCCATTTTCCGCATATTACTACTCAGACAGAGCCTCTATCAATGGGCTCCTAGACTCAACTCCTAAGGGATTAGGTTCCCCTCATAAGAAGCATCACATAATAGTTCTCTATTTGACATGAACATATGGTCGTATGTCTCATTCAATTATACCTATGCTTGAAAAGGTTGATTATTCACGTCCTTAAACCCATTTTGTTTGACCATGAGTACCATTATTGTAAACAAAAATACATGAAAAGTAGGTTATGGTAGAGACTTCAAAAATTTTTATATTTTAGAAAGACTCAGATAAAAGCAACTGACTACCAAATATTGGGGACGTTTATAAGAGATATTTTCTTTTAAGATTTGTCCATACTTCATGACCAACCATTTTGATGTCTTCAAGAGAGCCCTGTCCCTAACTCTATCCCTAGGATATAGATTGAAGCTATTCATTGATTCTTCCCTATAGAATCTCAGGCACCCAATGACACATACGATCAATACTATAGTCATAGGATTCAGTCTCTACCATGGTCACATCTATTATCCTTTCTACAAGTACCACCCACATCTACTGTGGGGAATAGGGAGTAGTTAAGTCTACAATCTTATCTCCATCCACACATGAAACTATATAACTCATCAAAAAAAATTCTAATATCCACTTCACCCACCATCTATCAATCTCTATACCTATTTTTATTTTGAGATTAGAAAGATATTTCAATACAGGGATCTCTACAACCATCCCTATATAAACCATCTACTTCCTATATACTTAGATGCAATAAAATTATTGGCATCCATTAATCACATTTACCCCACCATTTATCTCTATAAAATATAATACAAGTTTTACCATTTTCTTTAACACCAAACTGTAATATAATTCTTAGGATTATAGCACTTCCTACAGGAATATTAATAAACTTAGCATATTATATAATGCCATGATAGAATAGGTAAATACACATTACCTCATAAAATAGGAAATGACAATAACAGAAATTCTTATACGGTATAGATAACGCAGGTGAAACAATTAAATATATTTTCATTAGTAATAATATATTCAATCTACTTGGGTAATAACCAAAAGTAAATAATTACCTTTCAATGTCATGGAGAAAACCCATATGCCACATGTAGTAAAATCAAATCCTCCTTTGATATTCCCCCCTTAGTGTTTACCATGGGTAAAAACATATATCATTATTTGATTGTAGCGTGCCACCTCTGTGTGCTTGTGATCAACTCTTCCCGACTATGTCAACATTGAGGCATGCAAGAGTCTTTTTCACATAAGATGCCAATCGGGTATTTCTTCCTCCACCCACGGTTTTCAACCTAAAATGCTTCTATACATACAACCTTACTGTAATTGGTATTTGCAGGTTTACCATAGAACCTTTCACAATTGGCTTTACAGGTTCACCAAAAACCTTACAAAATTGGTATATTACCTAGGTTCACCAAAAACCTTACGTAATTGAAAAATATTTACATAGTTCATTAAATATTTAACCTATACACATAGTGATGGACCCATATTTCTTAAGGGTTGTCCAAAAACACTTCACATAATTATGTTGCTACAATCCCCCTTAATGATAAATATCCTAACATATGTTTCTACAAAAGGGGTTATCTTCTCGGGGAATACACTACAGGATGAACAGGAATCCTTACATCATCTATTCTTATTTTTCATGCCAGCATATCGGAAATATGAAAGAACTATAAAACCTTCATCATACTCAGGTTACCTTTTGGAAACTAGAAGGATTTGGAATTACAATGAACATCCCATGATTAGTCACACTACAAAACGCCATTTGTGAGTACTAGATAGTGTGGCACCATCGTTGGTGACTAATGAGATGTCAATATCTGAACCTCCTTCCTCTATGAGTCTTCCATCCTCTAATATACGTGCTGCTAACTCATTTGGACTAAATACTGGATGTTTACTAGTAAATTCAATTTCACTACATATGTTTAATATATAGTACCACCTTTTGAAGATGTGAAATACACTTCATTCTAAACGAGAATTTGGGGAGGTACTGAAAATGCATCTGCGAGGTAATTTTTTACACTTACTCGTTAGGAATTAGTGAACACTTATGCAGAAGGTCTTTTACAAATTCCTCAAAGGTCTTTTACAGCAAAAGGAAATTCCATTTAGTAGGTGAAATTTTACTTGCAGACCCCCCTCAATGGCAATTCCGACAATCAGAGTAATGCACAAAAGAATTCAAGACAAGACTTTAACATGGTTCACCCAATGTGGTATTTATCCACCAAGAACTATGCAACATATTTTATGTCTTCAACTAGAGTAATGACAACTCTCATAGTCTCTCTCACCACATATGCAACTTCACAACAGATTAATTGTATATATATATGCTAAATCACATCTAAACGTCACAATTAATAGCTCAATTAGCTCAACCTATGATGCAACTAAGACTCATGGTGCTCTGGTTGTCACATAACAAAGGATACACTTCAAGATATCATAACACCTTTATCTTATAGGATTGAACAATCCTATTTAGCCAGAGGGCCTCTTAAAGCAAATTCCTAGAAGTTTGAAAGTCATATACCTTTCAACTTCCCATGGTTGAAGAGATAGAACTATCATGTTGTTGATAGCCAATTAACAACTTGCTGCAGCAACGTGAAAGACACCTGTCACCAACATGAAAGAAACATACGATTGCAGAAGTAGATCTTAAAGTCTATACAATACTTAACCAACATGATCAGAACTCACAACACATCCATATAAGTTAGCATTTCCAGAAGACAAAAAAATAGGCTCCACACCCCAACAATTTCCCACTTCGAGATTGTTTCCACTGAGAAAAGTTCTCAACCCTTCATTATCAACCATGAAGGCCAATCAAAGTTGAACACAACTTTAACTTCTCCCTTGTGACCACCTTGGTCATCATATTTGCAGGATTCTGACTGGTATGAATCTTTTCTAGCTTCAACTTATCTTCTTCCAAAGCTTCCGTAATGAAATAATATTTTAGCTGAATGTGCTTCGTCCTAGAGTGGAAAGTGAAGTTCTTCATCAAATGAATAGTGCTCTGACTATCATTGTGTAGTATCCCATCTTTCTGCTTATGACCCAACTCATCAAGCATTTGATGTAGCCAAATCATCTCCTTGTTTGCCTTTGTGGTAGCAACATACTCAACCTCTATGGTTGATAAAGCCACAACTTTTCTTTAATTCTACAAATTAAAGCAGGATTATCACCAATCATAAGAAAATCATCAACATATATACAAAAAATGATTATATATAATCCTTCTTTCTTGATGAATAGATCATTGTCATAAGAATAATTAAAAAATCCTAAATATTTAAAAAAAGAATTAATTTTTGCATACCAAGCTCTAGGAGCTTCCTTTAAACCATATAAATATTTTTTCAATTTACAAACATAGTTTTCTTTACCAATTTCTTCAAATCCTTTAGGTTGAGACATATAAAGTTCTTCTTTTAAATCACCATTCAAAAAAGTATTTTTCACATCCATTTGGTAGATTTCCCATCCAAATTGAGCGGTAATTACAAATAAGGTCCTAAAAGTACTCATTTTAGCTACAGGGGCAAATGTCTCAACATAATCAATACTATGTTTCTGAGTGAAACCTCTAGCAACAAGTCTAGCTTTATGTTTGTCAATACTACCATATGCATTATATTTTACTTTGTATAACCACCTAGACCCTATGATAATTATTTTCTCTGGAGGTGGAACCAACTCCCAGGTTTGATTTTGAATTAGGGCATTATATTCAGTTTGCATTGCATTGATCCACTTCTTATCCTGAGAAGCTTCTTCAAAACTTTGCGGCTCAGGTTCATACAAGGTCATTAATGCATGGTACGTATGATGGCTTCTGGTCATTTTCCTAAGATCAATAGGATTAGAAATTTCTAACACAGATTGAGCCCATTTTGGTTTCTTAACTAGGTAGTTAGGAGATTCAGAAGTATCTATAGTATCAACATAAGAAACATCGTCATGACTGTTTACTATATTCTCATTATCAGACTCATAACCATCATTAGAAATATTGACAGAGTTAGGAACATCTTTACCATTATCAGATGAACAAAAATATTTTTCCAAAACTACCACATTTTGGTTTTCACTTACTTCCCTTTTGTAGGGTTGTAAATCCTTAGACCTGTAGTGTTGATACCATATCCAATGAAAACACAAGAAAAATAAGTCATATCAAATTTCTTTCTCTTCTTTTTAGGAATGTATAACGAAGCGGGACTACCAAAAAATTTTAGATGAGAAATATCATGTTTTTGATTTGACCATTTTTCTAAAGGAGTTGAATGATGAATAGCTTTGGTGGGAAACCTATTTATAATGTAGACTGTTGTGTTTATTGCTTCTATCCACAGAAATTTAGGAAGACTAGCAGACTGAAGCATAGTGCGAGCCATATCTAAAATAGTCATATTCTTATGTTCTGCAACACCATTAGATTGGGGAGAATGAGGAGAAGTTAATTCCCTTTTAATACCACAATCAATACAAAAAATTTCAATTTTTTTTCTAACATATTCACCCTCATTATCTGTTCTAAGTCTCTTAATTTTATAATTTGAAGAGTTTTCAACAGATGCTTTAAATTCCTTAAATTTCTCAAGTACATCAGATTTATTTTTAAGAAAATATGACCAAATCATCCTGGTGAAATCATCAATGAAATTCACAGCATATAAAGAACCATTTAATGAAGCTACTTCAAGAGGTCCTCTAACATCACTATAAATAAGTTCTAATGGGGAAGATGAACTCTCTTCAAGATGTGAGTGAAAGGGTTTAGCACTTTGTTTTGAGCGTAAAAACCCTTCAAACACATCATGAGAAGAAGACAACATAGGTAAACCTTTCACAATATTATATTTAGCCATTTCATATAAACTTTGATAATTAACATATTTTAATCTTTCATGCCATAGTTTTGAATTATTCAAATTTTGAGAAACAAAACAGGATGCATAATAGAAATCATAAAAAATATACAAACCATTTCTTTGAATTCCTTTAGCTATTATATTATCATTACTATCCTTGATATACCAAGTATCTTTCAAAATTTGAATATTCAAACCATCATGAGTTATTTGAGAACATGATAAAAGATTATTTTTTAGCTTAGGAACAAATAAAATATTATTCAACACACCATTAGTAAATTTTTCTTTTCCTTTCTCTATTAATTCTAAAGATGAGTTATCACCAAGATACACACGTTCATTGATTTTCACAACATCAAATAAAGAATTTGAAACACTAGTCATATGATTGTATACACTTGAATCTAGAATCCATTTAGAATTAGAGGAAGAATACAACACAACATATAATGAAATAGTTTTAGGAATATCATTAGAGCTATCCCTTTTCCTTAAATTGTACTTAGAAGAAACAATTTTTTTTATTTTTATGGATAAGTTTCTTAGTTTTACAATCTTCCTTTTTATATCTAAATTTGCCACATTTGTGACATTTACCACTAAAGCTAACATGCAATTGATCAGAAGAAAAAAATTTCTTATCAACAAAAGAAGATTTAGATCTAAATTTTTGATTAGAGAAGGGTTTAAGAGGTTTGAACTTTGAATTCTGAGCAAGAAGTGCCTGATAGGCATTCTCCTTAGAGTCAAAGTTAATCATCACTTGCTCTTCATGTATCAGAAGTGAACTCAAGGTATTTAAATCATCTAGATAATTTTTGTTTTGATATTTAGAGTTCAAGATAGAAATAAAATTCCTAAATCTTTCATGTATGTTTAACTGAACAATAAAGTAGATTAATTTTTCACCACTTAAATCACAATGGAATCCATCTAATTGTGCTTTAATATTTTGAATTTTGGCTAAGAAATTAACTACTTTTTCATCTCCTTTCATAGGAGGTGTAAGAAATTCTAAAACTAATTTAATAATTTTAGATAAACGTGTACCTTCATGCATGGATTCTAGTTGCATCCATATCTCTTTCAGATGTTCAATATTACCAATGTGTAGAAGGTACTCATCCTTCACATTGCGCAAAATCATAGGAAGATCCTCCTGCATTCGTTGCGAGAATGCATTCATGTTATCTACAATTGCTTGATGACCGGTGGGAGCAACCTCAAATCCAGAAACAATTGTCTAGAATTTTCTTGCCATAAGTTCTGATTTGACCTTGATCTTCCAAATTTTGTAGTTGGTTCCATTCAGGATCTAGGTTTTGTCAAGACAAAAATAGCTGGACGCCATTATTTTCGTGAACCTATTAAACGCACCCCATTTAATATACAATTTACCATAGAGTTAGATAAATATTTATAAAAATAAAACACTTTTAATAGAAGAAAATCTAAATTTTATAGATCTTTATAAAATATTTAATCATAACTAATTATGTCATTACAAAGCATATTAATTAACCTCTCATGATCAAAATAACCGACAATATAAAGGGCTTTGCATTATACCCCAGACTTATATAAAATATTTTTTTGACCATATAGAAGTGAAGAAGAAACCCCTAAGAATGAAAAAAACTTCAAATTTCTGGGAAAAAATAATATAGAAAAAGATTCGGTCAGTTTAAATTTGACAACTAAATGACCATCATACTACCTTATGTTTGGTCTGTCGTGACGGTCATTTGACCGTCAAATTTAATGGAGTCAAAAATTGTTGTGTATTTCTAGAATGTGAAATTCCAGAATTTCTTCTTCTTTATAATATAAGGGAGTTTATATTTTAATACATTATATTAACCTATTATAATTTATAATGTAAAAATATATTCACTTTTTAAAAAAAATATATAATTTATATAATGTAAAAAATAAAAGACAACATATAGTCTATAAAAAATTCTAAACTATACTATATATACTTAAAAAAAAAAACATATAACTCTTATTATGGGGGCCCCTCATGAAAAAAGATTTAAAACATTTACCAGGCCATGTAATTTTAAATTCTACATAAACCTTAGAAAAGTTTTCACAGAAGGTAAGAAGTTTCTAAAATATCCACCTGTGAATTCACGTTGATACTTCACAAAACAAAACTTGCATAATGAAAAGAAGGGGCCGATTATTTTAAATACCTTTCCGGGTTGGTTTGAAAAAAAGGGTAAAAATTAAATAAATAAAATACAAAACATTTGATCTTAATTTATTTAATTTTACCTTTCCGGGTTGGTTGCAAAAAAAAACATACAAATTAAATAAATAAAATACAAAAACATTTGATCTTAAATTATTTAATTTACCTTTTCGGGTTGGTTGAAAAAACCGTACAAATTAAAGAAATAAAATACAAAAACATTTGATCTTAATTTATTTAATTTTCCTTTTTGGGTTGGTTGAAAAAACCCGTACAAATTAAATAAATAAAATACAAAAACATTTGATCTTAATTTATTTAATCTACCTTGCTCTGTTAACATGTTAGAATTTGAGGATTCTAATAAATATGGTAATCAACTTACATATTATATAATGTTACAATAAATATTTAAATAAACATTACATCATGACATAAGTAAATAAAGAAATACTTACAGGAAATAAATAACACAGGTGACACAATATTTATAGTGGAAAACCCCAATAGAGTAAAAACCACTTAATCATTATGTTCCAACAAACATTATATAGATTACTTTATAACATTGAAAAGAGCCAAATTTTGTAGTACCACTTCTCCCTTTATATTATAATCATCAATTCTATTTTTTTTTACATTTCAATTTCGTAGAAGATACTTACTTTGAAGGAATTATTTTAAATTCCTTTCCTACATTTTGAAATATCAGATTTAAAATAAAAAATAGATTTCAGATGGCCTCTTCTCAATTCCATAAAACAAGAATTATATCTCGATGAACAAAGATGAAAAACAGAAGTTAAAATTTTCATTACTTCCCAAATTTTGTTGAGGAGGGCACAATTTCAAGCCATGTAATTTATAAATAGGTATCGAAAATATTTTACTCACTTTATATTTAGATTTAAACCATGGAGGTTTGCAAGTTCATCCCCTTCAATAGTGGTGGGTATTTTAGGATGGTGTAAAGAAATAAATTGAGATATTCATGGGAGAATATATTGAGATATACAATTGAATTCATGATTGGTATACCATGAAAATTATGCCAATAATAAAGGAGGTGGTGGTAAGAAAGAAGAAAAAGGATTTACATGCTCAAAGCCGCTTGTATTTTTCAATGCCAACTATAGTTATGTAATTAAATATGGATAATTACATATTTGGGATATTACATTTTTTGTTTGTTGTTTAAAACATATGATTGATTTTTTAATCTTATATTTGTAATAAACAAACATAAGTGATAATGACATTGTTCATCTTCGTTACTAGTTCATAATTTATATTTCTCTCATCTGTTTGTTTTTTGAAGAAATAATAAATTGATTTTTCTTAATGAACAGATTACACTATAAATGGAGCACACAACATTTTCAATTAGGAAGAACCCGTTTTCTCTTTCCTTTACATTAGTAATATATAGATTAGCGATAGTTATTCCAAGACAGTTGACATTTATTTCCTCTCCATATATAGATATCATATTATAGGCTTGGTAAAATGACCAAGGGGATGGGAAAAGTGAATAATTTATCCGCTTATTTTAGTAGAGTTTGCATATATTCAAGAATATGATAGGTTATAATTACATAACTAAGGTTTTCTTTTTTAAGGGACCAAGCCCATTAGTCTATTGGATGATAAAGTGCATTTCACCATGCTTTTTTAAAAGTTTACTATTTTTTCAATTGCTATCATTTTCTATGTACCTACACCATTCTTTTATTTCTTTCCTTTTGTATTTGATTACTATCTATTATGCAATCATAAAATATGGGTCATTAATTTTTTTATGTATATCTAAATCTAGTCAAATAAATCTTTATGCCATTGCATCCATCATTTGGCCTGCACAATGGTGCAATACATTAAAACTTTGTCCATATCCATGATAAACATAACACTACACATATGAGAACAAGGACTTAAATTGTATAGAAAATTCTAGGTTGAGAATGAGGCAAGGTAAAAGAAATAAATCTCAAAAATGATTTAATACCAAAAATATAAGAATTCCTTATTTATTTATTTATTTATATAAGAAGATAAGAATATATGAGGGATAGAAATACTCAAAAATAATTGTTTCCCAATTTTTCATCCCTTACAAAATTTGAAGCAACTTGCAAGTGTTAGACTTGTGGACATTCAAAGACAAATTTGTAGAAACTGTGGAAGTATTGAGCATGTCATGAATTTAAAGCAAAATTTGTAACTAAGGAGATTAAGCTACCAAATTTAGGAAAGCTACGATATATAAGAAGTTTCACGAAATGATGAAAAGACACCACAGGTGGATATTTAAAGTCGTATTACTTTAGATAGTGATGCGGGCTAAGGCAACAGGGAAAGGTGGGCCGCGGGTCACAAGGAAGCAAGTCACATGATCAAGGAAAGCCACAGAAGGATTTCAAAAGTTGTGAGGACCTAAGGTGCCACAATGCAAAGGAATGATCCACGGATGACAAAGGCCACATAAGATTGAGTGGAAAATCCGCGTAATAAGATAAAATGATGATTCTTCACGGAAACTAGAAATCGATATGTCTTGGATTTGGATATCAGATCTTTGAAAATCTAATAAGTTTTTTCTATTTTCCATGCACTCAAATATGATTTCATGAACCAAATCAAGGAAAGTGGGCAAGAGTCAAGGAAACTTCTCCAACATGCAAAAAGTGCAGTTCTAGGCATCAAAACCACATAATTAAATACAATATGCACGCTCATTCGAAGGAGGCATGTAAAAATGGATAAACAAAGTGGTTCCCTATTTCCTAAGAGAAATTAATAAAGGTGGTTAGGATTGGTTGAAGGAATTCAAATTTACCTCTAATTTATTTTCTTTCTCCCTTCCACGATTTTCTATATATTGTAGAGAAATGCTCATTCTTATGGTTTGGATACTTTTAGAATTTGGGCATCTTGTAATACAAGGCTTCTCTCTTGTTTTTTTGTGTATGTCCTAAGGGTTACATTCCTTGGAATTTTATTCTATGGATGTTTGCATCTTCCCCTTGTGATTGTAATGGTTTTTACACAACTTCAGGAAATAAAACTTAATCTTATGGCTTGTTCCTACCCTTGTTCTTATTTTATTGCACCTCTTGCATTTCTTTCATTCACAGATGTGTTGTATGTATTATTTATGAATATTTCTCTACTGTGCACTGTTAAAATGGATTTTGGGAGTAATTTTGATCGGTGTCGCATATCATGTTCTCTTCATTATCATTGCCTCCCGTTCTCCCTTATCTAAATCTATTCATCCCCTTATTTTTTGGTGTTATCGCCTCTATATATTAGGATTTTGGCTATGTATCTTTTTCTCACTCCGGTCTCTTGGGAATTTAGAGTAGGATTAGATGGTTGCATTCCAACTTATAGGAGTAATTTTAGTAGTAGATGTAAATAGAGGAATTTGGCCTTCTCCAAAGGTATATCTTAGTTTGAGTCCCACAACTTGGAGACAATCCCATGTTGACTCAAATTTTAGGTTGTTTATGATCTTAATGCAGGTGCAATTTTGAGCTCAAACAATTTTGGCACTCTAGGTGGGACAAGAAGTCAATTATTTCTATATTTATCAATTTTTGATGTGTGATTAATAGAATTCCAGCCTTTTCAAGGTTTTTTTATAACACATCTGGGAACTCCAAGCAGTAAACCTACTAGTTTCAGCATCCCAAGTGTCCCCGATTCATGAGAAGGATACAAACATGGTCTAGCACAAGACATGAAGGTCTATTTGAATACTTGCAACTATCTCCAGGAAAAGGAAGGAGAAGAAGACAAGTTCAGATATCTCCATCTCCACCAAATAGAACTCTCTCAATACCTCCACTTGGTAGGCCCTTCTTGCAATCAACAAGAGTTATTATACCCATCGCAATGGCTCATCAATCGCCAAACCCATTTGTAAACTTTACAGGCAACAGTTAACTGGCCTTGAATGCCCAGAATCCTATTCCAATAGCTGCTTTGAAGAATATTCCATATTTCACTGGAGAAAGTCACACTACTCCCACTGATCACATTCAAGACATTGCAATTGTCTGTGCTATCCATGAAATTGTTGAGATGAACGTATCTGTGAAGATTTTAGCTTCATTCTTTAAAGGAAAATAATTATTATGGTTCAGAAGTTTAACAAAAACATCAATAAAAAATTGGAATGAATTATGCATAGTATTGTGCAACCAATTTGGAGAGAGAGAAGATAACTTGTCCCTTTTGGACCAATCAACTACAATTAAGAGAGAACCTAATGAGAAAATGGCAGACTTTAACTTCAGATTCTAGAGAATGTGGGACATGATTCCAGCTCTCGTGAAACCCGTGGCAGAAGGTGCCTTTTTTTACTTTCTAAAAGATCTTAACCCTGATATTGTTGTTATGATACAATAAATGGGGGGAATAATCTTACCCGTGGCTTATTCATTGGCCATTAGGGCTGAAAACTATTTAAATCAAGCTCAAATATTAGCTCCTAGTCCACCTATGTTGTTATTCCCTAAAGTTCCTCAAGCTACGCAACCTTCTATTTCCCCTATCCCTGAATCAAATACACAACCATTTTCTTCCACATATTATTCCCCTGCACATCAAAAAGAGGATGAGGATATGAAAGCCTTGATTAGAAATTTTACCAAAAAATTCATATCCCTTGAAAAACAACAAACCTAGTCTAATATAAACTATCAAAATCAAAGGCAGTACTTAAATTAGGGATATTATCCATTTAGAAATCAACAGTCAAATTAGAGATATGTACAGAACCAAGAAAATAATAGATGGCAAGGTCAAAGTGTTTGTTTCCAATTGGTGACAATTCCTCCTCCACAAGGACTCCCTTCCCCTAGTTCAAGATGCACATTTGTTCCAATATAAAATAATATGGTGTAGGAAATAGAATGGTGTTTTCCTTGTAATTTTCCACATAACCAACTTGTTGTGAAAGGGAAATGCATCTTCAAGCATATATGGTCCAAGGTTCTTCTAGTCAGTAGGAACCACTTTTTAAAGTACCAATTATGGATAATGAAGATTAACAGGCTTCCGTGGATGTCAAAATTATGTTCTTTGGCATTGAAGACTTATGTGTAGTCAATTAGATAGTCAACGGATCTGGCATACTTCAGATGAGTTTCGCAGATTACATAAGATACAAAAGAAGAGTGTTGGAGCCACAACCTTAAAATTCAAATGCTCAAAATGATGTCATGGGAAAACAAAAGGAGGCCGCATTGGTGAAGAACAAATCACTAGAGCTACCTAGAGCTACATAGTGCCCACGTTTTCTAGCCTCTATTATCTACTGAATTCTTAAACCACAGTTATGACTTAACATGGATTTTGGACATTATGATATGTTGGTATGCCTTCATGGACACATATGGTGATTTGGGGCGCGTAGCGCCAATTTGACTAGATTAGTAGATTGACACCTTTTATTTGATATTGTGGACACTAACACTTTTCTATGTGATTTAGGTCAAATTAATACATGTTGGAAAATTAGTTTAGTCACATACCTTGATTTTGTAACGTATTCATTTTGCTGATAAGGATACATGATGACATGGTGATATGACATTTTTATGTATTGTAATACCTAACATACGACGAATTGTGTGAGATTGTGCATTCCATGTTGATGATGGTGATATCATTAATTTACATGTTTGAATCTGTTCACTTAGTGAGTAGCTAGTTTACTTTTGTATTGGATAGGTGCGTTAAATGTTTGTAATGAGTGTGCAGGTGACATGTCACAGGAGAACGTGGGATTCAGGACAGCTACACAATTTGGCACAAGCAGCCCACGGGGATAAGTCCTAGCCATGTTTATTGTATGAGGCCTTAGTATTAGAGTTTATTGTTTTGGGCACCATGAGTGACCCTCATTTGTAATGTAATATGTCTTGTAATATTTTTCTTGCTTAGGGTGTTTAATTGTGTTGTAAAATTGTTTTGAGGAATTAATGGCCCCACTTACTTTAAGTCTTGAGTTTGTATAATGATATAATTAATCAAAAGGGATTATGGTCACATGTGAACCCATGGGTGGTCCCCACACCCTCTACCCTTGTGCCCAAGTGTGCCAAACCCGAAATTGGGCTATTTTAGGCATTTTTAGTGACCCCTTTTTAGTTTGGGAGTTCACTAAGCATGAAAATGAGCCCTTGGACCCTACCTAATAAGTAGGGGGACTTATTTCCATGGCTTGGAGGGAGTTTCCCTCCCATTTTACCTCTCTTTGGTCACATCCATGTAAGGTGGATGGGGAAGTGTGTTTTGTTAAAAGTTGCTCCATTTTGTTTTAATTACATTTTTAGTATTTTGGGTGATAAGGGCTAAAAGGTAAGTTTACTTTTACTTATTTAGTTTTTGGGAATCTTTGACTTGAGGGAGGAGAGGGGTGACACATGTCACCCCCTCATTGGAAAGGAAAATTATTTGACTTCTCTTTAAAACTCTCCCTCATAGAGGAGAAGGGGACTTTTTTTTTTTGGGTTCTTTTTTTTGGGAGCTTTGGCTTGGTGCTTGAGAAATTTGGAGCTTGAGGATTGCTGGAGGAAGAAAGTTGTAAAATCTTGTTTGGGAGAGCTATTGGAGGTAATCTCTTGAGCTGATTTATGTGGTATGTTCTTACTGGATCTTAGCTTGCTCATAGTTGATTTATTTGTTTAGTTGCTTGTATGGTTTGTTGCTTGCGTATGCTCATTGTATTGCTTTTTACTCCATCCATCATATGGTTTGATGGATGTTTGAGTTATTTGGGGGGAAGAGAGAGGTATTTTCTCTCTCAAACCTCATCACTTGATGGGAAAGCCATGTCGGTTTCTTTACTCCCCTCATATGGTTTGAGGTGGGTAAAAGGGTTCCTTTGGTTTGAACCCCTTTCCCATTCTTGGAGAGGAAACCCAATGGGTTTGAAAATCCTCCCAAGAAGGATTTTTGGTGAATGGGTGGAGTAATAAGGAGGATCTTGTTGACACCGAATAAATAAGGTGGATAAGGAAATTTTTTGTGTGCATTCTTTTGTTAGATCACACCTTATGACACTTTCGGGTATCTCATCTACTCTTCCCCAAATTTAGAGGATGAATATGGCTTCTCCTCATTTCTTTTATTGCTCAATGTTGTATTTTTCCTTCGTGCATGGTTTGGTCTTATTTATGAGTGTATTGTGGTGTTTGTCTCCCTAAAAATCTTGTGCTCAAAGTTATGGAAGCTAGCTCTCTCTCCCATGGGCTTGGGGGGAGGCTAGCATGTCTTCCAACCCTTGGAAAGGCATGTAATGATGCCTGAAGGTTGGGAGGTTAAACAAACCTTGTTCTCTTGAAGTTAGAGCCTTGAAATTGAGGTGTGCTGGAGTATCTCTGGTGGCATGGTCCTTTATGACCCTCTCTTGTTTAGAAAATTCGTAGCTTCTTGATAAACTCATGTTCCTTGTAAAATATTGTAGTGAGATCTTTTGCAAGTATTCCATTTGGAATATATGTATAGTTCGTGGAAGCATGTGTGTTCTCAAAGTTATATTTATTCCACTGTTGAATATGGTTGAAAGTTGAATGTATTTGTAAAACTTGTTACTTTCTATGAGCGGACGAGTCTTGTTGGATTAAGAAGTGATGCCTTCATGGTTGTTTGAAAAGAAAATATATTTTTAGATTCCAGCCTTTTAAATGTGAAATGGGTAATTAGTAATTCTTTGATAAAATGAAAAATTTTCATTCATGAAGTAGATCTTACCTGGTAAAGAAACTTATGGGATTCCTTGAGTTGAATTATCCCTTGGAAATATATTGCATAGTTAGTTAAGCTTTGTGAAAATGAAATGTAGTAATAAATGTTTTTTTTTATATAATATAAACTTGTTGTAATCTCCTTAAAGGAAAGTTGATTAATCAAAAATATTGTTGATCTTCTTCTTGTTCAATATCATAAATTGTTTTTATTTAAAAATAAAGTACCATTTTGAAATACATCTCTCCTTATATATTCTACAATTTAGTGAATAAAATACATCTAGGTTGTTCTTCAAATGTAATGCATACATTGGAAAGAAGTTGGTGTTTTCATACCACATATCAATGCCTAATCTTATCTTAAGTGAATGCAGCTTGGGATAGTTTTTGTTATCATGTATGTGAGCCATTTATATCTAGATTAATAGAAAACTTACCTGTGTATAAAATAGAGTTGACTTATATAAATCTGACCATGAAAAAATCAGAATACAAACATGTGGTTCTATTCATTATTACAACAACACTTACCTTGTTTGATTTGTGTTTATATCATAAAATGTATTCTAACTTGTAGATCTTAGACTAGATAAATTTAGTATATATAATATAAAATAATATAAATGTATTATGATTTTATATCAATTATAAAATGATGTTCATTGTATCTTATAACTATGATTTTAAATCTATATATTATAATATAAAGATATTATATTATATAGGTGTATATATAATATAATATATATATAATTTCATATTTCCCTTTTTTTTTTTAAAGAGAAAAAAAAAATTTAAAAAAAAAAATTAATTAAGATAAACAAAGAAAAAAAAAATTGATGCAGGGTTTGGGGGAGGGCCGAACCCCTCCACCTTCTGCCATCGCTGCCACACAACCACCTTGCTGTTGTCTTTCCACAACCATGCCGCTGTCCCCTGCCACAGTTCCCCTCCTCCTCCACCATTTTGCTGCCCCCTCACCATTGTTCCTCCCTTCCTTCCCACGCGGCCCCAACCCCTTCTTCCGTCCCGCGCACCTCTTCCTCCCACTCACAAACCCTATAGACCCCCTCACCGACACTCTCCAACACGCCTTCGCTACACTCAAAATTTGTAGTGATTAACAAACAAGCAACTCAAACACTCAGCTCTTGCTTTCATACCTTTTTTTTACTATATTATATTGGATATGAATATATATGCTCAGGTAATTTGTGTTCCCTTCGGAAAAAAAATGATAATAAAAAGGGTATAAATTTCACCCAACCAGAGAGTAAATCTAGTAAGAGAAAAAAAGACATTTATAAAACAAGGTTAAAACCTTGAATCCACCAAAAAAAAAAAACAATGCAAGGATAGAACAATCTTGAAGAAGTCTTCCTCATGGAAATTCATGGCCTCTCCCAAACCTACAATTACAAAATGAAGAAAATGGAAGAGAAAAGAAAGAAAATAAGTTTTGATAAAGAAGTGCTAGGGTAAGTTTAGGGTAAAACTAGATCTAGGGCTGAGATCTATTTAATCCTAGGATCCACAATTAACCCTACATACTTTTAAGCCATGAGTTTTTTTATATAAATGGGAAATAAAGTTTAGTGTGTGTGTATGTAATCAAAATAAAAAGGGGGGGGGGGGGAATCTATTTAATTTCAAAAAGGTATAGACTCTTACTAGGGTGTGGGTCAAAGCATATAACTGTGTCCCACTTTTTTGTAGTTTTTGTACTTTCAGAAAACTATGTATGACAACCAAAACTTGACCAAACACATATAAAATGACCAAACATGCATTTTTAAGAGGCTATAAATACCAAGGTGCAGGGCATCCTGAATTTACCTGATTTTTTAAAAATTTATAGTATTTTTAATTATTTATTTACTAGTCAGATTTTAAAATATTTATGGCCAAAAAGTGGGACACACTTGTATGCTTTGACCCGTGTCTCTAGTAGCTTAATAGAAGTTAAATAAATGAAATTATTTAGGGTTAGTGATTTATAAATCGGGTAAATGAATCTATTTTAAAATAAATAATAATGGGAATTCGATTTGTATTATTAAGTATAAATTTAAAAAAAAATTAGCGACTTAATGGTCCGTTTTCCAGTGTCCCGGAATGGGGCATGACAAAATCAAGGGTAGTACTTAAATTAGGGATATTATCCATTTAGAAATCAACAGTCAAATTAGAGATATGCAAAGAACCAACAAAATAATAGATGGCAAGGTCAAAGTGTTCGTTTCCCATTGGTGACAATTCCTCCTCCACAAGGACTCCCTTCCCCTAGTTCAAGATGCACATTTGTTCCAACATAAAATAATATGGTGCAAGAAACAGAATGGTGTTTTCCTTGTAATTTTCCACATAACCAACTTGCTATGAAAGGGAAATGCATCTTCAAGCATATATGGTCCAAGGTTCTTCTAGTTAGTAGGAACCACTTTTTAAAGTACCAATTATGGATAATGAAGATTAACAGGATTTCGTGGATGTCAAAATTATGTTCTTTGGCATTGAAGACTTATGTGTAGTCAATTAGATAGTTAGCGGATCCGGCATACTTAAGATGAGTTTCGTGGATTACATAAGATACAAAAGAAGAGTGTTGGAGCCACAACCTTCAAATTCAAATGCTCAGAATGATGTCATGGGAAAATAAAAGGAGGCCGCATTGGTGAAGAACAAATCACTAGAGCTACCTAGAGCTACCACAGGAAGTAGGAGTGAAGCCGTATTGGATAAAGAAAAGCCACAGATTGAAATGATGGATCTACAAAATCCACCTGTGATTCCTAGAAAATCCGCGGATGAGGAGATTACTATCCAATCAAAAAACCATCTCAAATTCCACAACAATAGTGAAAATAAGATGTCATGTCACAGATGCAGAGGTCTGCGAGTCTTCCATTCAATATTGTGGAGAAAATTAAAAGGACTAATGTCAATTTCACAATGTGGGATAGATTTTTTATTGCATCACAGTGTGATCTCTTATGTGAATCCCTCAAACAACTGCCCTAGGTAGATCCAGTAGTGCACAAAGCTCATGCCATGATTAATGTATGTCAAGCAAATGTCGAATAAGTAAGTAAATTTTTTAAGAACCCACCCTTTTACATGTCATTAATTATTGGTAAACACTTGGTTCATAATTTCATGATTGATTCAAGGGCTAGTACTTCTGTAATACCAAAGAAAATTACTAACATCCCAAATCTCAAATACAGTCTAGTGTCTAAGGGAGTCTTACAGCTTGATGGATCAACACTGGGTGTATTAGGAGTGATTAAATATTTGGATTTAACCATCCATGATTTCTCAAGTCTCACAATAACCCATGATATAGTAGTCATAGAATTTCCACCCATGTTTGTAATTTACCTGTGTAGGGATTTTACTGCTTGTTGGCTTTTAAAATTGTACTTTTAACAAACCACAGTACAGGGACAAAAAGTCCCTCCTATTTAATGAGAGAGGTTCCCTTATTGAAAAAAAGTAGCAAAAATTATGTACAAATGTACAAATTTCATCATAATGTGGATTTCTGATATCATGAAATGCATTTTATACCAAGAAGATTATGAACAAAAAAGAACAGAGGAACTGAGGAAAGGAAAGCGCAGAATATAACAGTACTTTCAGGAAATATAGATAGCAGAGGATGACCTTATACGTACTAGGCAAAGATGATATAGAATAGAATCATTCACATTCACAACACAAAACACCATTCCGTAGACACAAAGTTCTAGAAATCGTATCAACAAGAACACAAAGTTTCTTATCACAAAGATTAAATGATTTGTAGATTCAGGTGAGCAAGAAAGAGGAATGGAAGAAGAAAGAGATAAGGATAGAATCTTATGTATTGATTTATTTCAATTCAAATTACATTTGCATAGTATAAGAATTCCAACCCTTTACAATGGCGTCAAAATCCCATTAAATAACCTTCAAGAACGGTTACATTCGGTTCAACTTCTTGATACATTCGTGTCCTTTCAGATTTCTGATTTTTTGGTAGAAGCGTTAATGGTGCAAAAATATGCTCTGTGATGTAGCCATTAAAACTATTTTTGAAACTTTAAATATGAGCCGCCCACATGGAAAAAAATTTGCTAAAGTAGGCCTGCGGAAAACTTTTGTATTTTATGGTTTTATAGAGATTTGTCATTTTTTAACATTTTGGTCCGCCTATCCACCTTTGGTATGGACTTAACATGTGGCACTTCTTGAGTGGCGACAGATTCACATCTCACCTTTACAATTTTAACTCTTTTCAACAAAAACCTCAAAAACTTAAAGTTCTCTACCTGTCCCACTTCCCCGCTTTGACTTGTCAACGTGGTTTATTTAGTCTCCAACGGAGCTGCAGATCACTTTAAAACTTTTATCCTTTTTCAATAAAAAGCAAAAAAACTCAAAGTTCTCTGACGGCCCACCTCCCCACTATTGAATTTTCAATGCATATTCAATACATGGCTTAACTTTATGACTTTTCAAATGGACCATCAGGAAAGCGCTTCAATTTTATGACTTAACTCCTTTTCTCCAAAACAAAGCCAAAATCTTCAAAGTGTCCCGACGACCCGCCTTCCCACTTTGAGCTTAAAAATTTCCACATGTCCCTTCACGGGTCAAAGGCATTATTTTAAACCTTTATGCCTTTTCACCATTATGTATCAAAACACCAAAAAGGGCAGCCCTTCCACCATTACTCCAAATAGCCAATCAGAATCCTTCAGAGGCCATGCGGGGCCAATGTGATACTTTTGTGAAAATAACAAAAAGTGCTAAGTTCGCAAAAGAACCCCTCCTGCCACATCCAATTAGAGATGTCCACATACCTATGGATGCTGGGGAAAAAATTTGATAGGGAGAATACGTCCGTCATTCATGACTGTGGAGAAGATAAAATGGAAGGGTGAAAAATCTCACTATTTACACCCGAATTTCAAATTGCTTCTCTCTATGGATAGAGAAATGGCAAAAAAAAACCAAGCTGAACACGATCCACAGCCCATAGAAAAGATTGACAATAACACCCAAATGAAAGTTAAAGATTTTCACGCATCCATACGGGGAAAATGGAAAATATATCAAACCACGAAGACTGAAAGATTTTAAATCAACAGGGTGAAATTGTAAATGAGCACCAGACTCAAAAATTTTGAATTTGACTTGGAAAATGAGGGGGATTTTAAGGGCGACAAGTAACTAGCTCTTTCTATGGATGAATTGGCTTGAAACAAAGGAACAAGGCAGGATCACGAACTGTAAAAAAACTCTGGGAAAGAAGACCAATGCCTTATCTATTGGGAAAATATAGTCAAAATAAAAACCAATACAAAAGACAACACACACACAATGGGAAAAGAAACAAAACAAAAAGGAAAGACCGAAAAACAAAACACCAAAGGAAAGATAAAAACCAGGAAATGACAAAGGAAAGCCAAAAAGCAAAACACTGTACACAATATATAGAACGACTACCTAATCACCTAGGACTTGAAACAACTTAAAATATTGCCCACTATAAAGAAGTGGGAGAGAAGATCCATCCATGCAATCCAAGTAGAAAGAATTTTCTCCAGTAAAATGTCTGATTTTGAAAGGACCAAGCCAAAGAGAATCAAACTTACCATGGATTCCTCGAGGTTCATACCTTTTGTCCCATAGACAAAACCAATGTCTCCCACTTGAAACTCTCTTGTTCTAGCCTTCTTTTCAAAAAAATATTTCACCTTCAGTTGATGAGCTGAGATTCTATCAACAACTTGCATCTTGTCTTCATCCATCTTATGGAGATACATGATCCTCTTATCTAGGGAATTGACAAATCTAACATCCTCAATGGCCTTCATTAAGTGCAAGGCTGGTAAGTTCCACTGTTACTGGTCATCTAAGATTCAACACCATAAACCACCTAGAATGGAGACATCCCAATTGCTCTTTTGGGTGTAACCCTATATGCCAAGAGAGAATCATATAGATTCTTATGCTAATTTCTTTGGGAGTCATTGACAAGCTTTCTGAACAATGGTTACTAGATTTTTATTTGTTGATTCTGCTTGTCCATTCCCTTGGGGGTAATAGTATGAAGAATGAGAAAGAGAGATTCCATATCCATTGCAGAAATCCATCATCTCAGAAGAAGAAAAATTGGAAGCATTATCAGTTACAATCTTGTTTGGTACCCCAAACCTTATCAAGATGTTCTCTTTAATGAAATTACACACCACCTCAGAATTAGTTCTTTTGACTGGAATAGCCTCCACCCACTTTGTGAAGTAATTTGTAGTAGTTAGCACGTGAGTATGCCCAGCACTAGAAGGTGGGTTAATAGTTCCAATGAAATCCAATACCCATTGTTGAAAATGCTCATTAATTACTACTAGTTTGAATGGTAAAGAAACCAACTTAGGTCTCCCAACAAAAGTTCTGAAAGGCTTCACATTTACCCACCCATTTGGATGCATCTCTGAACAATGTAGGCCAATAGTACCCTACATGCAGGATTTTATGGGTAGTGACAACAGAAGAGAAATGCCCTCCACAAGCTTGATCATGAAAATCTGAAAACAACTTCTTATGTTGCTCCTTTGTCCACACACTTCAAGAATCTTCCATCTATGCCTCTTTTGAATAAAGCATTTTCCCATAATACATATTATGTAGACCTTAGCTTGATAAATCTCTTCTCCTTGGCACTCAAGTGGGATGGACATTCTCCATAGGTAACAAAATGTGCAATGTTAGCATACCACTCATCTCTTGAACTGAGAAAGAGGACAACAGGAACATCAACTACTTTTATGGATGATTCTTCAATAGATCCCTCAATAATAAGCTCACACAAGCATTTACCCCTGATTAGCTTAGTTGGCTTGATATCAAGGTCATATTCTTGAACCTTTAGCTACCCAATTTCCCCTCTTAGTTCCAAACTCGTGTTGTGTAAGAATAGACTTAATGGTTGTATCATGTACAAGCACAACACATTGAGAGTTAAGAATATAAAATCAAAACTACTTAAAAACTTTGACCACTGCAAAAGCATGTTTCTCCATCAAAGTATACTCCAATTCATGAGATTTCAATAACATAGCTCATGAAGGCAATTGGAAGTTCATGATTCTCAGAAGTTCCTCTGAGTTATCACATGGCAACCAAGGTACTCTATGTAGCATAGAAATAAATGATAAAATCCTTAGCTGAAATCAGGGCATGCTAAGATTGGAGTATTTTCAATGGATTTCTTGATACCCTCAAAAGCTTCTTTACCTTCAGAATTCCAACCAAATATTTACTTTCCTTTCATCATTTGAGCAATGCTCATAGTCAGTTCTGCAAAGTCTGGAATGAATCTCCTCAGGAAATTAATCTTGCTAAAGAAAGAGTGAACACCCTTCTTGCTTGTGGGAAGAGGAATCTGCTGGATTGCTTGAAACTCTTTCTATGATCTATCTTGATTCCTTCCTTGGAGAAAATACTGCCCCAACAACTTACCTTCAGTAACATAGAAGAAAAACTTCTTAGGATTCATAAAAACTCCATGTTCTCTACATTTTTGGAGGACTATTTCAAGATGTTGAAAATGATTTTCCCTAGTTTTGGAAAACACGGTCAAATCATCAAGATACAAAAAAATGAATTTTCCCTTTAGACTGCCAAAATCCAAGTCCATTGCCCTCTAAAAAGTGGGTACCAACATTGATAAGACCAAATGGCATCCTATTGTAGGCAAAGGTGCCCCAAGGAGTAGGGAAAGTAGTTTTGTGTTGATCTTGAGTACTAACTTCCACCTGATTGTATCCAGAGAATCCATCTAGCATAGAAAACATTTTAGATCCCAAGACAACTTGCAAAAATTGATCCACCATGGGGAAAGGATAGTTGTATTTCAGAGAGGCTTGATTTAAATTCCTGAAATCCACACTGATGCGGATCTCACCATTCTTCTTCCTCGCAGGCACAAATGTTTGTAATCCACGTTGAATGGTGTATAGGGAAAATGATCTTTTCTTTCAACAACTTCTGGATTTCCTGAAAAATAGTATCAAAAATCTTGGGATTGTATTGCCTTTGTCTTCTTTTTGAAAGGTTTGATACCAGGTCTCAGAGGGATATAGTGTTACATCTCCTTTGGTTGAAAATCCTTGAGATCATCATATGAATAGGCAAGAACATCAACATAATTATTTTAACAGGTTCATTAAATTCTTCCATTCTTACTGAGTGCAAAATTTTCTAATGTTCACCATCTTGGGTTCATCAGGGCTTCCAATATTCACCTTTTCAATTTCAACAGATTTTTTAGCCCCTTAAGAAGCTTTAGATCTGATAAACCTATCATGCTTGTCAAACAGATTCTTCAAGACTCACCAGCCCTTTGGGAGTCTTGTTACCTTTCAACTTGATACAAGCCATCTTGATCCAGTTTCTTCCTTGATATCTTCTTCATGAGAGGGCACATACTCTCTAGGAAGAGTTTGAATTCCTTCAAAATACAACTGATCAAAATGATCCCTAAGCTCCAAGAAAGAGAGAAAATGTTGATCATCATTGAAAACTTTCCAGTTGCTTGAATTATCTGGTACACTAGGCCTATGAATCATTTCAATGGTAAATTTCTATTGAGATAAATCTTGGTGAGGAATCAAAAAAGATCCAGAAACATAGCAAGAGAATTAGCTCTAGTATTCTTTTCTCTTAACACAACATCAATAGAGAAAGCATCAAGAAACTCAATGGAATCCTAGACCAAATTTCTATAATGTTTCGATATCCTATTCTTGACTTGGTAAATATCCCTTACCTTCTTCATAATTAACTCAAGATCACCACGAGCACAAAGGTTCTTTAGTCCCATTTCTTTAGCCAAATTCAAACCCAAGATGATAGCCTCATACTCAGCTATATTATTTGTATTTTCAAAATGAAGCTTGAATGAAAAAGGATGAATATTCCCCCCAGGAGAGATCAACACCACACCAGCTCCATAACCAGATGAATAATAGCTTCCATCAAACTCCAGATTCTAAATGCCATTAGGATCATGAATCACTCCCTTATGAAATATTTTCCTCATCTCCTGACATAATCATGTAGTTTCCATGCCCTATATCTTCATAGAGTATTTGTGATTTTGGATCATTAGTCTTTTGCACAATATACTTAGTATGTCTCTCTAGTAGAAGCTTCTTTATTTTTCCATTGATCGGGATCAAAACATGTGACCAATCCATCTGAATTTCACCTCCTACCTCACAAAAATTTATGCTTAGCAACATACCATAGGAGGGAGGAATATCAACAACTAAAATGGTGGCTTTAACCCTTTTCTCTAGAAAATCAACGAAGGCTACTTGTGCATCTTTAATCCTTCCAACCAAAGGTAATTATATAATCTCCATGGAATAGCAGGAACCAAAGGTACGATGTCAGAGTTCAGGCCTATAACATGAGTCTAATTTTACAGGGATTACACTATTTGATGCTCCTAAGTCTATAACACAATTGTTGAGTTTATGGCCTACTATGAGGAGAGTCACATAAAATGGTTTGATTTTCTCATTAGGGGAAGTGACTTCAGCCACAAGAATTGGTTGAGGTGGGGAAGGGGGAGTGGCGAAAGATACCTTTAGAAGTATTGCGGTGAATCTTTGGACTTGGAATTGACAATTTTTACCATTTTAGAAAAAGCCATTGGATGGGTCTAGTAAAACTCTGACTTCTGAGAGTTGGATCTTGGTAATTCTTGAGATGATCAATGATATCAAAATATCCAGAGGTGGATGGGGCATCATTACTAGGAACTTGAGGAAATTTAGGCTTATCATTTTTAGGAACTAAAGGAAAAGAATTTTTAGAAGAAGAAGCAGAGAGAGAAGGATTAATAGTACTCACCTATTGGTGTGGAGGCAGTGGGAACATGAGATCCTCTTCTTGCAATTAATGGAATAGTTATAGGATACTCTTTGGATTTATTAGCAAGCTGTACCACTTTTTTCTTTTCTGTTTATCTTGCTCCCATGAGTCATAACATCATATGAATCACTATTCATATCTGCCACTACTTCATCATAGTCATCTTCATCATCTATACCTTCAGTGGTGAGGAAATGCACTCTATATTGACCATGATTTTCCAATTCTTCATCAACTTCTTCTTCTTCTTCTGCATAGTATTCATTAACCTCCTCATCATCAGGTTCTTGAACTTCACAAGTTGCATTGACTGGAACCTTGAGGGGTGGACCTTCAATAGCCAATCTAGTCTAAGAAGTAGGCAACCGGTTCCTAGAATGGAAATTATTCCTTGGAATGTCTTGGTAAGGAGCATGATGAGACAATTGCTTTTTAATGGCAATGAGACCGTTTGCCAACTTCTACACTAACTGATCTAAATTGGCTCCAGGAGAGGAAGAAGAAGATGCCTTTTAGAGTGTAGGAATATTCTCTCTTTCAATTTCCCATAGAGATGATTAGATCATCTTCAACACTGATAGATAATCTCTGATTAGCATCCAGGGTTACAAGGTTAGCTCTCCTTAGTGCATAACTCACTTCATGAAACTGATCATTGAGGAAGAAGAACTTTTGGATTTGATCTACAGGACGAGTGCTCTGTGGAATTTTATGAATCAGCTTGTTAAATTTAGCCACAAACTCCCTCATGGGTTCATGTGGTTCCTTCTTGATATTAGATATTTGTTCTAGGAGAGCATGCACATCTTCAGCAGGTGTGAAATGTTGCTCAAAATGAGTTGTCATGGAGGTCTAATCAGTAATTGACCAAACAGGAAGATGATAGAACCAATCAGCATACATTATCCTGCAATGTTTCCACAAAGAGCCTGACATAGACATCTTCATGTTCAACCCCAAGAATCCCACATGCAACAATGAAGGCTGCAATGTGTTCATCTGGGTGCAACTTTTCCATCACCTCTGAATTTAAGAAAATTATTTCTATTACCCCTAGGTAACTCATGGAAAGGCTGAGGAAGAGAAAGAGGCCCAAACCTTTTGTCCCCAAGGCAAAGGTGTTGCCATCTATGGGAAGATTGTGTAAAGGGGAATTGAAACATCATAAAGTATTAGAGAATGGAGGATAGGACTGAATTGTTCTTGAGAAGTGCTATTATTGGAATTCCTTTCTGTAACAGGAGGTGTGCTTGCGGAACAAGTTCTTATGTTCCTTCTTGCTGGAAGAAGAGAAAAATTTTGTTGCTCTAGGAGTTGAAAGTGAGAATCTTCTACCTCGAGAGATTTCTTCCCTCGTGTATACCATAGAGTCAAAAGATCAAAAATGATCTTGAAGTTGTTCGTTTAGAAAGGGATCTGTTTGAAACAAAATCCCCAGCGTAGTCGTCAAAATCTATTGGGTTTTAAAATTGTACTTTTGAAAAACCACAGTCAGGGAACAATAAGTCCCTCCTCTTTAATGGGAGAGGCTACCTTATTGAAAGCAAGAAGAAAAAATGTATGTACAAATGTACAAATTTCATCATAATGTGGATTTTTGATATCATGAAATGTGTTTTAAACTAGGAAGATTATCAACACAAAAGAACAGAGGAACATGAGGAAAGGAAAGAGCGGGATATAACAATACTATTCGAGAAATATAGATAGCAGAGTATAACCTTATACATACTGGGTAAAGATGCTACATAATAGAATCAATCACATTCACAACACAAAACACCATTCCATAGACAAAAAGTTCTAGAAATCATATCAATAAGAACAAAAAGTTTATTATCACAAAGATTAAATGATTCAAAAATTTGGGGTGAGCAAGAAGAGAGAATGGAAGAAGATAGAGAGAAGGAGAGAATCTTCTATATTGATTTCTTTCAATTCAATTTATACTTGTAGAGTATCCGATAATTCCAACCCTTTACAATGGCATCGAGAGCGCATTAAATAACCTGTCAATAAATGGTTACATTCGGTTATAAATTCTTTAAATGCATTCGCAACCTTTCAGATTTATGGTTTTTTGGCAGAAGCATTAATGGCGTAAAAATATGATCTGTGATGTAGTTGTTAAAAATGTTTTTGAAAATTTTAATATGAGTCACCCACGTGGAAGATATTTGTTGAAGTGGACCTGGGGAAAACTTTTGTTTTTATGATTTTATAGAGATTTGTCATTTTTTAACATTATGGTCGACCTATCCACCTTTGGTATAGGATTATCACGTGGTGCTTCTTGAGTTGCATGGAGTCATGGCTCAACTTTACAATTTTAAATCTTTTCAACAAAAAGATCAAAAACTTAAAGTTCTTCGCTGGCTCGCTTCCCCGCTTTGACTTTTCAACGTGGTTTATCTGGTCTCCAGCGGTGCTACGGCTCACTTTAAAACTTTTATCCTTTTTCAATAAAAAGCAAAAAAACTCAAATTTCTCTGATGGCCCACATCCCCGTTGTTGCCTTTTCAATGCATATTCAATACATGGCTTAACTTTATGACTTTTCAAATGGACCGATGGGGAAGTGCTTCAATTGTATGACTTAACTCCTTTTCACCAAAACAAAGCCAAAATATTCAAACTGCCCTGATGACCTGCCTTCCCACTTTGAACTTAAAAATGGCCATGTGTCCCTTCACGGGTCCAAGGCATTCTTTTATAATTTTACTCCTTTTTTCCATTATGTATCAAAACACCAAAAAGGGCCACCCTTCCGCCATTGCTCGATCTGGCCAATCAGAAACCTCCAGGGATACAGGGCCAATTTATACTTTTACAAAAATAAAAAAAGTGCTAAATTCACAAAAGGATCCACCACGCCTCATCCAATTAGAGATTTCCACGTACCCGTGGACGTTGGGGAAAAACTTGACAGGGAAAATACGCCCGTAAAAAGATAAAATGAAGGGGAAAAACTCCATTTACGCCAAAATTTCAAATTGTTTCTCCATGGACAGAGAAATAGCAAAAAACACCAGGCTAAACATGATCCACGGCCATAGAAAATATTGACAATAACACCCAAATGAAAGTTAAATATTTTCACGCATCCATACGGGAAAATGAAAAATATATCAAACCACGAAGATTGAAAGATTTTAAATCAACAGGGCAAAATTGCAAATGAGCACCGACTCAAAATTTTCAAATTTGACTTGAAAAATGAGGGAAATTTTGAGGGCGACAACACTGCTAAGGTAGGGGGTTATCTATCTTCATATTAGAATCAAATGATTTTAAGAACTAGATATGGCACAAGATTCACAATCCACACCAAGCTTATCTTTTCCTATCACATAGAGTCATATGAACCTGCCCCTATCCATTCAAATTGCTTAATACAAGAAGAACATGATCAAGTTTCGAGTTCAAAAGAACAACCTTCTCCTCCTCTCATTCCTGACTTATTGTTTGATGAATGGGCTAAGAGAAATCACAAATTCAATCCGTATTCTGAAGAAATAAAAGCTTATGAAACTGGTCTTGGCACTTATTGTTTCCTACAAGCGGAATCTACTATGCCCATGGAATTCAAAGAAGACAAAGAAGATGTTTATGGATTATGGAAGATGTATTTTGATGGCTCTAGAAGATGAAATGGAATTGGGGAAGATGTTGCGTTGATCTCTCATGTAGATGAGAAATTCTTATTTTCTCATAGGCTACAATTTGCATGTTTCAATAATGTGGTGGAGTATGATGCATTTGTTCCTGGTCTATTTATTATGGAGAAGAAAAGGATAGAGAAGTTGCAAATCTTTGGAGACATTGAGCTAGTCATTAACCAAGTCCATGGTAGATGTGATACAAAGAACAAGATGTTGAAGGCCTATAGACACAGAGTCTGGGACTTTCTGGAGAGTTTTGATACTCCCAACCTTCAAGAAATACCATAGAAATTAAACAAGGAAGTAGATCAAATGGTGGATCTCAGATCTTAGTTTTCACCTGGAGAAGATCTGATTAAAGGCAAGGTGCAACATATCAAGATGGTTATTAGGCCATCCATTCTTGATAATGCAACCAGCTAGAAAGTATTTGATAGTGATGAAAAAAATGTCTAATTTATACAGAATGAGGCTGAATTTTCTTCAAAAATTTAGTATGATTTGCAGATATCTATGGTGATCAGATTATTCAGCTCAAAACAAATAAATTTCCAAAAGGATTGGTCACTTTAGAACAAATTTTCAGCCTAGATGATGAGTTCAAAGGTGCAAAAAAGAGCATGGTGGAAAAATAAGAATACTGTTAACTAGTTGTAGTTGCCCCTGGAAAGGTAAGTGATGAACATGAAAAGAAAATTTTTGTTGCCTTATGTCAAAATTTCAATGACATGTTTTCATGGGGCTATGAAGACTTAAAATAATTCAATCCAAACATATACCAACATTCTATTTATCTTGATCCAGAGATCAAGCCGGTTAGGAAAAAACAAACGCTGATAAACCCCAAGATAGATCCCCTCATGAAAAAAGAATTGTCTAAAATCCTTGAGGCTAAAATAATATTTCTAATTAAATACTCTACTTGTGTGGCAAACCTAGCTCCAGTAAGAAAGAAGAATGGTGAAATAAAGCTTTGCATAGATTTCAGGGATTTTGTAGACATTTGTTGGAGCTGAGATATTTTCATTGCTTGATGGATATTCGGGCTTCAACCAAATAAAGGTATAGGAGGAGGATCAATATAAGACTACGTTCACTACCAAATGGGGAAGATATGCATATCAAAAGATGCCTTTTTGGATTATCAAATGCAGGTGCCACCTTCCAAAGAGAAATGGATATTTCCTTTAAGGGATACCTTAATTAATTTCTCCTTGTGTATCTTGATGATATTAATGTTTTCTCAAAACATAGAAAAGATCACATTAGTCATCTCGAGAAGGTATTTGAAATATGCATGGATTTTGGTGTATCTATTAACCCCAAGAAATGTAGTTTTGCAGTCCCTAGAGGTAAGCTTTTGGGGAACGTTGTTTCTAAAGAAGTCATTTCAATTGATCCAGAAAGAGTTTCAGCCATCCTTTCTCTCTCCTTGCTAGCTCGCAAGAAATATTTTCAGTATTTCCTTGGAAAGATTAACTTTGTTAAGCATTTCATACCTAGATTCATGGTTCTAGTAAAACCACTTACTCTCATGCTCCGAAACTATTCGACTTTCAGATGGACTGCATAGGGGAAGGATAGCTTTGAAAAGATCAAACAAGAAATAACCTAGTCTCCTACGTTGATTAAAACATAATACTCCAAAGATTTTATCTTATATGCGTATGGAGTTGATTCTTGTATTGTCGCGGTCTTAACCTAGATAAAAGATCAAGATTTGGAGTAACCAATGGCATTCTTCAGTCAAACCTTGAAATATTATGAGCTTAAGTATAACTATATTGAGAAGTAAGTGTTTTCCATCATGTGTGCTTTGAAGAAATTTAAAAGCATGATTGTAGCTAGTTGCATAAAAGTTTTAGTGTCACACACTAGCGTAGAATACTTCATTATGGGAACAAAAATTAGTGAGAAACGAGATAGATGGGTAACTTAAATCATGGAGTATGATGTGAACATTAAGGCCATAAAATTGGTAAGAGGTTATGCTCTATACAGATAGCTAACTGAAGATGCGTGGAATGACCCAAAGATTTCTTTCTTCCTAGAAGAGGAGAGTCAAGATAACATTAAGACATAGCCATGAATAACTGGATGAAGAAAATGATAACATTTCTATCTTCTAGTGTATATCCCCCTGGTCTCAGAAAATCAAAGAGCTAGAATTTAAGGTTGCAATCTTTTCCATATGTGCTGGTTGATGGTGTATTATTCAAAAGGAACATTGATGGTGTGTTTCTCATGTGTATTGAAGGAGAAAAATGTAATAGGATCATGTCCCAATTCCATGATGGTTTCTCGGGAAGACATTTCTTTGCTAGGGCTACATCTATAAAGATAATAAAAGAAGGATATTTCTGGCCTACGTTGTTCATGGATGCTCACAAATGGGTTACAAAATGTAAGGAGTGTGATCTCTTTATTGGAAAGAAAAGACTGGCGGCTCTACCTCTTCATCCAATTCAGGTGGATCAGTTATTCTTACAATGGGGTCTTGAATTTATTGGAATGATCAATCTTCCATATAATTCACTTCACAAATTGGTTCTCATAATAACAAATTACTTCATGAGGTGGACCGAAACCGCATCATTCAAGGAAGTTACTAAATTAGCCATCTTGGAATTTCTTGAAGAAAATTTTACAATGTCTAGCATTCCTCAGACCATTATTTATGATAATACCAAATATTTTATGGGATCTAATATTTCTAATTGGGCTTTAGGACTTGGGATTTATCTCAAGAATTCCTCCAATTATTACTCTCAAGGTAATGGATTGGAAGAATCTACTAACAAAAATCTGATCAGGATCATGAAAAGAACCATGGACATCAATAAAAGGAAATGACATACAAAGGTGAAAATTTCTCTATGGGTGGACATGATAACAATGAAGAAATAAATTTGTACTTCTCCTTACAGATTGTTATGGAAAAGAAACTATAATTCCTTTGCCACTAGAGTTTCCTTCACTTGAATTAGCACAACAGCTGGAATTGAAAGCGTGGATCAAAGGGAAATCAGAATAGCAGAGCTATTGGATCTTGAATAAAATAGAAAATTTTCCATGAAAATGATGGAACAACATAAAAATTCAACTAAAAAGTGGTTTGAAAAAAAAATCTAGGCCTCATACATTCAAAGTTAGAGATATGGTCTTTAAGTGGGACGTGGACAGAGATAAACCAAGAAGACCCTTCAAATTTGATGTTATTGGGATTGGACCATACATCATTACTGCTTGCAAGGCGGCTAATTATTTTGAGTTGTTTGATCTTAATGGGAATGTGTTTAAAATCTTTGTAAATGGGATTCATCTCAAACCTTCTCATTATGAGTTTCATGCATCTTGTACATAGTAGATTAGTATTTCAATTCCTCTAAGTACATTCAAGACATTTTCCTATTTGTAGTATAGGTTTATTTTCCCTAAGTGCTTTTCACATATTTTGTTACTTGGGGATATTATTGCATAGGTTCCATGTTTTCAGAGGATTTTGTTGTAAAATGAATTAAAGAATTCAAATGCAGAGCAACTAAACCAATCAGCTGAATCCATGTTGAATGAATGCCTAAGGCTACTGATCATCCATCTAGTAGGTAGATGACCCCTGTGAGTTGCAAAAAATGTTTCCCAATTTTACATCCCTTGCAAAATTTGAAGCAACTTTCAAGTGCTAGACTTGGTGGAAATTCAAATACAAATTTGGAGAAACCTTAGAAGTATTGAGCATGTCATGGATTTAAGGCAAAAGCCACAACTACGAAGATTAAGCTGTCAAATTCAAGAAAGCCACGATACATAGGAAGTTCTGTGGAATGATGAAAAGACTCCATGGGTGGATATTCAAAGAAAAATTACTTTATATAGTTCCATGGGCTAAGGCAACAGGAAAAGGCGGGCCATGGGTCACAAGGAAGAAAGTCACATCATTATGGCAAGCCACGGAATGTTTTCCAAATCCACGAGGACCTAGGGTGCCACAATACAAAGGAATGATCCAAGGATGATAAAAGCCACACAAGATTGAGTGGAGAAGCCACATAATAAGATAAAATGCCTATTCTTTTTGGATACCATAAATTTATCTGTCTTCAATTTGGATATCAGATCTTTGTAAATCCAATAATTTTTTGCTATTTTTCATGCAATCAAATCCAATTTCATGAATAAAATCAAGGAAAGTGGTAAATATTCAAGGAAACTTGTCAAGCATATAAAAAGTGCATTTCTAGGTGGCACAACCACCAACATTAAATGTAGTATGGGTGATCATTTGAACGAGGCATGTAACAGTGGATAAACATAGTGATCCCCTATACCCTAAGTGAAATTAATGAAGGTGGTTGGGATTGGTTGAAGGAATTCAAATTTCCCTCTAATTTATGTTATTTCTCCCTTCCATTATTTTCTATATATTGTAGAGCAATGCTCATTCTTACGGGTTGGATACTTTTAGAATTTGGGCATCTTGTAATACAAGGCTTCTCTCTTGTGTTGCGTATATGTCCTAAGAGTTGTATGCTTTGGAATTTGATTATGTGGATGTTTTTATCTTCCTCTTGCGGTTGTAATGGTCTGTGCACAACTTCAGGCAATAAAACTTAATCTTGTGGCTTGTTCCTACCCTTGTTCTTATGTTATTGAACCTCTTTCCTTTCTTTCATTCGCAGATGTGTTGTATGTATCATTTATGAATCTTTCTCTATTGTGTGTCATGAAAGTGGATTTTGGGAGTAATTTTGATCTGTGTCACATATCTTGTTCTCTTCATTATCATTTCCTCTCCTTCCCCCTTATCTAAATGTATTCATCCCCTTATTTTCTGGTGTTATCACCTTTGTAGATTAGGATTTCATCTATGCATCTCTTTCTCACCTTGGTCTCTTGGGAAGTTAGATTAGGATTAGATAGCTGCATTCAAATTTCTAGGAGTAATTTTAACAGGAGAGGTAAGTAGAGGAAGTCGACCTTCTCTGGAGGTCTGTCTCAGTTTGAGTCCCATAAATTGGAGACAATCCCATGTTGACTAAAATTTTAGGTTGTCTATGATCTGAATGCGGGTGTAATTTTGAGCTCCAATAAGAATCATGTTCTATAATTTTCCAATCTTGAATTTTCAATGAGACCTCTATTTTTCTATACATTTTACATTATGTTGAAAATTTATTATTTTAAAAAAATATGAAGTAATCTTACATTCTACAATGGTAGTGTCAATTATCAATATTAAAATATCAATTTTACAAAATTATGTTACGCATCAACTTACAATTCTTTATATTCAAAACATTCTAGTTTGACTATTTAATGTAAATTTCAGCCTTTTGACATAGCCTTAGATTTTACAATTTTATGTTATAATGCTCAATCCAATTTTTTTTTTACAATATTTATTTCTCTTTTTGTTCACCTAATCCGTTTGACACACCCTTGGTTTGCATAACATTATTATTGACTATGTTAATTCCAAGATTATAATTATAACAAGAAGCCTACATTTACCTAATATTACCTAGAATTTATTTAGTTTCACATTTATTCCTTACTCTAAATGAGCATCAAAATTTAATTATTTTTATTATTTCTTTACATCTACCTTATTTTTCATTGATGTGTATAACACACTCTTTACTTGTAAACTTTAAAATTAAATCACATTCATATTTTGTTCACTTTCAATAGGAGATCTAAAGTATCCTTCTTTGTTGAGGTTTCTAACATAACCAAATATAATTTTCAAACTAATTATTGCGATTTGGGAATCACTTTAATAAACCAAATGTTTCTTCAATTGGGTAACCAAATAAAAAGGAACTTTAAATTTCTAAACCTTAAACATGGCATATTTAAGCACATGTACCCTCCATTTTGACCACTCCTTCATCATTCACCCCGTAATGTTATGTAGTAAACAAGAAATTTCAAAACAACATTTTGAGTTGTAAATGATATTGATAAAGACAAACCCTTAAAATTTGGTGTTCTTTTATAATTCCTTTTTTAAAAGTTCTTCAAGGATTGTTCTCATGCCATCAAAATATTTAATATTTTCCATTACTCTCCCATTTTCTTCTAAGGAATATTTTTAAATTTCAATTCTTTCTTTGTTGGTGGCATTCAATAAGGTAGTTGCAAACCTTATGTTCTGTACTTATAAGAACAACCAACAATTTAAGCATCAAAATTTCATGTAATGGTTTGTAAATATTGAAAATGCATCTAATTTTATTATATTGAGATGATACAAAAAATTATATAAATTAATAATTTAGAGGCCTTAAGAAAATGAAACTTATAACAATAAACAATAATTTTGGATGATTAATACCATAAAATATAGTACAGTTGAAAATATGGAAATCTTGTTAGTGTTTGAATTACAACCTCTGATATCAGATTCCATTTTTTTGGTGAGAAAATTTTTCAAGTGGACAAACTTTTGGATTTCTTGCCAACACTCTGGGAATCTAAGTCCCTCTACTTAACCGGTGTAGTTGTCGTATATGCATGCATGAGTAAAGGTGGATATTTCTTGTGGCATTGTGGTCGACGATCCAACAGGGGCACTCCATTGACCCTATGGAAAAGCTAGCAATCTCTTGCTAGGGAAGACTTTGTATGAAGAGTGGGAAAGGGGAGTGAGAAAAGAGGTAGGAGAACTAATGTTGTAGGTAAAAAATTAGATTTCTGCACACACTAGTTAGAAATTTCATCACATGCACTAAAATTAGGAAGAAACAATACTACAAACAGCAACAAGACCAATTAGAATTTAATGAACACAAAGTATCAGTAAACCCCTTAGTCAAAAAAGGCTTGAAACTCCTTCTTGTATTGATGCTCAAGAAAAAATTGTACATAGTATGAGAATGGAAGACATTGGGAATAGGGGAAAAGTGGCTAACTCATTTCACTCACAAGTGAGAAAAATCTCTCTCATGAACTTACAAGAATATAACCATCTAGAATAATTTCAAGATTATAACCCTTTGGAATGAAGAGCTCATTACAATTTATAGCAATATGAATTGTCCTTTCACCTCCCTTACATGACTCTTTACTTCCATATTCCACTCGTGACCTTTCGTTTTCCATGAATTCAGTATTTCTCTTATAATTTTGAGAAAATACTTTTTACAAATTTAAAATAGATCACTTAAGTGGATAGGACAAAATAAAATGATGATGCATAACAAAGAATTAGAATGGAGAGAGAAATTAGAGAGGGAAAGAGAGGGAGAGGGAAGGGATGGAGGGGAAAACACTCCTCATGAAGAAATGCTTTGAATACCTTGATGCAACCATGAACTTTGAACGGGGATTTCTGCCACTGGTGATCTTCTATACTGATGAATATTTCTCACTTCAATAACTTTGAATCATTTTCCCCAATCTAGTGATGACCACAAACTCTGTGATGCATGGACATCTTAGACCATATAATGGGTGTTTAGAAACATTATTATGATGTTTACCACTACAAGCTTGATATGAACACATACAATTCCCACGATGACCCTCCTTGAAACTTGGTTGATGAACCCTTTGACTTGTTGAAATCGTTCTGACCAATTCACTTTGGATCACTTGGTTCCTTAAGTGATGAAGATGAATTCACATGATGTGCCTTGTAATGCCTTGCTTTTCTTCTGTACACCATTTCACTTAAGATGATGCTTCTAGGACCTTTGTGAATTTTTCATTCCTCCTTTTCAACTCATGAAACAATCTCATTATCCAAAAGGGAGTCCAAAAATCAAGAAGGTGAGTGAAAATAAAGTCATGCAACTTTCCACTCTGAAATGAAATCTTTCTATTTTTAGAATATGAGCCTATGCTTTGTTATTTTGGGACATATCACTTATCTTTCTCAAGTTTCACCTTTTGAAACATATACCATATTCCAACCTCCTTTGTTCCTAATATATTGATATTTTTATCACATTTCTATTTTTAGCAGGTCGCTATTTGGGGACCTGCTATTACAGGAAGAAGTCATTTTCTGTCTTACTTTCCATTTTACCCCTTTTTTAATTATCCTGAGTGATCAAACTTGAAATTCAATGGGAATCACCATTTATAGCATGTGAGGTAGTATAACATATGTTAATTATAGTAAATGGTGAAAATGACCTATGTTTACGATGGGAATAACTATTTTGGATTCAGTTCTTCGTCACAAACTCGTGCTCCAATTTTCATCATGGTTTTCTTTCCAGAAAACTTAGAAATGAAAAATGAAAATTTATACATGGTAAGAGATTCAGGTATGGAGATACCAAGGAAGAATATTGATTAAAAATTAGTCCTTCATATCTTGATAAACTGGCAACTTCATCATATAAAAACTAGTTTGAGAGAAACTAGATTTTTTGGAGACCCTTCCCTCCAAATTTCAGATGATTTCACCCACCGAATCTTTGGGAGTTTGAAAATTTCTTCAAAGAGGGTAGGATGCTGATAAAAAACATAGCCCTCCATATCACTAAAAAATAGGGACTTCATGGTGCAAAAACTAGTTAACGCGAAACTAGATTTTTCAACGATCATTCCCTCTAATTTTCATGCCATTTCACCCACTGGAACCATGAGAAGTGGAGAGGTAGCTTGCTGATTTTTTCCACTACTGTGTCACGGCAGCCATTAAATAAGCTTGAAATTTATAGGTATGGTTTTTTTCTTCATTCACAATGAAATAAATTCCATTGCAATAGGTTGTTTCTTCTTGTCTCATTGGTGAAATTTCTCTTCAATTCGGTTGCCGATTTGATGGGAAATTGAACTTTGTTCTTCGTAGAGCTGGAAATGAAATTTCTTTGCTATTAGCATTCCTGGCTTCAAATGGGAGGTTTGAAGGTGATTTTTAATGGCCTTTGAGAGTGAAGAACTTAGCAACAAATGGTTCTTCATTTCATGTACCGGTTTGCAAGATATCTTCAAATCTTCGTTTTATGATAGTGAGGATTTTCAAATGATTTCTCTGTTTCTCTCTTTCCGTTCTTTGATCCTTGATCTCTCATAATCAATATTTCTTTAGAGAATTTTTTTTTAATGTTTTTGAGGATTTGGTTATTGTGGTTGAGTTGGTTCAAGGTTCATCAAAGGTGGACTGAGGTGTTCTCTATAACTTTTCTTCTGACAGTGAGAAGTAACAAGAAGCAACAAACAGTTAGAATTGTTTTCAAAATTTTGAGTTTGAGTTGGGTAAATTTTCATGTCCTTAACATCTCTCACCTTAAAGAGATGTGAGGGACATCAGTTTCCATGGTGAGAAAGAAGGTGACACATGGCATTGATCTGATGACAGGGAGTGAGTGCTCTAAAAGTAGCTTTAAAGCACTGAGGGGCTGGAAGCGGGTCACATGGGTGACCAAAAATATATCCTAGGCGGATGGGAAAATTTTTAAAGGTTTGATGTCTCTGACCTATGAGGAATGTGAGGGACATCAAATTCCATGGTGGTCCTAGAGATGACACGTGGTGGAGATCCGATGACTAGTAATTTGAGCTCCAAATTGTACCCGGGGGATAAACTAACTATCTTGATGGTCGTATGGGGTTCCAGAGGTCACATAAGGGATGGGAGAATTTTTTCCAAGGTTGATTTACCTACCCTTAGGGACGTCAGGGACATAAAATCCCACTAGGCTCCTGGAGTTGACATGTGTCCTCCCAAAATTTGGCTAAGTCCTGAACTTTCTCCAAGAGGACAACTTGCAACAATGATAACTTGAGCTCCCGATGGAATTTTTTCAGAAAATATTTATCTAATCCTAACTAGAAATGGAATTTTGAATCCAATAGTGGGGGTATCATTTCTTTATTCTTCCATTTGATCTCTGAAATTTTTTTATTTAGTAATCCACTTGTGCCTGAGGAAAACTGCCTGCAGACCTCATGCGCCAAAGTGTTGTGAAAATAATGATTTCACACTATTTTAGGGATTGGAATTATATTTCCAGAGATGTTTTTTTTTTCTCCTAACTCCATCCAGAGCTCCCAGAATCACCTTCCGAAGCTCAGCAGCTAGTTTGGCCTGTGCACTGACTAGGCTTGTGAACCTTAATTTTGGCAAAACTGCCCCAACTTCTCCGAGCCCTTCCAGAATATTCCTGAATCATCTTCATGATGTCCCAATACCTTTGAATCTCTCCAAACTCTCTTTGGATCTTCTGCTCCATTCCATGGGATTTCTTCAGCCCTAAGAATGCCAGTGATAGCCCTTCCCACAGCTGCATGTAGCTTACAATTTTTAATGAACTCCTAAAATCACCTAGGGGGATGAGATAATGTTAATCAGGAGGTCACTTGGAGTGACTGGATAGACCTGGGGTGTCTTGGAATGATAGGACTTGAAAAAAAAATTAACACAGGGGTATAGTTGTCATGCTCAGAAATATTTGATTTCCTAGTTGCACATTTGCATGAAAGCACATTTATAAATATTTTTCATCTTCTATGTATATAGAATATAGTTATACTTCTATATCTTTATGCATGTTTGATTTCATGCTAAATTTTTGACATGAAAAATTGAAAATTTTCCATGACGACTATGCCCACACTAAAAAATCCTTGAACCAGGTAATGTAAACTTGCCTTCCAATCAATCTCTGACTATGTAAACCCCATCATGACTGACAGGAATGTGATAACTGGATTTTTAAATTATGTTTCATGTACATGTAAGATGGTGGTAGGAAATACATGGATTCATTTCAATTCACTTTGAAGGAAATATTCATGTAGGCCCAAAAGGCCTATTTTATGACCTTTTTCACCTGGTCAGCACCTCTTGGGGATGTAACAAGAAGAGATAATGCCTCAAAGTAGTTTTTGACAAAGATATGCAATCATACGAGGTATTTAAGGAAAATTTTGGAAGAAAATCAATGTTTAGGAACAAGTTATGTGAAATTGGGTCTTTGTGAGAAGGGTTTTGGGTGTAGACACCAAATTTGGGTCACACTCCCCTTGGTCCCTTTCAATTAATTAAGCACACCATGGCCCCATTACTAATTATTATTAATATATTCACCTTCACATTATTAATTAATTTAATTATTTTATTTAAATTAATTTCACCCTCACACCTACACCTCACCTTGGACCCATTCTAGGGGCATTTAACTCATAGTGTTTGAGTCATCACCCTCAACACTGAGTCATCACTGAGTTATAACTCCTAGTACTGAGTCACTAACTTGACCTAACTAACTAAGACTTCTTCCTAAACCTAACTGGGCCTCTCCTAAGTTCTTCATGCCTTCTCTCATGAGAACTCTACTTTCCTAAGTGGACTCAATGAGGAAATCACACCAAATCTGGGAAGCTCTGCATATTTTTTGGTAAACCTATACTTTCCCACCTTAACCGAAGCTGGTTATTCCTTAACCAGCACTGGTAACCTAACCGCCATCATTTACTTTATATACAACTTTGCAACCTTTTACCTGGGTTGGTCATTTTCAGTTTTGGGAGTTCTATTACATTCGAGCATGAATCAAAAGCCTCTCAACATCTAGACAACATGAGATACTCAACCACAGGCCCAAGTGAGCATTCAACCCTCATTCCAAGGCATTAGAATACTTACAGGAACACTTCGGGAGTACTGCCACGACACTGAACCTAGAATCTCTTCACGGATCAACTATCGTCCTCCCTCACCTACCAGATCTGTAAATGCAAGTAATTATATGTGATTTCAATCATATTGTGCTTTATTAAAGTAGATATTCTTTACCTTCATTATACTTTATTCCTTCTTGCATTCCTTTATTTCCAACTTCTCACCAATCTACCAATCCAACCACCTATAACCTTTTTTCCTTCCATACCTACCCCTTATGTATTCTTGAGTCTTCTTGGTAATAACATGAACCTAACCACTTCTTTTTCACTCTCTGTGTAATCACAAAGAGGCTCAAAAACTATTTTTATTAATATACTACCAATTTCCCCTATTGATGTTGGTCACCTAACCATCGTCGGTTTTACCTCTTTACCGACAACAGTCACCAAACTGATATCAGTCATTGTGTCTTTATTTTAACCTTTACCAAACAATCCGTAACATAACCAAACTCTACCCAAACCTTACCTAATACCCCTATGACCTTTCCTAACCAGAAAAATACCTTGCCTAATGTTGGATTAGTTTTTACTTCAATACTCTACTTAATCTAGTATGTTGATAACATTTTGAGACACCTAAATCAAAGTGTTAGCAATAGGACCTCTATTTCTCACATTTATTTTCATTAATTTGATAAAAACATTGGATTTACAGCCATCTAGGAAGTATCACACTTCCCCAAACTAGCAATCGTTAGGCATTCCATTGTCATTTACTATTTAATATCATTTTGTGGTCTTGTTGTGTTTGTTATACAGGTCATTCCTCCTAGCCAAAGGGAAGCTCTCACATTCAGTCTGATCAAATTATACAACATGCACATACCATCTACATAATCACATGTATTCATCCTTATCCATTACATTATCTGTTTTACGCATACTATGAGGTGAAACATTGGGAAATGCATGTTTTAAAAATGCTAGTCACCTTGTTTTAAGAGTTTCAGGAACATAATGAATATTTAGAAACTCATAGCCCAGGCATTGGAGAGATAAAAGATCCTACGTTATGGTGGAATCATCAAGGAAATATTTTGGAAATATTGAGATGTGGAAAATTGTCTAACAATGTGACACAAAGATCTTTGTACAAGATGTAACTTGCTCGAAAGGTTTTGGGAGACTCATGAATATTTTTGAGCATAACCAAAGCTCAAATGAAATGATTTTTTAGTCTGTGGTGAATGTAAACCTCTTATTATCACTTAGTCTACCGACGCACAAATTGAGGAAAAAATGCAAATATGGGTAAAATTCGGTGAAGAATTATTTATCAAAACTTTTAAATAGGATCATGCGATTCATTATCCATTTTCCATAAATATTCATATATTGGACGACCAATTTATGTTAAATTTATCTCCTGGGGTGAAGAAAATAAATTTTCACCAACTTGGCAAAGCTCTAGTCACGCGAATGCAACTCTTAAGACACCCAAAAACATGTTGCAGTCATGTGACAATAAGTATTGGTCACCAAAAATAACTTTTGGTCACCTAAAAATGAATTTCAGGCATCCTGGAGGCTTTAGACACACGACATGAAGGTGTAGATGTGTGTCACGTAGGCCTAGGTGATCACAAAATACATTCGTGTGTCGGGAAAGTTTGGTCATGCATCAGGAAGGTCTAGTCGCATGTCATGAAATTCAAAGTTTATTCATGTGACAAAATAATGCAATTATTTGACCCATAGATGTTGTCCCATGTTATAAATATTTTGGTCATGTTTCAAGGAGATTTTGGGCAATCCAGTGATGATGTCATACGTCAAGACTAATTTGGGTGACTTGGAAAATGATGTCGTGCGTCAAGGATATTTTTGGAAACCTAGTGATGATGTGATGAAAACATGTAGGCATGAAGGAAGGTGAAATATCACAGGTGATGAAGGAACATCATAGGTCACAACAAAATTCAAAATTCCAGCAGTCGTGAAGTAACATTGAAGGTCGTGCCAGGAATTTAAAAGGTCAACAGTCATGAAAGAAGGTGAAAGGTCATGTAGGAGAGATGTGAGGATAGTCATAGCACTATAAATATGAATGAAACCCTCATTCCAAGGGGATGGTCAATTCTTGTTTACTAGCTCTCATTTTCTTTCTAGAAATAAGGTCCTTCATTTCTTCTATTCCTTGTCTACTATTGTTTTATCTCCATCTCAACTTGTACTTTGGAAGCATTGTAAATTTGGCAACATGATGCAATAAGACTTTGTGTTTCATGTTAATTTTTCCTCATTATTTTAAAATTATTTCTTCTTATTGAATCAAGTGAAATGTTCTGGTTTTAATGAAATAAACTTTTCTATGTTATTTGTTGTCTAAAATCGCTCTCTTATTTTCCTCTCCTATCTCCATCACTAAACAACTTTCCTCCCTTTTATTAAATGCAAGAAATTACAACAGGTTTATGTAAGTATTCGTGTGTGATCCCCAGTCTTTGTTCCCACCCATAATTAGTTTAGATTGTTTTCATTTCTTTGTTTTCAATAAATGGAACTGCCCCATTAAAGAAGAGGGACTCAGTCCCTGACACTGTTGGTGAGAACCCACTGATTTTTCCAGTTAACAAATTATTTCACCAGTAGTTTTTGGTTCCCACCATGGGGAGAATTCAACATATCTGCACCCAATATTGATTCCAAAAAATCTTTTAAAAATTATATATTCCAAATAATCAAAAATCTAGAACTGAAAAAGTCATTGAGCCTTATGTCTTTCATTGATGGCTATTGTTAGTAATCCCCCAATCCTAAGACCTGAAATTCTCTTCCACACCCAAGAGGATATTGGATCAGACTTGAGGGATTCTATTTGGCACATCTGATTAAAATTATTCCATTACCACACTGCTACAAGAGTCCTTGATTCCAAATAAGAACATGAATAATCCTTAGAGAGAGTGAGACAAGTTCAAAACCAATAGAGGAGAGCCTAGAAGAATCTTGTTTGAATTACACATTTAAGCTAGATGACAAAAGGTATACAATATCTTCAAGAGTTGGTGGTTTGACTGATCATAACTTTGAAGAATGATTACAAGCTGATTTTAGACTTCTTAACATTCAAATTACAAGAATAACAGGTCGAAATTACTCCCCATAATGGCTTCCTACTTTGTATTTTGAGCCCCCTATCGATGGATTTGTATTCAAACCTTTAAACTATGTTCCTCCATGAGAGGAATTTGCTAAAGAAGATATTACAAGAATCAAATTTGTTCTTGAAGGAGTTGAATAAATAGAAGAAGAAGCTAAGGAAGAACCAACAATGTATCAACAAGCACCGCTACCCTGGGTGAAAAATACAAGTCCCTTTGCTCTCACCCGCCTTTACAAAATCTACCTAGAGTTTCGAGAAATTACTTCCCCAAGTTCAATGTTGATGAAATTAAGCATACATATGAACACATTGTATCCTTCATCACTTATTGTGGAGTGCTAGGAGTTGGATATGAAGATGTATCAGTCTGTGTTTTCATAGAATCCTTGCAAGATATAACAATGAAATAGTTATACCACTTACTGAATGGATCTATAACTAAATGGAATGACATTAAGACCAATTTTGAATTCATATTCAAACATATAAAATATGTTAATGTACTTTTGGCCCAATCGTATCAACTGAAGAAATAACCCTTTGAACCAATGAGGGAGTTCATTGCAAAGTTTAACAAGATGCTTTACAAGATACCCGAAGTGGTCCGACCTACTGCAGACAACAAGCTAAGATTCTTCATAAATTCCAAGCTTCCTGGGGTGTGTTTATGCTAATAATAAATCAACCAATGGATTTGGATGAAGTAAAAAATACTTTAATTAAAATAGAATATGATATAATTATATTAGGAAAGATCAGAAAAGGTATAAGTAACGAGAAAGGAAAAAATGATTCATTAGTCTAGAAATTGGCTAATGATGTCTTATCTCTTAAGAAGCAGTTGGCTCAAGCTTCTGTGAGCAGGGAGGTTACCAAGAAGAAATTTCTAAATAGACAAAGGATTGGCCCACAACCTCGAATACTTGTTCTAGAGGCTCCCCCTATCAATGCAGCTTGTGATACAAATGGCGATGATGAAGATGAGATTGGCAAACAAGATGATGAAGATGAAGAATAAAATGGGCTTGAAATTGAAGAATTTAATGATGCTAAGATTGGGTACTTCATGTACTCATCCAAATATGAAAGTGAAGAAGGTGATGCACCAAGTTTCTCTTATGTAATGTTCACTCATTCTCAATCCAAAAAGAAATGGTCTTCCACTACTACTCCTAAGAAGAAGAAGAAGCATGCAAATTCTACCATGATGACTCCATCTAACAAAATAATCAATAGAGGAGTTGTACTTCCACCTTATATGGACTCTACTAGGGAAAAAATAGACCTTGTGGCATCCAAGAAGATAATAGATGAAACAAGTCTCTTAATTCTACATTTGTTAAAGCATCTTCTTCTAAGCCTTCTAATGCTACTTCCAAAATAGTGAATGTGTCTAAAAAATTTTTTTAAGTACCTAATAAGCCCACATTAGCTTCCAAGATTACCTTTGTTACCAAAATAACCCCTATTTCCAAAGTAGCATCTTCTTTACTCCCCAAATATTCCACTACTTAGTATAAATATACTTTCTCATCTTCCAACATCATAGATCATGCCAAAAGGTAAAACTAAGCACTAAGAGGGGAGGTGAATCAATGCTTATTAAAATTGTGTGTAATTTATAATGATTCAATCAACCAACCTTGAATATTGTAACAATGAATAACATGAACATCCAACCATCAAATAGAAATAGCAGAAAACACACATGTACACATGATGAGACAAGATTTGAGGTGGGAAACCCAATAAGGTAGAAAACCCATAGAAGGATTAATCAAAGCAATATCAAGGAAAATTGTCCAATGAGTATTACAATGATCTCACCAAGTGGTGAGCACCCACTCACCCTAAAGCTCTAACTTCAGTTTTGAAGCACCCACTCTAATATAATATCAAACACCCACTTGATTACAAGGACAAGTAACCACTTGAAAGATTTAGCAAGCACCCACTTTCTAGGAAGCAACCACTTAACAAATCTGAAGTACCCACTCCACTTCTATGCTAAACACCCACTTAACTATTGTTCTGCAAGCAACAACCTACTAGGAAGCTCACTCCTAAGTTGCTGAGATACAAATCAAACTTTGAACATATAAATTTTTTTGATCACCTTCACTTCTTTGTTTCTTTCATAAATATGATGTGATCATTGTTTCATCTCATTTTAATTCTCTTTTCCTCTATTGATTCACCATAGTTTCAAAGAATTCATTCAATCCTCACTGTTAAAAATTAGCACTCAACATTGTACCCTTTCAACAACATTTACATGCTCAGAAATCAGGCTTAAATAAACAAGTAATTCTACTAAACATGAATCTTTATTTTTCATATTTTATAAGAAAATAATCTTCACCTTTTTATGATATGTCTACTACAGAGGAAAAGTATGTTGCTGCTACAGAAGCAAACAAGGAGATGATATGGATGCAGTAGTTTATGGAAGAGTTAGGAAAGAAGTAAGAGGATTAAAAATTATTCAATGATAGCCAAAGTGCAATTCATCTTGTAAATAACTCACCATTCCATTCGAGAACCAAACATATACAACTCAGGTATCACTTCTTTATATCAGTTTTGGAGGATGGACAAGTGAAGTTAGAGAAGATCCATACAAGTTAGAATCCTGCTGATATGTTGAAAAAGGAGGTGAAAAAAGAGAAGCTAGAAGGTTGTTTGGATTTGGTAGGTCTTCAAGATTGATATTGAAGAAGAGAAACAAGTCAGAGAAAAGTTCGAGGATGAGTTGTAACAGTGGGTTACAATAGTCAGTCTCCAAGTGGGAGATTGTTGAAGTTGTGGAGCATGATTGCAAGTTAAAGTGGCAGTTTGGTTTTCTTTGTTCTATTTTTTGGGAGGAAATCATGGCCATGGATAAAAATAGAATTTTCTTATTAATAGACTGGATTTGTTATTTTTATAAGCATGTGATATTTAGGTTGTTTGTGGTTTAAGAAATTTTTTCCAAAGAGGTGCACAAGTTATATATATGTGCAAGGATTTACTCTTTGTAGTATGAAAAAGAGAGAGAATTATATTGTATTCCTCATGACCAAGTAAAGGAGAAGTCTGTCTTTTTTCTGGTGAATGTAGCCCGAATTGGGTGAACCATGTTAAATCTTGGGTTTATCTTGTGATTGCATGCTTATTTTATTTTTGTATTAATTCTATTTTATCGTTCATCTATTTCGATCCTAACAGTTTGTTCCTATGATGATGTTCAAATTCACATAATTTTGAATACATGGAAAAGTCCCTCATATATTTCTTTTCTTCAAAATCTTAGAAGCCCATTTCTTCAAATGTTTTTTTCTCATTTTGTAATGAAATTTATTCAGCTGCTTTCACTAGAACAAAATCTATTATACCAACTCTTGTAACATATTTCAATGGAATTCTCAAGTTTACTCTTAACCTTATCAAATTTTCCAATGAGTAATAAATCCTATCAGTGAGGTAGAAATATTGACATGTTGATTACATGAGTTAAAGCCCTGTAGTGCTATAGTTGAAGTGTTAAAGTAAGCCCCACATATAAGACATTAGGAATAAATTCAAACATTTTTCAGTGTAATAGGAACCATAGGATGTGGCTTGTAAGCCAAAATATCCAAAATTTAGAGTGGAAATTACATTCCATGTGATTATTTATCGAGAAGAGAGTATTACAATTTACCTATAGGGAAAACAAAGATATTTGGTTAAACTCATTTTAGCTTGCCACAAGAAGTCAACCATTACAAGACGGCCCAACAATTAGAAATAAGTTCAAAACAAACTTCTTAGAATAAATAAAGAGTTTTTCTCAGACACTTGTAAGGAGATAACGTTTGATCATTACTTCAAAACAGACTTTTACTTTGATCTGTGGATACCTATTCAATATTTGAGAGAATTATGTGCAGGAAAATAATAAAAGCAGCCCTTTATTTACTTCCAATCCATATTCATCTATAAAATGGGCCTCATTTTTGTGTTAAACTCTACCAAAATGCCTAGTGTAATGAAAAATAAGTTTAAACTCCATTTGGTATTCTTCTTCTGATTGAGGGGTCAAACCCACGATTATCTAGAAAATTAAAAATAACACTATTCCAATATATATCCAAATCTATAAACCATCTTTATTTTTGTACAAAAATGACCCTAATCTAAAATATCTATGTTCCCTAAAATTACCGGCGATTCCCTGTGATGCAATATAGCATTTACTACTGATCTACATTGCGGGTATGAAAAACTACTAAAATGTTTATTTAGTGAAATTTACACAATTCCAAGAAAATAAAGTCCCTATGATAGCGAAATGTGAAGAATAAGAAAACAATATATATACACATAAATTAAAGCTTCCAATATATGGATGCAGTTATGAGAATACAAAACACCCATTAAACGCTAACGACACCTCATTTTGACAAAACAAAAAAATACTGTGCCAGATGAAATTTGGACCCACCAATTTTGTTACGCTTAGAATTTGGACACGAAAACACAAATCTAAACACCATCCACCCATGCGGAGCCCACCAACGCCCAATGAGAGAAAAACAAAAAGAAAACGACACAGACATGTTAAAAATGGAACATGGCGGGGTTGACAAAGAAGGATGACAAAAAAATGGGACTCCACCTCCCAGTAGAAGACGCCTATGATGTAATAACAGAGTACTATCATTATCATCACATGCTTCATTTTCTTCTAGAAAAGTATCATAATTTTTATTGTTATGAGATTAAATGATTGGATCATTTTTTAGGCTCTTCTATTTATGTAGTAGAAAATGGTGTTATAAATGTACACCTGTAGGTATGCAGTCATAAAATATATTATTTGAATCACATGTATCATCAGGAGCTAAGTTTTTGTATTGTGACACCCATATGTCCAAGAAATATAAAATAATGTCACTTCCATTGCCATCATATGTTTCAACTTCTTCTAGAAGAGTAAAATCCTTTTGATTGATATATGATTAAATAATTGCATCATTTTTAGGCTTTGCAGACACTCAAATATGACATATTACTCTTTTGGTGTTGTGTATTGCAATTAAGCTTCTTGGCTAAGATGAATTCCCATATCATATTACCACTCAGTGCATGTTGCCATCTCTTGTCTAAATTTCTTATTCCCATACACAAATATGTCAAAAAAATTGAATCAATATGCAAGAATAGTTCTCAAGATCTACTTTCCAGGTTATAAATTTCAGATTTCACTGAGCCTATCCATGTCCAAAACCATATTTTTTGGTCATGTTGTCTAATCCAGTCTTGGTTGACATGTATAATCATGAAACAACATATTTTCCAACTCTATCTTTGATGCACTATCATTTCTTGGGTATTTTTATCCTTATGGGTCATCCTTATCATAATAAATTACCTTTAGAACCTTATATAAGTAATTTAAACTTTCCTTGTTTCATAACCTGACACTCTCATGAGATATCATTACAAATACCAACACAAAAGGAAATCAAGGCTCCCTAAATCTTCCTAATCTCACACACATCCTTAAGGAAACCACTACTATAGTTCTAAAACACTCAGCTAGGTCAAGTAGTCTATCTTCCCTCAAATCAAAGCACACAAAGTTCCCATTTCCAAGTTTTAGCAAAAGAATAATCCATCAAGCATGATTGAAGATGTTCAAGTTTCCAACTAGCTACATTCATATAGATGTTACATGCTAGGTGGAGAACTCCGTGTGGTTTGAGTCCTCTTCAGAGTAGTGTAGACATAGGTGATGTATAAGGTGCACTTTAACCCAAAAACTAACCTTCTTGTAGGATCTTCAACCCATGGTTTGGTTTTTAGAGTGATTCATTTGATTATAGATGATATCAAGATTTTGCGACACTAGGATTTAACAACGAAGTACATTTACATGCCAACAAAGGACTCAAAAGTCATAAAACTCGATTCTAAAGGCATCCAAGATCATATAGAAGAGGAAATATTGGATTATACATCCTGACCAAACTATACCATCTTGCACTAGGAAATTTACAAGTTACAGTTTCAACAGTGAAGTTTCTCCAGGCTTAACACTTCCAAATTCTCTAATTTGTCTTCCTAGATTCTTCTAGTTCTGATACAACTTTGTATAGCTCTCTCTCTCTATCTCTCTCTCTCTCTTGTGTATTTTGAGTTTATACATACATTGAAAGGAGAAATATATTATTTTGATTTTATACAATAGATGTTGGAAATTAATTTATTAGAATAACTCCTAGTTTCATAACCTTACATACCTTTTTATTTTCATGTAATGCATAACAAATCTATTAATATTTAAAAATATGTAAACAAACTATTGTATTTTTGTAGTGGAAAAAGTTACAGTAATCATACTTTTATAGGTACATGATCTTATGTACTTAAACCTGTTATTTTCTAGCCTTGGGTATATTCTTGAATAATTCCTTGGTTATTTCCATATGTAAAACCTTTTCTTGAACTATTTTTTGTGGGTAAAACAAATCTCTCTTGATTGTAAAAACAACATGGTCACACATAACCTTCAAACATTGATATTAAGTGGATGGATTTTTTCTCTTTTGATGTATCCATGGTCTACCAAGCAAAACGTTATAAGACCCATTTTTTAGTACCAAATACAATAAGCTTAGGATTGATTTAGGACCCATATTTTTCTCAATTAGTATCATATCCAATAATGTTTGCTTAAGTATTTTCTAAATATTCTACATATACTGAGACCATTGATGAAGTTTTCAAGATGTATATATTGATTCTCAAAGCATTGTCAAACTTGACATGTTTCAAATTTCTAAATTAACATATGAAAGATCTTATGAATAAAGTTCAATTGTATTAGGTAGCATTTGGAATTTCACTATCATAAAAAAATCTGAGTGGGTGTTTTCTTTCTTGGATTGTTCTAAGCACACTAATAAAAACATTAAAGGATTTATCATTATGAGTTTTTGGTGTGTCCCTAGGATTTTTTCTATACATCATATGAACTTTATGTATATAAGCCTAAAATAGTCTCTAATATAAGAATTTTCTCAAACAAGTAAAGGTAGAAGACCACTTTAGATCAAACGCATATTAGAGTACTATTCCACAAAGTGATATAGGGCTATAGAAAACCTTGTCCACATGAGTAAAAGATGTTGTAATGAGTAATCCACAATAAAACTAAAAACATAGTCAAACCCTATCATTGTACTAATCCACAATGTAGATGTAATGAGTAATTGTTCTAGAAAGTAAAATTCATGAAAAACAATATTGAGGAGGAATAACATGATGTTTTGCATGTTCCCAAGGTTTGGTGAAAGTAAGAATAAATTTTATGAACTCCTAAGACAAAATGTCTCTTTGGCATTCCTTATACACAATCCATACTAAGAAAAACACGGTATTTTATACTAAGTTTATTTTTTAGCAATACATGTATGGTATCCAGAGGTGGAGTTCAAATGAGAAAGGTGAGGGATGATGAAATAAAGCTCGAAAGGTGAATTAGCGGTCTTGAAAAGTAAATTTTTCTAAGTTATGAATTTATTTCCCTCTTGGGTCTAAGAAGAAACCGTACCTAGGGTTTTAGGAGAATTTGATATTCTGATAGATTTATGACTTATTAACAATCTAATTTGGTACTGTAGAACCTTAAGAAGGAGTTTTAACTGAATTTTTGGGTCTTGAGTGATTTGGGTGTATTTTGGCACATGTGAAGGGTTTTATCCATAAACCTAACTCTAGTGACCTAGTGATGACCTTATTGGAAAAATGAACAAGTGGATAGAAGGAGTTGCCTTGAGTGTTGGAGTCTACAACTTTGTAGGAAGCAAGAACTCCATAATGGGTATTAGAATATGTTCTTATATTCTTAGAAGACATTGTCAATATTTCAAAACAATAAGACTTGTGTGAAAGTAGGGCTAGAAGGAGGTTAAGACAGTAAGAAGGAAAAGATCTAAGTTTATCAAAGTTCTTGAGAAACATATCAACATAAGGGTAAAATGCATGTGCATACATTGTTATAATGTCATTTGATGGTTTTAATCCTGTAGAAGTATTATCAAGCCCAAAACACTATTTTGAAGACATAGACTTAATACTTGCAAACCCATCCTAATAAACGAGGAAGAAGAATCCAAAGGCTGTAAATGATAAAATAACATAAATATAAGTAGTGAATATTGAAGGAATAACAGTGAGTGTGCATTGAATGAATAGTGATAAGTAGAAAGTGGAAGGAATCTCAATCAAAAGTATTAAAAGTCATTATTTATAAGTATTGGTATTGTGAAGTGACTAAATATTTTGTATAGCTATATATGATCATTGATGTTAACTTGTGTATTGACCTAGTTGTTTGTGTCCCTTTTCTGCATCAATAACCCATCTTATAAATGATATAAAATTAAAATAAATGCTCCTACCTTCCCATGAAGTTTTTGTTGTTTCTCACGAATTTATTTAAGGAACCATAGGAATACTATGAGGATTGTATGTTTGCATGATAAGGACAGGGTGGTAAAAATTATATATGTATCATGTTATCCTATTCAAAAATATCTATTTCACACCAAAATACCTTAAGTTTTGTGATGAGGCCAATTGTGGAGTTTGAGCTTTTAACTAGGATAAGGGGTTTGTCAATGCTATCACACTTGTTTTGTTTGTGACTAACTTATGTTTTAAGTAATTTCTTTTTTCTTGATTTTTATTTTCATAACATGGCTTTAATTTTTTTGGATTTTTCTCTTCTTATTCCATATGAATTCAAAAGGTTGATCAAATGGATATGAAATATGATAATTCTATGGATCTTACCCTTAACCACTATACTGGAAAAATCTACAACCAAGATGTTTAGGCACCCCTAAACCTATCCTAAATAAAGAGTGTGATCTCATATTTGACCTAAGTGTGCCTCTAGTAAGATAAGGAGTTGGAAAAGTGGAGTAATAAGGGATAATGTGATACGATGAAGATAAATATTGTAGTTAACCACAAATAGAGGGTTGCTTCATATGAAAAGGTTGAAATAGATGAACTAGACGCGTAGTAACTATCAAATCACTATAAAATCATATGATATGTCCTACACAATCATAAAGAATGATAAAACTCAAGTGGGAAAGAGTGTCACAAAATGTGATAAAACTGTACCAGAAGATTCTTAAAGGAATTAAATGGAAAAATTAATCCAAGAGGGAAAATATATTAAAGGAAAATTTAAAAATTTAAAGTAAGCGAAAACAAATAAATTACCAAAATATCTTGTAAATAGGAAAATTCCTATATGTACCCAAGGGGAATAAGATATTAAAGACATTTTGTAAGAAAAATAAATAAATTGTTGAAGTACTTAATTAAGAGGTAAATGGTTGTATAAACCCAATAGGGAAGGTGTCAAAGGCAAGTCATAAAAATAAAGTAAAAGAAAAATACCAAATTTCTCAATTAAGAGGTCGATGGCCGAGTAATTCCAAGAAGGAAGGTTCCAATTCCAAATATAATACATAAAAAGAGGTATTCAAACACTAAAGTAGAGTAAGGTATTCAATCAATGTTTAATTTCAAAGTGAGATAATATGGACAAGTAATTATTGAAATCATATAGGGCATGCAATGGAACTACAAAAATAACCTATCACATTATAATCATGTCTTTTAATGTCATATCATGTATGAATCATAGTGTCTTAAATTTATTTAAGGAACTTGGGGTTTTTCTTTGTTTATCTCACTATGTGATACTACAATATTTTCGTCGACCCTCATGGAGATATGAGAGCATTCCTCCCTATTAATTTCATTTATATAATGAGGGAGGAAATGGATAAATGTTGAATGATTCTATAACTAAAAAGGATAGGAGAAATGAATTTTTTCCTCAACTAGACTAAAGTGTTTTTATAAATGTGTGTAGTCCACATGATTGGGAAACTAGGTAAAAGGTAAAGGGGAAACCAAATCCTCAATTCAATGTGGAGGAAAAGGTAATCATGGTTGATAGTGTTATCAGATTACCTGAAATGTGATATTAGAATGGGATAAAATGCCATAATGCAAGAAAAAATGATGTGGAAAAGAGGGAGGATGTGGTTATCACTGACTCTATTATTCAGATGATTTTTTAAGTTGCTTCTTGGAATTTATGTATGATCAAATATCCTTGACATTGTTTTCTGGTGCCTCATTCCCTGTGCAACACACATACAATATGGTACATGATTGTCATAAGAGTTTTCATTTTGCATGACAATAGGTGGGAGAAAATATGTTGTAAGAGGAGGAATATTTGGTTCTATGAATAGAGAACTAACTAAACAATACAACATGGTTAGTGGATCAAGATCTAGCTATGAGGTATATTGAGGGTAAAAGAGATAACTAGAGGATCCAACATGAGTTATGGCTCTAGCTCTAGGTTGAGAATATAGCTATGAGTAGGAAACATAGGTATAAGATCCATAATGATATTTTTTAAGGCTCTAACTTGTGTAGGGGAGAAACATACTCCTTGTCTCAATCAATTAATCATCCTCAAGATTAAATTCATGAATCTCATAATAAAAATGAAGTTTGACACAAATGAAATTGATGTTATGGTTAAATGTACATTGTAGGGATTTCAGGTATAAGATCCATAATGATATTTTTTAAGGCTCTAACTTGTGTAGGGGAGAAACATACTCCTTGTCTCAATCAATTTATCATCCTCAAGATTGAATTCATGAATCTCATAATAAAAATGAATTTTGACACAAATGAAATTGATGTTATGGTTAAATGTTCATTGTAGGGATTTCAGGGAAGACATGCTAATTAATGGTACCACACTTTAAAATCACTAGCATTGAGATAAGAGTACACCGATTAGTGATATCAAGAAATCTTGATAGTCTTAGCTTTTACACAGCCAATTAAAAAGAGGTTATATAACCAATAGACATCATCACGTAGAAAAATTCTAATGTCAAGGGGTTTGATAATGGTTTCATTAGGATGTTAGCGATAAATTTTCCTTAGTGGTGGTTAGGCTGAAGAAATAGTAATGGAGATCACATCAATTTATTTCTTGCAAGAGTGGATTGGTAAAGAAAGGAGAAATTGTGTAATGTTAAAGTCTAGAAGATCATAGGTTTTAATATTAATTTTGATTTCATTTGGCTTGTCATCATTTGAATCAAGGATTTTCTTGATATTTTTTTGACAAGCTTGACATGTCTACTATATCCTTGAAGGGAATCAACAAGATAATTAAAGCATTGATACTCTCATAGGGGAACACACAATAGTTGCTTGAGTGTAGTTGTATAAATTATTCAAAATTCTATTAGTTTTTTTCACCTTAAATTTTATACATGGATAATAGGTGAGGAAGTCTAATACATTAACACTTATATGAAACAACGTCGTACATCCAATGCATCCATGGTCAGACAAGTATAATGTTATGAGTTAGAGGAAAATTCAAGCTCATACATTTCACTCTAATGGTGTGAGGAGGCACGTTTATGGGTAACAAAATATAGCCAAATGGAGGAATTTTTATCCAATCATACCCTTGACATGTGTTGTACGTTGATTTTAGGTTATCGATTGAATACTCTGAGGATTTGATAATTCTATAAAAATGATGTATATGCTATAACCCTCATCAATGAGATCTCTTTTGACTTGCATATTTTTAATCTTGATGGAAATGAATAGATGAGGGTGATTGGAATGAAATAATAATTCATTGGAGATCATAAAGTTAATAGGAAATCTAAGGGATAAGATATGATGGTTTTATAGACTATTTTGAATAGAAAATTCTTCACATTTTTGAAGTATAGTATCATCCAAACCATGAAAGAGACGATCTTCCCCCAAATTTGGTGGATAAATTATATTCATGCCGAAGGTGGATAACATAAAGTATTTATGGTGCTTACGTGAGGTTCATATGAGTTTGAAGAAGGGGATTTTGATTGTAATATTGGATATTTTTATGATTGGATCCCAATCATCCAAGCTAGGTTGTTTGATGTTGTCATGAATGTAAGTAATATCAATAAGAATCATTACTAGAGATCCCAAGGACTTAAGTTGGGCTGATTTGTTATTTTTTTTCTCAAACTATATGGCATCAGCCATGTTGGATGGTTGAGGTGGCTTAGATAACTAAAAAATTCCTACATAAATATGTTAGATGATGTAGTTTAGATAGGTAAAATAATCACATAATTGAAACCACCTTATAGCTTCATGATGGATAATGACATTTATTTGAATATGATTTTCATATTTTAATGTTTTTTAAAGTAGTTTTAGTGAAGTATAATCTATGGTATAGACTTGATAGTCCTGTAAATCTGGAGTTGATAAGTAGGATATGTGGAACTGATGCAAGAAATTACTCTTTTCATACCTTTCATGTTAACCACATTTTTAAGTGTTGTAAAGTGTAGGGTAATATGTTCCTTTAAGAGTTGTATCTGAAGAGGTCATTTTTTCTTATCGTTAGAATGTTAATGAGAGGAACCAAACTTGGAATGATTAGGTAAAATATTGGTATACATACCCAAGTGGGAATTTGTCTTATGTTAAATTTCACAATGATCATGTTGTTGTTCTTTATCTTTCACTTTAATAGACATGTTATATATTTATTTAACCATGGTATCATGATTGAAGTCATTTCCAAGTCATAAATAATAAAAGATGACTTTGAGAACTTGAAAATTTTCGTGAGAATGCCCCTGATTGGCATGCCACCAACAAATTTATTTTTATCACACCACTAATGAATATGTTGGGAGGGTCTCATACACTATGATAATGACCTTGGTAGATGTCACCTTATTAATTCCCTTCTAATAAAATATTAATGATATCCTTGGTGGGGTGGATGAGGAAGGTTCCTCCTTTTATTCGGGGGGTTGAATCAATGTTATGAATACTTCTATTGGAAGCATTTCCATGATTGTGAGTGTCTATGACTCCTTCAATGAAGTTATAGTTCTAAGGTTACATGCAGACTTAAAGGGTTATTTTTGGTTGTTATTTAGGTTTTTAAAATGCACACATGATTTAATTTTTCCCTTTAGCTTAGTTAAGGGATTCCTCCAAGCATGATGGAGAAAAGGACCTAACCTTGTAGTAAAGGTGTAGACACCAAAATTAGGTCACAACCCTTCTAATCTCCTTTAATTCATTTATACAACATATACACTTAACTGTGGCCCCCTTTTACAAAATAGTATTTTTGGAATATAGGGTAAAGTGAGGGTTTTAGAAGGTCCCACAACCTTGTTTAAAAGATCCCAAGAGGCTAGATCTAGTAATGACGATTACATATAGATAAATACCCGAGAAAATTCCAAAAAATATCAGCGAAGAAAAACAACAAAACAAAAGAAGACAAAGCATCAAAGGAGATTTTTAATCTCATTAACAGTATTCTTGGTACTAAAGGAGCTCGATTCATTAGCAAGCTGGTCAGTAAGGGCGAGAAGTTCCGAATAGTCTTTTGTGATTGTAGCTCTGGTATTGTTAGTGCAAATCTCCCAGCCTTCAGGACCGAGAAGGAGCGTTGAAGTTTGTTCAGAATAGAGGAAACCAATTCCACCCAATAATCATCCAGCTGATTACTAGTTTCATTAGGCTTAGCTATAGGAACATCTTTGTGGATCTCGATGTCAATAGAGGTTGAGCTGATAGTATCTTTCTAGATAGTAGGTGCATCCTCTTGTTGATCATCTTCCATGCCATCAGGATCCGAGTCTGGAGAGTCGGGGTACAACTTTTCTAAACCTAGGATATCATCCGTGAGAAGAGGATTAGGCCTAGAGACAGGGGAGGACACTGTGACCTCGTATCAGCAACATTCAGGAAGGGGCAAGACTGGTTGACGTGGTGGGGGTAAAACCCTCAAGGGAGGAACCCAAAATGGCCACCTCGAAGTTAGAGTCTGAGGAGAGATGCAAGCGATGGAGGTGGCTGGATGAGAGGAGGGAGGTGGAGGAAGGGACGGGGGATGAAGTGGGAGTGTGGCGGTAGTGACTAGTTTTAGGGTGGAAGTGAGTAATCTCAGTAGGAGAGGCAACACATTTGAACATAAGATATAACAAGCCCTGGTGGAGGATTGAGCCCTCTCCATCCCAGGTGAGGTGGACATAGTGTTCTAGGGATTGGAAGAGGATGGCAATGAGGTTAATCTTCTTCTCCCATCAAAGATGGGATAAGATGAAGAAGTGAGGCACATAAACCAGGTGGTAGCAACCATCAATTGTGAAATAACACATGATTACCTCAACAATTCTATCCCAATGGGGGGCAGGGAGTCCCGAGTGTAGCCCAAGAGGTATTTTACGGGTTTCTCTCCCTTGGAAATGAAGTCCTACACCTCCACATGTAGATATATTTTAAATTAAACTGCTCCATAAGTAGGAAGACCCATAGCCACCACAATTACATTTGTTGAGATAGTGAAGGAGGTGTTGTCGATATGCACCCTTCCTCACGACCAGAAGGCCAACACTCTATAAGAGACCATGGCTAAATTTCCCGCCATCCTCTCAAGGAACGTAGTGACCCCATTCTCCTTGAGAATGATCCACACCTCCGCATCCTCCATAAGCTCATTGCAAGAGGCAAGCTCAATCTGTTTAAGCTGACCACCCATTTTGCTAGTTTTGTGATAATGAGTGGGGGAAATGGCCACTGGATGTCTTTAAAAAGACCTCCCATAGTGTGGGAACAATCCACTTCATCCTCATTACTCACCCACCTGTACTTGAAGTACTTATGAGGAGATATGGCACATCGCATGGAGAGATCCACACGATTATAATAACACTCCTCCCTCGAGTTCTGTTTAGCAACCCGTCAAATAATCATAATGAGTGAATCGTGACCACCACCTTTAGGGAACTTAATAATGGAAATGTTGACATCTAAGACATCCACATCCCTCCACCAGCTAACTCAAGAAAGGAAAGTCATTCTTGGTGATTTGAAGGAGATTGGTTGGGAAATTATCCAACTAGTTTTGTTGGTCTTCAAGGAGAACACCAATGTTGGCCAAGCAGTCAGCTGCCTTGTTACCTTTGTGAAGGATATGTTGAAATTGAAAGTTCCATTACAAGATATGAATATCTGCAATAATTTTTTTAATGGACCATTTCCCGGTGTCATTAGACTTCAGGAGGTTTATGATGTTAAGAGAGTCACTTTCCACAAGCAAGGGTTTACTACAAAATTTGAGAGTCAGCTCCAGTCCCTTGAGAATGGCTAAGGATTCCATACGATGGTTGGTACCAGTGCTAAAGTTTGTAGTAGTAGTAGAAATATGAATGTCAGAAGAATTTCAAAGATTGTATCCCCCTCCAGACTTCCCAGGGTTTCCTTTGAAGGCCCCATCCATGTTTAATTTTCTCCATTCGGGAGGGGGAGGAAGCCAATGCAAAATCACACGAGAAAGAATAGGGGCCTTATCTGATGTAAGATTTGTAATCTATTGACATCACTACTTGCTATTGCAGATCTAAAGCTTTTGCTAATACTTTTTCTAGAAGTAATTGTTGAGGTTATCCTGGAAGATTATCACAATCTAGATGGCCACTCTATCAGGTTCCAAACACTACTCTTTGAAAATCCTCATGTTTCTTTCCTTCCAGATACCCCAGAGGCCATGTGGGAGGAGAATTTTCCTGGCTAGAGAAAGGCTAGGGTGGGAGAAGAGGGAGCACCATTGATTTAGGGTGTCCTGAATGGACTCGGGAAAAGTTTAGACCACTCCAAGATGCGACAGAATCCAATTCCAAATAGCCTGAGAAAATAAAAAATGGAGCAGGAGGTGGGAGGAGGACTCTAAAGCATTTAAGCAAAGAACACATCTAGTGGGAAGAGAGAATCCCATCCTTTTCAAAATTTCATCCGAAAGGAAAGCATTCTTGAAGGAGAGACATAAAAAGAAGCCAATTTTAGGTATGGATTCTTTGGGCCATGTTTTGCTGAGAGGAGGACTAGAGCTGGAATGTGGCAGGGAGAGGTAAGCAGCTTTAACCGAGAAGGAACCAGAAGGGGAGAGAGGCTAGATAAGATTTTCAGTAGGTAAGGAGAAAGGAATATAGATTGTGGAAAGAGCTAATCTCAACTGCTTCAAAATCTAACTCTAGTGCTCACTGATTCCCATCCAATCCAGGATTCCCTAGGAGGGGATGGAGTTCACCAAATTCCATTAACCAGAGACTTTTCTACCATGACGGTTTATGAGGATTCTTATAATAGGATCGCAAGCTAGGTTAAGGCACAATGGCTTTACTCCAATCTAGTGATCATACCAGAAATCAATTAATTTTCCATTCCCAAACCTCCATTTAGTGTCAGCACGCAAAAGAGGAAGGGACTTGGTGACATAATTCCATATAGCCAAGCCATGGGTTGGTGAGGAAAAAATAAAATCCTCATTAGGAGTAAGATACTTGAATCTAAGAAGTTGAGCCTAGAGATATTTACCTTTCGCGACTTCCCAGCCAATTTTTGCAAGAAGGGAAACATTCATGTCAGTGATCTACCTTATCCCAAGACCTCCCATAGAGGTTGGCTTACACACTTCATTCCAAGAGATGAGGTGAACCCACTTTTTCTCCTCCACTCTAGACCAAAGAAATTTCTTTTGAATTCTCTCAACGGTTGTCTTCACAGAGGTAGGCATTTTGAGGAGAGACATGAAGTAGATAGGTAGAATCTAAAGAGTGGCTTTGACCAATTGAAGTTTTTCGGCCTGACTGAGAAGGGCCCCTTTTCAGGCAGCAATATTTTTCTGATATCTTTCAATGACCGGGTCCCAGAGATTCTTATTTTGCTTACCCTTGAAGAGGGGGATGCCAAGGTAAGAGGAGGGAAGATCCACAATCCTGCACCCAAAAATATCAGCAATCTTCCTCTGAGTCCTAGGAGGAGTATTTAGAAAGGATATGCTACTCTTGTTGAAGTTGATAAGCTGTTGAGAAGGTTCTTGATAGTTTGATAAAATTTCCATGAGAGAACTGGATTCAATCACAGAGGCAGCACTCAAAAGGAGAGTATCGTCAGTGAATTGACTATGAGTGGCCGTAGGAAGGTTGGAGGTGATTTTCATACTAGAAATGACAAACTAACATTTTGCAGCCTCAAGGGCTCTACTGAGAGTATCTACCATAAGCACAAGAAGGAAGGGGGAAAGAGGGTCCCCTTGCCTAATACCTCTGTTGCTTTTGAAGAAACTGACAGGAATGCCATCTATGAGAATCGAGAAACAAGGGGTAGCAATACAGGAAAAAATCCAACTGCACCATTTGTTATCAAACCCGTAGCTTTCCAGCACCCTGATCATAAAATTCCAGCTGACTCTATCGAAATATTTTTGCATATCCAGTTTGAGGATCATTCCAGAAGACTTTGAATGTTAGGCGGAGTAGATGGCTTCGTGGACAATGATGATTCCCCCTTGGATGAGGCACCCGCAAACGAAGCCATTTTGATTCAGGGAGATGAGTGTGTTCATAAGGGGTTTAAGCCTAGTTGCAAGCATCTTAGTGATGATTTTGTAATAGGTGTTGCAGAGACTGATTGGTCTGAAGTTGGTGACACCCTTAGAGCCCAGAAATTTTGGGGCAAGAGAGATGAAAGTAGTGTTCCATTCTTTGATAAGGGTGTTACTAGTCTGGAATTCATTCATCACATTGAAGAGGTCCTGCTTAATGATCTCTCAGAAGACTTGGAAGAAAGCAGCAGGGAAGCCATCCAGACCTAGAGCTTTGTCCCCCTTCATGGTGAAAACTACTTTGTGAATTTCCTCTATAGAGAAGGGTCTCGTTAAGTTATAGTTCATATCAACTGACACCAGTTGAGAAATATGTTGCAGCATCTTGGACATGGTTTGCTTAGAAGGGGGGTGCTCAACCTGAAGGAGATTAGAATAAAAGGAGACTAATTCATTAGAGATGTCAATATCATATGTTAATAGATTACCAGCCGGAGTCAACAGCTCTCTAATTTTATCTTTACTTTTGTGTTTGGAGGCTGTGATGTAGAAGAATTTTGTGTTACGATCACCCTAATTGAGCCAAAGAGCTCGAGATCTCTGCCTCTAATAGGTCTCTTCTTCTTTTAGGGTTTTGTGGTATTCACTAAGAAGATTATTCTCTTGTTTATGAAGATGTTCCAATCTTCCTTCTACCTCCATAAGAGCTGAAACTTTAGCAATTTCCTGAGTCAACTTCTGCTTGCGGAGTTTGATGCTACTGAAAACCTTGCTCTTCTAGATATTAAGTTGATTTTTTATTTCCTTGAGTTTACTAGAGAACTTAAACATATCTAAACCTCTGACATTAGTCCCACCAGATTTTGATGAGAGGGTTCAGGTGATTTTTTTCAAGCTAGGCAAGCTTGAACCTGAAAGGGGGGTTCTTAATATTAAAATTGTTCTTGGCACAAAGAAGCAAAGGGCTATGATTAGAATCAACATGAGAAAGGGAGCTGAGGTAAAATTCTAGATAGAGAGAGATCTAGTCCAAATTTCCCATAGCTCTATCAAGTCTGCTTTGAATATGATTTCTACCCAATCTGTCGTTGGACCAAGTAAAGGAAGCACCATGGAGGTCCATATTAAGAAGGGTATTCTCACGAATAAAACCAGTCAGGGCTTCCATGCTGGTAGGGGTAGAAGGAACTCCCCCTTGTTTCTCAGAAGGAAAGAGGGTGCTATTAAAGTCTCCCAAAATGAGCATGGGGAGATTGCCGCAAGTGTTGATAAAATTTGAAATTTCCTTCCAAAGTCTTTCGTGGTGAGGTTCTGGTTAGGGGCATACACATTGATAGCTATCCAAGACGAATCAAAACCAACTTCTTAGAAGAGCATGCAAAGGAAGTTGGGGTGTTGAAGAAGAAAATTACCTTTGAGGAATCTGGGGTCCCAGAGAGTGCATAAGCATCCTGAATTCCGAGCTGAGAATTGAGACACAAAATAAGTAGTAGGCCAAATTTTCATGAGGTTGTCATCTTTTTTGAGTTTAGTTTCCTACAGCATTATGATGTCAGGAGAGTGCTGGAATTTCATATCCTTGAGGACCCTCTATTTTTGAAGAGTTTTGAGACCTCTTATATTCCATGAGATAATCTTCATTTCTTGGATTTGGATTTTCTCCCCACAACCTTGGGGATGGTACTCTGGGTTCCTTGAGCTAAATTGAGGGTTGCTTCTTGCTGGAGCTTGACACTTCTCGAAGTGCATCCCCTTGCTTTCTCAGTTCCAATATCAGGTTTCTTGTAGCTGCTATGGGTCAAGTGAGGGTTAAAGTTGTCATTTGAGGAATGAGCAGAAGGGGAGAGCACAAAGTTAGAGGGGGGAAGGAAAGGCTGAGGGGGAGGAACCAGAAGGGGCAAGGTTAGAGGAATGGATGGAAAGAGGAGGGAGGGAGATTTGGAGGAAGGTGGTGGGGGAAGGTGAAAGAGGAGAGGGGGGAGAGGATGTAGCCTCAGAGGGGGGAGCCTCCACTGAGGGGGGGGAGGAGGAGAAATGGTGATCTCTGTTAGAATGGAAGATGAAATGGGGAGAGGTTTTTGATTAAGAGGGGATACCTTATCGGAGTCATTGTTTATCTCACCTTCTTCAAGGAGAGCAAAGGGGTTGGAAGTAGTAATGGCCAAAGCCTCTTTAGAGGTCATCTTTGGGACATTTTTTTTTTTGGAGAGGGGATTTGGGGTTTGGGCTTAGGTTGAGGCTTGGTGGGGAATCTGGAAACTCTGTGTCCAATGGTTTTATAGATGGAATAGGCCTGAGGGATATATTCATAATCTATATGTTGCTTCCATGTTCCAAAGTCAAATAAGAGCTCTATAGATTTTTGGAGAGGGAAACTGACATCAGCATTGACATACAAGTAGGCATGGATGAATCTATGTTTAGCCTTAGTGTCTTGATCTACAGCCATTAACGAACCCATAGTGAGAGAAATACCTTCGATAACAGTCGGATGCCAGAATTCCAAGAGAAGACCTGGGAGGTGAACCCATATTGGGGCTTGGGTCATGGTTTCAGTGAGCAAGTTGAGACCAAGAGACCATTTCCTAATATAGAAACCTCTTCTACCAAAGAACCAAGGGTCACCCAGAAGAGCACATGTGAAGTCCTCCTTAATACTGAAAGAAAAAAGAATGAATCCGTTAGGCATCGCTACTATTTCCAGCGCCCCACATGGGTTTCATTTCAGCCGGGCCCATTTTTTAATATATTGTAAGGGGGGTCTGGGGTCCATCATCTTTCCCATAAGGGACAGATCCCTAGAAGCAGTAACAGCCTCTATGATGTGAGAGGGGATGCGAAGAGAGAAAGTCCAATTCGTCAAAGTTGGCGAAAGTCTGTCTGTATGTGAGGCAGAGGTGGAACCTTCCACTATTTTTTTCCAAGAATTAGGGGGGGCTTGGGAGACAAAACCCCAGAAGGAAGGTACTCCCGATCTAGACCAAAAGGGTCTAGCATTAGACCCAACACCAGAGGCCACCAAGAAATATCATGTGACAAAAGCTAGGGTGGTAACGATTGTTTTTTCTCACACTTTGGATCCTAACTTTGGATGATAAACTCTTTTATTATACCAGAGCTATGAACTGGAGTGGTGGTTTCGGAGGAGCATTTTCTCTAAGTGGGACATGGAGGGGGGCTTGGGTCATTAATGTTTACTGAGTGATCTACATTTAGAGCACCCCGATGTGTTCCACTTGGTTCACATGGAGAAGTTTGACCCCTACCTCAAGGTTTCTCCATGGCTACTTATTGAAAGTGTCCAATGGACTCAATGGGAATGGAACTTGGGTTAATGATTACAAACTACTTGTAACTCACCAATAGACCAAGACCTTGAGTCCTTTTACACAATAGTTTTAATTTAATACCCATAATAAAATTAATCTCCATCCTCATATCATTATTAATTTAATTACTTTAATTAGAATAATTTCCAGTTCACCTAGCCACCTCAACCCTCTATCTCATCCTAAGACACATTCCAAGCTCATTAATTGGCCTAGAAAAATTCCCCACTCTCCCTCACCAACTAGGACTCATTCCAACCCTAATCTTAATGGCATATGATCACTATAAAAACTCTCCTACTACATTTAACGTTATCTACCACTTCTAACCCGGAACCAAAATATCAATCACACTAGATTTGGAAAGAAATAGGCCATTTTTAGTGATCTTTTCTCCCTAATTTTCATTGGTTATTCCTCGGCTGGAGCCGGTTCACTAACCGTATTCAATTACCTTAAATAAGATTTTCTAACTCTTTGCATGGGTTCTTCATTCATTTGAGATTTGGGCATTCTAGCATTCAAATGATCAAATGAAGAACCAAAGCATTCCAGATCTTTACCAGCATCCAACCTCTTCCTCCACAGCGCAGATCATTCACATTGGAGCACATAGGATTTGTTGATGCGACACTAGATATACTCCCATTTCTTCTGCGAATGTCCATCAACCACCACCATCTATAGATCTACAGACTTCTAGACAAGTATCTCAACCTTGTTTGTTAATTCTTATTTTGGTCTTAAATCTTTTATTCTCTTTTGTTGCCCAACTCTCTTCTCATCTGAATACCACCCTTCACCCATCTACCTGATACTTTATCAACCTAAACCATTTTTTCCACCCAATCACGTCTCTCACCCTTATTAAGCCTTCACATAAACCCTGCTACCCTAACTAAGCCCCCTTCACTCTCTGTGCAATCATAGAGAGGGCCAAAACATCTAGTTTTAACAATTTTACCATATTTCCCCTACCGACACTGGTCACCCACCCAGCATTGGTCATTTACTAGTACCGACATCGGTCTCTATCGGTCTCGGTCATTTACCAGTATAAGGAAAATAAATTTTTCATAACAACCTAAAATCTCACCAAACCTTGTCCAAACCTTGTTTAAAACCTCTAACACACCCACATACCTTTGACCACCCACTACCCTCTTTGGATTTAATCACGCATGCATTTATTATACTAGGTTTTGATTTACTTTGTTTGTGTAGGATACCTAAACTATACAACTAAAGTAGATCTCTTTATTTCATGTTCTTATCAACATTTAAATTATTTTTAAAAGTTGATTGACAACCTTCTAGGAAGCCCCTCACTTCCCAGATCCATCTTTCCTTCGGAATTCCACCAATTGTTAGTTTTAATTATATTTTGTGGTCTTGTATTCTATTTTAGGTTGTTCCTCCTAGCCAAAGGGGATCTCTTCAAAATCAGCTCGATCAACATTCTACGTGCATACACCTTCTTCGACTATCAACAGGTATTCCTCATTACCCTTACCTCTTATCTATTTTATCTCTAATTTGCGGTGAAACATTTTGGCACACCCGGTGGGACCCTATCTTGTGGTTTATTTTTATTGTTCATATAAGGTGTATTTGTGTGTTTATTTCTTTCTTGAAAAATTCATACTAATCTCTCCTTGGAAATCTTCTTTTCTTTCTATTTGTTGAAAAGAAATTTTTCCTTTGGTGTTTAAAAATAACACTTCTTCTTTTCTTATGTACTGCATTTACTGAAAGAACATTCCTCTTCCTATTCTCCTTTTGATACATCAAATATCATTTTTGATTTAGGTTTAAAATATGTGCATTTCATCCTTTGAGTGTTGCATTATATCACATAGATTTAATCAACAATCACACAGTGGAGGTCATGACCACTTAGCGATTATATTTGGATTAAGCATAGTTCACATTTGTGCACACACTCCCAAGCCAAACCACTTAAATAATTTAAACATATCTTAAACACTCCATTTCTAGGAAGAATACGTCAAGGATTTAACAACCCGTTAATGGTGGGCATCACCCGATGTTCTAGCTGGATTGTCATATCAGAGTTTGGACCACATGTACTGAAAGGTATATCAAGCGTATTTATCCACAACTAACCTAAAACCAACCATAGATTTCTTATAGGGCACCTTCGTTATCCAAAAACTCTATTTCATTCACATTTAGTCTAAAAAGGCTTAAGCCACTTAACACTAAAATTTGATACCTAGGATTTATGTGTTTTGCTAGTTTTTACTTGTTTGAATTACATTTTCGAGTTGAGAGAATTATTCTCCACTTTTTCTTATCTTTCAGACTCCACAATCATAATTGGTGTGTTCTAGTTCTTTCTGAGTGTGATAGGACATCTTATTGCCATACTCAGCTTCTGAGTTGATTTTTATTTGGACTTAATTCACCTTAAATTCAAAATATCATCAACTTCTTAAAATTCTTAGTAACCAGCATCGGTCCAACAAATGGCATCGATTATATCACCATACTGACATCAGTTAACTGACCGCCATCGGTTTCCTAATGTTTTTTATCATTTTGTCCAAAACGGTGTTCAATTCATATTCATACATTTTCTGTGTTCTGATTCATTTACTATACTCTTTTCTGAGTCTCTGTCACCATTAAAAGAGTCCAATTTCATCTATTTTACCCCTTTCATCTCCAAATTTATAATTCTTTTGATTATCTTTAATAACCGGCACCAGTCCAACAACCATCATCACTTCCTTCTACCATCCGACACCGGTTACCTAACCGACATCAATTTTTTTGTTTTTGATTTTTATCAAAAACAACCACCTACTTTCATTTTTCCATATTTTTTCCCGTCTTCTATTTCTGTGTTTTTGTATCAATTTCAGATCTCAGACTACTTATATTTTCACCATTCACATGGTTTTGACTCTCTGGCAAGCTAACACCCTAGTTTTTCATGCCATCAACCACTACCTCTGAGCCCTTAACTGCCTTCAATTTCTTCACCCATGGATCCCACTTCTTATATCACTATACCCGCAGGTGATGAGGAGTTTGCAAAACTCGTTAATCACAATCCTATAACCTTGCAGTATTACCTTGCCTATTCTTCCACCTGTGACTCATCAAGATAACTCATATACAGGATGTATGTCTCCATTCCTCTTGCTCTCACCCCCACTTCCATATCAACCAACACTAGTGTAGCGTTTCTTTCTTCCACCTTACTACCCGTTGTTTCTCAGATCACCCCTACATCTTTGATATCTATCACACCTATGACATATATCACACATTCGGTTTCTGTCACCCCTTTGACGTCTACCTCACCATCATCTACAACTCTTAGTGTAAGGATACCCACATCATCAGCACCTCATGTACCCATTACTTCTCAGCCTCCAGTTGCTTCAGCATCTCATACCCCCTTCCAAAACATGGTCCTTTCCATACCCCATACTCTTCCACCTATTGCTACAAGGATCTCCACACAAACTCCTCCCACCTATACCCTACTTCAACAACCACCCATTGCCTCTTCTTCTTATTCAGGGTATATGCCTTCTTCATATATTCCCTCTTACATACCCCCATCACATTTTTTTTATTCAACACCATTATACACTGGTGTGTCATCTACAACTTATCTACCTCGTCCAACCCCTTATACCATGGGGGATTCCCTCACTCGAATCCTTCAAACAATCTTATAAATATGACGATGGGTAAGATGCAAAACCTCTAAGCATTTATTTCCATCTCTCGTAATACCTTGACTTAAGATGAAATCTGTAATGAGCTTATTCATCCATCTATACCCATTCATCCTTATCCTCCACATTGGGAGATGCCTAAGTTCAATTGATTGAATAGAAAGGAAGATCCGTGATAAAAATTTTGATCATTAAAATATTTCTATTATTTGATCTCCCATGATGATGCCTTGTTCCTTAGGACTTTTCCCATGTCCTTGACAAGATCTGCTCTGGATCGGTATAGTGCGTAACCTAAGCACTCACTCTTCTCCTTTAATTAGTTAGCCTAGACCTTCCTTAACCACTTCTCCATCAATATCTCCAATAATTTCTCCATGAATGATTTATACTCTATTCTTTAGTATGATGAGGATTCTATCATTGACTTTGTCACACACTTGTGGGCTCTCATTAATCATCTTGCCTTTCAACTTCCACAAATTGAGCTGATAGAATTGTTCACTAGGGATTATGTTAGGCACATCTCACCAACTCTTTAGGTACAAACATTCCAAACATTTGATGATACATTCACCATGGCTTGGAAGTTATAAATCCATGCTATCGAAGATAAAAAAATACAATTGTGCAATAAGAACACTCCATTTAAATCGAATGACTCTTCTTCTTCTAAACCAAAAAATACTCATTCTAAAGAAAAGGGATCCACCAATGAGGTGGTTTTGAAATTTGGCCCATCTCATCCATCAAACCAACCAAAACCTCCTTCTAATATTTCCCCTGTTCATAATTTCCAGTATAAGGATTAACAACGAAGATATAACCCCATATGAGAACCTTACTCTTATGTATTGGAAAAGCTGTTAAAAGTGGGAGCCATCACCCTTCCACTTGTCAAACCACATAATAGTTTTGACCCTTCCCGTCTTGTATCCGCATGGTATAAGGAGAATGATTACAATAACTATTAGCACATTAGAGAACATAGTGACAGTAATTGTAAAATATTCAAGAATATTATCCAGCAAATGTTATATAAGATCTCGTCTTGGACAACCGTAATGTGCCAGAAAATCAAAACCTTCATATTTTTAAGAAACCTTTTCCAAACCACACCTCTTCATCTAAATAGGTTACTAAGACTTATAAAAATGCTACCCATGCCCACAAAGTTCATGCCATCTTTGACACATTACCTGTCCCTTCTGCTCAGTTTCCTCCCATCCGATCTATTGATGAAATTCTTGCACTAGATCCTCTACCAATAGATGAGCCTACCTCACCTACTCCTCTACCCACAGAAGAAACAACCTTACCCCCTATTTTACCTACTGAGAAAGCCCACCTCACCTACTCCTTCATCTACAAAGGATCTTACTCCACTTATCCCTCTAACTATCGAGAATCCTGCACTACCCATCCTTCTACCCAAAGAAGAGCCTACCTTATCCTCTTCTTTACCTAAAGAAGAGTCTACACAACCTAACTTTCCCCCTCATCGACCCATAGAAGAGTCACTTTCATCTTCTCTTCCCATTGGCTTCAATTCTCCAATAGCCTTCAAAGGTCCTGTCAACCTTCTGCAATCACTTCTACCTACCGAGTCAGAAGTAAAAAATTCCCTATCTCACAAACCTCGGAATGCTTCACAGGGATTACTACGAAGGCATCATCATCTTCCTCTTATTCTATGTCATTCTCTTGTTTGGATGATCGCTTAGAGTAGGTAAACTACTCGACACTTAGGGGGCATCTTTGACTCCCAGTCCCGACCCAGATGCAGATGTTATATCCTAATATTTCAATGATATATCCTAAAATATTTAGGGCAACAAAATCTGTCGCACCTAGGCCGGTCATGTTATCATTTTCTTCATCAGCCTCATCTTCATTCTAACCTTCACCTGTACCCAAACCTCCATCCACACCCAAACCTTCACTTGCACCTAAACCTACCACTATATTAGGGGCCCTATCGATACCTAGTCTAGTCCATCCCCTTGTGAAGCTAGATTTGAACACCTCTTCACAAACTGCCACCAAGTCTATTCCAGCACCTAAGAGGCCAACCCAACCTCCTAGGCCTCACACCCCATCTTCACCTTCACCTCTTCCATCAATCTTAGGCCCACATCCATCGACCTTGGTCAAGATACCTCCTTCCCAAGGAAAACTTAAAGTGAAGCAATCCATACCCTTTCCTTGATCCTATACTTTACCAACATATTCTTCATCACCTACACCTTTACCTTCTCTTTCACTAATGCCTTTTGTATTACCCTCGACCACAACCTTACCCACATCACCATTTTCATCACCTGGTTGAACTCGCATGCCTACACCTTCTGCATCCCCTTCTTCTTCTAAACACACTACCCCAACACCTTTACCCAAGAAGGTGCAACCTACACAAAAAATCACACTACCTACCAAAAAGGTAGTTAAACCGACCCCACCCCCAACTTCACCTCTTTCATGAAGGTCACCTACACCTTCACCCAAGCCAACTCTGACTTCTCATTGTTATCCCTTGGAAGGGTCTTATGCTAACATCCTCACTAGATTGTTAGATACCTCAGCTACATCACTACCACCTCTTAGGCCTTCTGATCCACTCAAACCCAAACCAGTAGGGTTTGATGATACTAAAATTTGTGCATATCATCACTCCCCAGGGCATGATGTTGAAGGGTGTAATGCCCTAAAAAATATTCTCATTCAACTCTGCAATTCAAATGGTGTTTTGGATGATGATGACCTTTTGAAGGAGAATTCTATCCCCCCTTTTCCTGCCACCACACAACCTCATCCAATATCTATTCAATGGCCTTCACCTCCACCTCCACAACCCTCTTTTCCTCCTATGATATTTGAAATCAATATAGTTTGAGTTGTCACTCAATCATAGAAAGAAAAAGGAAAAGTGAATACTGGTAACCCATCCAGTATACCTCTACCCACCATTCCATTTACAGCTACCCCTAAGGTAACCATCCATGGGCCAGCATATCCTATTTCAGATGGAGTCGTACATTAGACCATGATAAAAAAATTCACCAATCCCCCCTCAAGATGACTTTGTACAACCTCATACAAACCTCTAAGTCTCATCATCAGGACCTCATGGAGGTCTTGCAATCTATTGAGGTTCCACCTAATGACCCCACACCCGTATTTGACATCATTACACCTCATCATTTGGTCAGACTCACCACTCTACCTCCATATTTTTCCCCCACTACCTTTCATCAAGTTTCTATCAGTCAGTTTCTCTAATGAAGATATTGTTCCTCTGCAATCAAATGATCCTGGCCCCACCCTCTTCATCTTCTACCTACATCAATGATACCCACATTCAATTAGCATTATGATTGATGGAGGTTCCATCATTAATATCATTTCTTCCCATGTGTACACACAAATGCACATACCCACCGATTGCATGCATTAAAAACAAGTTATGCTACATTCTTTCAACAATTCCATGACTTATACCCTAGGAATTTTCATCCTCCACATTCGCATGGGTCCTTGTACCATTCTCAAACTCTTCTATGTAATTGAAGGGGAGTTTCAATATAATATGTTGTTTGGCCGACCCTGGATTCGTGCCATGGGGTGTGTACATTCCACTCTTCATCATTGTTTAAAATTTGAATATGAAGGGCACTCCTATACCATTCAGGCCGACCCTTTACCATTTAAAACTTCCAACATGCTCTAATCGACCTAATGATGTCCTTATACCAGTTAAGGAATCTACCACCACTACCACTTCCTCTTCATCCAGCCTCATCTACCACTTATTTTGCTACATCTTCCACAACCAACTCCTTTATTCCCACTTGTTACCATAGCTTCTGCAGATAGCTCATCTACCAACCCACCTATTTAATTATAAACTAAGGTTACTTCTTCTCATACTTTGAGTGACTAATCCATCCCCTCTACCTAAGTACATACCTCTGATTCCTTAGCAGGTGTTTTTTAATGCCTTACCCAAGGGGAGTACCACCTCTACAACATCGATACTTTCCTTACTCCTCAAGATTACACAAACCTTCACAAACACCCATGTTATGACCACCATTTAGGAGAGGTTTTTCCATATGGTCTGCCCCACCTTCACACCAACTTGACATATGGGGGACTTGACGCTTCTTCATATACTCCTGAACCACCTACCTAAACCCGGTCATTCTCATTTGACTTCCAATACCTCAGCAATCGTCTCTTCACCCACACTTTTCTTCATCAATGTGCCTAGAAAGGCTTTGGGTTTGGTCTTTATGAGAAGGTTCGTCACATAGTCATACCTTGCACCACCTGAAAACACAAAGACTGCACCAGTCTTGGATTTTTTGAGGAACCTACTTCTACGAAGGCCTGAATCGACCTTGTCAAGGAAGATAAACCTTCCCCATATCACTCACCTACTACAACTCCTTCACCCACAGAGTCCATGGATCCATAATCTATCCCTCCTAACTTATTTTTTCATGAACACCATTTCTTTGGGACCTCTAACCTATCAACATGATGGAGAGGATCCCTATTATGTTCCTTTCCTTTATCCTGACATGATCGATGATGACACACCTTCTATAAATGTTGTTCAATGTTAGGACGATGATTCCATTCTCACCTATCTAGGTGTGGAGGATTCTTACATCCACTAGTCATTACCTTCTGAGACACAAACCATGTTGAATGAATCAACCATAGAGATAAACATTCACACTCAGGATGACCCTCAAATTCTAAAGATAGGCCAATCTTTAGATTTTGACAAACATGAAACTTTCACCTCTTTCCTCTGAGATCACAACAACGCTTTTTCTTGGTCCTATGTGGATATGCCCGGTATTGACCCTAATATAATGGTCTAGAATATCATGAATATCCCCAATGCCAAAACTATGAAATAGAAGCTGTGAAAAATGTATCTCCACATTTCCCTTCTTGTGAAAGAAGAACTCTGGCGTCTCCTTTCTGTTTCTTTCATTTTACCCATTGACTATCCCTAAAGGATTTCTAACATCATTTCTATCACTAAAGAGACAGGGGGGATCCGCATCTACACATACTTCAGCAACCTTAACCTTGCTTTCCCTAAGGATGACTTTCCTCTACCTAGTATCAACCAACTTGTTTATCTTAAAACTGGCCACAAGATGCTATCACTCATGGACAGGTTCTCGGGTTATAATCAAACATTACACACTCTTGAGGATAAAAAAAAAACCACCTTCATCACCCCTTGGGGGACTTTCTGTTATCGTGTCATGCCCTTTGGCCTTAAAAACACTGGTGCCACCTATCAGTGCATTATGACCTATATCTTCCATGAAATCATGCATAACATATTGGAATATTATGTCGATGACCTTCTTTCCAAGTCTAAGCATTGTGCCGAACACCTCATAGTTCTTAAAGTCATCTTTGATCATCTCATCAAATACTACATTCACCTTCAACCAAAGAAGTGTTTCTTTGTCATTCTCTCTAAAAAAACTCCTTTGTTTCATTGTCTCTTTGCGGGGTATTGAAATCAACCCCACTAAAATCAATGATATTCTCAAGATTCCACCACCTACTAACCTTCAAAAGCTTTGTATTTTGCAAGGAAAATTGCAATCCATTCGACACTTTATTTCTCAACTTTCCAACCGTTGTCACCATTTTTATCATCTTATTAAAAAGGATGTTTCCTTCAATTAGGATGATGAGTGCCACAAATCCTTTGTAACATATAAGGAATACCTCCTTCAGCCACCTGTACTCATCCCACCAAAGGATGACAAACCCCTTTTACCTCTACATTTCTCCAGCTGACCATTCCTTGGGTGCCCTTCTCACTCATTGCGACAAGCAACACATGGAGCAAGTGGATTATTATATAAGCCGTACTCTTTTAGATTATGAGACTCAATATACTCAAACCAAAAAATGTTTCTTATACCTAGTCTTTGTCACCACAAAAATTCGCCACTACCTACTTAACCACAAAAATTTCATCATCACCAACACCGACCACCTGCATTACATGTATGTTAAGCCTTATCAACACCAATGCGCTGCACATTGGCTCATACTCCTTGCAGACCTATATCTAGAAATCATTCATCAAAATTTTTTTAAGGGACAAATCATTGCAGATCAACTTGCACATGCACCTCTTTGCAGAAATCAATCTTCTAACTTTGATTTTCCTTATGAATCCATTTTCACTCATTCTTTCCTTGAATGACATATTTTACCAAATGAAATTATTCTTTGACGGATCCAAATTTTAGTGTGGAGGAGGTGTGAGGGTCATCCTCATTCCTATTTTTGGTGAGCCTATGCCCTTATCCTTCAAACTATATTTTGACTACACCAAAAACATTGTTGAGTATGAAACACTCGTATTAGGTATTCAAACCACCATTTCCCTATATATTAAATCCATTAATATCTTGGGTGATTCTCAACCAGTCGTAAACTAATTCAATAGTTTATACTAGTGTCATAATGAGGTACTTCAAAAGTATAAGCATCACGTCGACATGCTTTTAACTACCTTTGATCATTATGAACTTCAAACCACTCCGCGATCCACTAATAAATTCATAGATACCATGGCTTTCCTTGCTTCTCAAATACTCACCTCACCTTCAAATTCAAAAATATTTGTCACAGTACAATGGTTGCAGTCACCCTCTTATCTCATTCATGATGTAAATTTTGTGGGAAGAATTGAAACCAACCCACGTAACATTTGAGATAAGCAATTTTATTACTACCTTTCCCTTTCCATTCTACCTTTGGATCTTACTCGCAATGAAAAATGAGAATTCCTCAAAAGTTTCTCTTGTTATGTCATCATGGGGGTATTCTTTACAAATGTGGCTTTGACAGTATCCTCTTGTGATACACCATCAAGGATATTCACAATAGGATTTGTGGGGGTAATTTCATGGCCTTGTCATTGCTAAACATATCCTTCAAATCAGATACTACTGGTCAACCCTAAACTAAGATTGTTGTGACTATGTCCAACATTTTGTGAAATATCAACAACATGCTAATCTTCACCACACTCATATTCACGCCTTATAATTCACCAGAGACTTTTGGCCTTTCTCTCAATGGGGTTTAGATCTCATCAAAGAGATTAACCCTCATTATTCTCAATTTCATCAATGGATCATCACAAAAAAAATATTACACTAAATGGGTGGAAGCCATCCCTCTCATTTATACCAAGGCCAAGAAAATATATGAATTCATCAATCATCACATCATGTTTCGCTTTGGTGTTCCTCACTGCCTCATCACTAATAACGGAAAGCAATTAAAAAAAGACCCTACGCAAACTATGCTATACTTTCGGCATTCAACTCAGGTTTTATTTTCCTTATTATCCTAAAAAAAATGGTTAAGCCAAATCAACTGACAAAACTCTCAACAAAATTCTTATGAAAGTGGTTGATGATACTGGTAAGGATTGGCACACACACATTCATTTCTCCTTATGGGCTTATCGCACTAGCATTCACACCTCAACTGCTGCCACACATTTCTCTTTGGTCTATGGTACATAGGTTGTCTTGCCTCTCGAAGTCCAAATTCCATATCTTCGTATATCACGTAAAGATATTCTCAATGATGACAAATTTTTCCAAGAGCATTTGGTGTAACTTAAGTTATTGGACGAACATCATCTAAATGCTCTAGACCATCCTTCAAATCTATCAAAAAGTTCATCAAGTGTGCCTATGAAAAATGTGTTCACAAACAAAGTTTCAAGATCGGCAACCTTGTCCTGAAGGTAAATCAACATGTAACCAAAGCTAACAAAATTAAACGAGGCAAGTTTTATCCTAATTGGCTTAGACCTTATATTAGCATTCATACCTACGGATCAGGAGCTTATCGTGTATCTTCTCTTGAAGGTAAACCAAAACCTGAACCCCTTAATGCATTGCATCTTCGACCATTCTACAGTTGAATAAAGTACTATATCACCCTATGTCTCACACATGCTAGTCCCTTGAGTGAACCTCTACCATCACCTACCTCTTTTCAGGAGTAAGGACTAAGAAAGAATTTTGTGATTATCTGTCACCATTTAGCCTTGTACCATAACTCTACTCATGGTATGATTATGTATCACCAGACCTCATTTACAACCTCTGTCACACCCATAGACCTTTGAACACCCACTATCCTCTTTGGATTTAGTCTTGCATGCATTTATTATACTAGGTTTTGATTTACTCTATTTGTGTAGGATACCTAAACTATACAGCTAAAGTAGATCTCTTTATTTCATGTTCTTATCAACATTTAAATTTTTTTAAAAGTTGATTGACAACCTTCTAGGAAGCCCCTTGCTTCCCAGATCCATCTTTCATTAGGTAGTCCACCATTTGTTAGTTTTAATTATATTTTGTGGTCTTGTCTACTATTTTAGGTCATTCCTCCTAGCCAAAGGGAAGCTCTTAAAAATAAGATTTGTCAACATTCTACGCACACACACCTTCTTCAACTATCAACAGATATTCATCATTGCCCTTACCTCTTATATGTTTGATCTATACTTTGCGGTGAAACATTTTTGGCACACCCGGTGGGACCCCATCTTGTGGGTTATTTTCATTGTTCATATAGGGTGTATTTGTGTGTTTCTTTCTTTCTTGAAAAATTCATACTAATCTCTCCTTGGAAATCTTCTTTTCTTTCTATTTGTTGAAAAGAAATTTGTCCTTTGGTGCTTAAAAATAACACTTCTTCTTTTCTTTTGTATTGCATTTATTGAAAGAACATTCCTCTTCCTATTATCCTTTTGCTACATCGAATATCATTTTCGATTTAGGTTTAAAATATGTGCATTTCATCCTTTGAGTGTTGCATTATATCACATAGATTTAATCAACAATCACACAGTGGAGGTCATGACCACTTGGTGATTGGATTTGGATTAAGCATAGTTCACATTTGTGCACACACTCCTAGACCAAACCACTTAAATAATTTAAACATTTCTTAAAAACTCCATTTCTAGGAAGAAGACGTCAAGGATTTAACAACCCGTTAACAGTGGGCATCGCCCGGTGTTCTGGACGGTTTGTCATATCAGAGTTCGGACCACACATACTGAAAGGTATATCAAACCAATTTATCCAAAACTAAGGTGAAACCAACCATAGATTCCTTATAGGGAACCTTCGTTATCCAAAAACTCTATTTCATTCACATTTAGTTTAAAAAGGCATAAGCCACTAAACACTAAAATTTGAAACCTAGGATTTATGTGTTTTGCTAGTGTTTGCTTGTTTAAATTGCATTTTTGAGTTGAGAGAATGATTCTCCACTTTTTCTTCTCTTTCACACTCCACAATCATAATTGGTGTGTTCCGGATCTTTCTGAGTGTGATAGGACATCTTATTGCCATATTCAGCTTCTGAGTTGATTTTTATTTGGACTTAATTCACCTTAAATCCAAAATATCATCATCTTCTTAAAATTATCAGTAATCGGCATCGGTTATATCACCATACCGACATTAGTTAACTAACCGCCATCGGTTTCCTGATGTTTTTGATCATTTTGTCCAAAATAGTGTTCAATTCATATTCATACATTTTTTGTGTTTCGATTCATTTACTATACTCTTTTTTGAGTCTCTGTCACCATTAAAAGAGTCCAATTTCATCTATTTTACCCCTTTCATCTCCATATTTCTAATTCTTTTTATTATCTTCAGTAACTGGCACTGGTTCAGTAACCATCATCACTTCCTTCTGCCATCTGGCACTGGTTACCTAACCGACGTCAGTTTCTGTGTTTTTTATTTTTATCAAAAATAACAAGCTACTTTCATTTTTCCATATTTTTTCCCATCTTATGTTTATGTGTTTCTGTATTGATTTCAGATCTCAAACTACTTATATTTTCACCATTCACATGGTTTTGACTCACCAGTAAGCCAACACCTTATTCTTTCATGTTAGCCATCAACCAATACCTCCTAGCCCTTCACCACATTCTATTTCTTCACCCATGCACCCCACTTCTTTTATTGCTATACCTGCAGGTGATGAGGAGTTCGGAAAACTCCTTAATCACAATCCTGCAACCTTGCAGTATTACCTCACCCATTCTTCCACCCGTGACTCATCAAGACAACTTATATATGGGATGCATGTCTCCATTCCTCCCGCTCTCACCCCCACTTCCATATCAACCAAAACTAGTGTAGCGTTGCTTGCTTCCACCTTACCGACCTATGTTTCTCAGATCACCCCTAAATCTTTGATATTTGTCACACCTATGACATCTATCGCACATTCAGTGTCTGTCATCCCTTCTACGTCCACCTCACCATCATTTAAATCTCTTAGTGTAGGGATACCCACATCATCAGCACCTCATGTACCCATTACTTCTCATCCACCAGTCACTTTGGCATCTCATACCTCCTTCCAGAACCTAGTCCTTTCCATACCCTAGATTGTTCTACCTATTGCTACAAGTATCTCCGAATAAACTCCTCCACTCTATACCCTACTTCAACAACCACCCATTGCCTCTTCTTCTTATTTAGGGTATATGCCTTCTTCGTATATTCCCTCTTACATAGCCCCATCACATTTGTCTTATTCGGCACCACTATACACTGGTGTTCGTCTATGACTTATCTACCTCATCCAACACCTTATACCACAGGGGTCTTCACTCAATCGAATCCTACAAATGATCTTATAAATATGATGATGCATAAGATGTAGAACCTCAAAGCAATTGTTTCCAACTCTCGCAATACCTTGACTTAAGATGAAATCTGTCATGAGCCTATTCTTCCATTTATACCCATTCATCCTTATCCTTCACATTGGGTGATTCCTAAGTTCAATCAATTTAATAGAAATGAAGATCCACAGTAAAAAATTTGATCATTAAAATATGTTTATTAACTGATCTCCCATGACGACGTCTTTCTCATTAGGAATTTTCCCATGTCCTTGACAGGACCTACTATGGATTGATACAATGCTTTACCTAAGCACTCACTCTTCTCCTTTAATTAGTTATCCTAGACCTTCCTTGACCACTTCTCCATCAATATCTCCAAGAATTTCTCCATTAATGATTTATATTGTATTCATTAGTATGATGATTATTATAACATTAACTTTGTCAAACACTAGTGGGGTCTCATTAATCATCTTACCTTTCAACTTCCACAAACTGAGTTGATAGAATTTTTCACTAGGGCTTGTGTCAAGCACATCTCACCAATTCTTTAGGTACAAACATTCTGAACATTTGATGATACATTCACCATGGCTCAGAAGTTATAAATCCATGCTATCGAAGATGATAAAATACAATTGCGCAACAAGAGCTCTCTGTTTAAATTTAATGACTCTTCTTCTTATTTTAAACCAAAAAATACTCATTCTAAAGCAAATGGATCCACCAATGAGGTGGTCCTAAAATTTTTCCCATCTCATCCATAAAACCAACTGAAACCTCCTTCTAATCTTTCCCATGTTAATAATTTCCAGTACAAGGATGAACAACGAAGATATACCCCCATACGAGAACCTTACTCTTATGTATTGGAAAATATCTTAAAAGTGGGATTCATCACCCTTCCACTTGTCAAACCACATACTAGTTTCGACCCTTCCCGTCTTGTATCCCCATGGTATAAGGAGAATGATTATTGTAACTATCATCGTGTTAGAGGACATAGTGATGATAATTATAAAATATTCAAGAATATTATCCATGAAATGTTATATAATGGAGATCTCATCTTGGATAACCCTAACACGCCAGAAAATCAAAACATTCATATTTTTAAGAAACCTTTTCCAAACCATGCCTCTTCATCAAACTAGGTTACTAAGACTTATAAACATTCTACACATGCCCATGAAGTTCATGCCATCTTTGACACAACACCTGTCTCTTCTGCTTAGTTTCCACCTATCTGATCTATCGAGAAAATTCTTGCATGAGCTCCTCTACCCATAAAGGAGCCTACCTCACCTACTCCTCTACCCACGGAGGAGACAACCTTACCCCCTATTTTACCTACCGATCAGCCCACCTCACCTACTCCTTCATCTACAAAGGAGCTTACCCTACTTATTATGTCACCTATCGAGGAGCCCGTATTACCCACGCTTCTACCCAAAGAAGATATTACCTTATCCTCTTTTTTACCTAAAGAAGAGTCTACACAACCTACCTTTACCCCTCCTCAACCCATAGAGGAGTCACTTTCATCTCTTCCTATTGGCATCAATTCTCTAATAGCCTTCAAATGTCCTACCAACCATCTGAAATCACTTATACCTACCGAGTCAGAAGTAAAAACTTTCCCTATCTCAGAAACCTAGGAATTCTTCACAAGGATTACTACGAAGGTATCATCATCTTCCTATTCTTCTATGTCATTCTCTCATTTGGCAGATCGCTTAGTGTATGTCGACTACTCCACACTCAGGGGGCATCTCTGACTCCCAGTGTCAACCCAGATGCAGATGTTGTCTCCTGATATTTCGATGATATATCATAAAATATTTAGGGCAACCAAATCTATCGCACCTGGGCCATTCATGTCATCCTCTTCTTCATCAGCCTCATCTTCATTCCAACCTTCACCTATACCCAAACCTAAACCTACCACTACATTAGGGGCCCTGTTGATACCTAGTCTAGCCCATCCCCCCGTGAAGCTAGATTTTAACACCTCTTCACAAACTTCCACCAAGTCTATTCTAGAACCTAAGAGGCCAACCCAACCTCCTAGGCCTCGCACCCCATCTTCACCTTTTCCTCCTCCATCAATCTTTGGCCCACATTCATCAACCTTGGTCAAGATACCTCCTTCCTAATGAAAAATTAAAGCAAATCAATCCATAACCTCACCTTGATCCTCTACTTCACCCACATATTCTTCATCACCTACGCCTTTACCTTCTCTTTTACCGACGCCTTCTGTATTACCCTCGACCATAACCTTACAAAAATCACCATCATCACCTTTGTTAACTCACATGCCTACACCTTCTGCATCCCCTTCTTCTTATGCACACACTACTCTAGCACCTTTACCCAAGCAGGTGAAACCTACATCAAAAATTCACACCATCAACCAAAACAGTAGTTACACCAACCCCACCCCCAACTTCACCTCTTTCACAAATGTCACCTACACCATCACCCAAGCCAACTCTGAATTCTCATTTTTATCCCTTGGCAGGGTCCTATGCTAACATCCTCACTCAATTGTTAGATACCTCAGCTACATCACTACCACCTCTTAGGGCCTTATGATCCACTCAAAACCCAACCAACTAGTAGGGTTTGACGATACTAAAATTTGTGCATATCATCACTCATCACTCCCCAGGGAACGATGTTGAAGGGTGTAATGTCCTAAAAAATATTCTCATTCAACTCTATAATTTAGATGGTGTTTTGGATGATGATGACCTTTTGAAGGAGAATTCTATTTGCCATTTTCCTGCCGCCACACTGTCTCATCCTATATCTATTCAATGGCCTTCACCTCCACCTCCAAAACCCTCTTTTCCTCCTCTGATCTTTGAAATCAATATAGTTTGAGGTGCCACTCGATCATATAAAGAAAAAGGAAAAAATAATACTAGTAACCCATCTAGTACACCTCTACCCGCCATTCAATTTTCACCTACCCCAAAGGTAACCATCCGTGGGCCAACATATGTTGTTTCAAATAGAGTCGCACATCAAACCATGATCAAACAACTTCACTAATCCCCCCTAAAGATGTCTTTGTACAACCTCATCCAAATCTCTGAGTCTCATCATTAGGCCCTCATGGAGGTCCTGCAATCTATTGAGGTTCCACCTAATGACCCCACATCAATTGTCGCCATCATTTGGTCATTCTCACCACTCCGACTCCATATTTTTCCCCTGCTACCTTTCATCAATTTTCTTGTCATGTTGGGTTTATAAAATTTACTTTTAATACAAACCACAGTCATGGGACAGAAAGTCCCTCCTCTTTAATGGGAGAGGTTCCCTTATTGAAAACAAGCCAAAACACCTATGTACAAATGTACAGTTTTCATCATACTATGGATTTATGATATCATGAAATGAGTTTTAGACCAGGGAGACAATTAACACAGAAGGACAGAGGAATGAAGGAGAGGGGAGAGAAAGAAGAAAACAATACTTTTGGGGAAGATAGTTAGCAGAGAAAACCCCTATGTGTATCGAGCAATTGAAACAAAGAATGAAATCATTTGCGTTTATAATAGAGATGATTTCACAGACACAAAGTTCCCGAAATCAACTAACAAGAACAAAAAGTTTCTTAGCATGCAAATATGAATGATTCACGAATTCGAATCAAAAAAGAAAGAGAGAGAGGAAGAAGGGGAAAAACTTATGTATTGATTTCTTTGATTCAAAATTACACTCGCAGAGTTTCAGAATTCCCTCCCTTTGCAATGGCGACCAGAGGCCATTAAATAAATATCAAGAAACAGTTACAACAGTTAAAAATTCATTCAATCATCGGCAACCTTTCTTATTCTTGATTTGTGAAGAAACACCAATGGTGGCAAAGGAAGAATCTCTACAAAACAGCCGTTTAAATCCATTTGACTATGAGTCGTCGATCTTTTACAACTTCAAATATGAGCCATCCACGTGGAAGATCAAAATAAAAAGGGCTTGGGGAAGCCATTTGCATTTTGGAACTTTTTAGAGATTTGGCATTTTTTGGTATTTTGCCCCGCCCGCCCACCAGGGTTGGACACGTGGCATCATGGGAGTGGTTACGGGGACGTTGCTCTCTTTTTACAACTTTAACCTTTTCAACAAAAAGGCTCAAAAACTTAAATTTCTCCGCTGGCCCACTTCCCGGTTGTTGACTTTTCAAATGAATGACTTGACACATGACCAAATCTGAATGGCTGTGGGCTTGAAGCTCACTTTGAAACTTTAATCCCATTGATCCAAAAGGCTCAAAAACTTAAAGTCCTTCACCAGCCTGCTTTGACTTTTCAAAGCTTGAATAGACACGTGGCATCATCTGAGTGGTTGCGGCATTGAGATTCATTTTGAAACTTTAATCCCTCTTTAGCAAAAAGGCATAAAACTTCAAACTGCTCCGATGACCCGCTTCCCCGCTGTTGACTTTTCAACTACATGACTCGACACGTGGCCAAATCTGAGTGGTGGGGAGTTGAGGTGCACTTTAAAACTCTAACTTCAATCAACCAAAAATGCTTAAGGACTTAAAGTTCTTCGCTAGCCCGCCTTGACTTTTCTACACCACCATTGACACGTGGCTTTACCTGAGTGGCTGCGAGGAAGCACTTCACTTTAAAACTTTAAATTCATTTGGAAACAAAGGTGAAAATTATAAAAGTGTCCCGACGACCCACAACCTACTTTGCACTGAAAAATGGCCATGTGTCCCTCTGCGGGCCTAAGGAGTTGATTTACACTTTAAAACTTTTTTCATTTTCCAAAATGCCTCAAAGCACCAAAAGAGTCTGCCTTTCTGCCTTCCACCAAAAATCAACCAATCAGGGTCTTTCGCGCCATGGGGATAACTTGATACTTTTGCCAAAAGAGAACAAAAGTGTTAAGTTCACAAAAAGACCCACCACTTCATTTTTTCAATCAGCCAATCAGAATCCTTTAGGGCCGAGGGGTCAAATTGATACTTTTTGCCAAAGAGAACAAAAAGTGTTAAGTTCGAAGAAGGATCTATCCTACCGCATCCAATGAGAATGTCCACGCATGCATGAATGTTGGTGCACCAAATTTGACAGGAAAAAAAGCTTGTCCTTCGCGACTACAGGAAAAATGGATATTTGAAGGGAAAAACCTACAATTTCAGCCCGAGTTTGATTTGCTTCTCCATAGACAGAGAAAAGGAAAACAAAACCAAGCCAAAACAAGATCCATGGCCAATTTAATGAGCAAACTCAAAGGATTTTCATGGGAAAATGAAGAACATATCAGACCACGGGGTTTGAAAGATTTTAAATCACTTAGGGCAAGATTGCAGATGAGCACCGACTCAAAATTTTGGATTTCCCTTAGAAAATAAAGGGGATTTTGAGGGCGACAACAATTGGCTCCTTCTGGGGATGACTTGGCTTGGAACGAAGAACAAGGAAAGACAAGAATTATAGAAAAACTCTGGGAAAGAAGACCAGTCCTTGTCCATTGGGCAATGGAGTCAAAGGCAAAAACCAATACAGAGGACAAACACACAAAAGGGAAACAAACCAGAAAGGAAAACAAAAATGAAAACAAACACACAACAAGGAACGGGAAAGGGAAAACAAACACACAACAAAACACAGAGGAACGACCAAAACCAAAATGCTATACATAATATACAAGGGGACCACCTAATCACCTAGGACTTAAACAATTTCAGATATTTCCCACTATAAGGAAGTGGGAGATGAGATCCATCCATATAATCCAGGTAAAAAGAGTTCTCTCTAGTAAAATGCCTAATTCTGAAAGGACCAAGCCAAAGAGATTCAAACTTACCATGGCTTCCTTGAGGCTCGTGTTTTTTGTCCCTTAGCAGGACAATGTATCCCACTTGAAATACTCTGGGTTTATTTTTTTTATCAAACAGAGCCTTCACCTTTTGCTGGTGAGCTGAAATCCTGTCAAAAACCTACATTTGTCCTCATTCAGCTTCTGAAGGTACATAATCCTTTTGTCCAGGGAACTAGTGAAGCTTGAATCTTCAATGGCCTTCATCAGATGTAGGGCTGGCAATTCCACTATCACCTGGTAGTTGAGCTTCAACACCATACACCACTTGGAAAGGAGACATTCCAATTGCTCTTTTAGGTGTAATCCTATCAGCCCACAGAGCATCATAAAGTTTCTTGTGCCAATTCCTCTGAGATTCATTGACAAGCTTTCGAACAATGGACACCAAGTTCTTGTTTGTTGATTTTGCTTGTCCATTCCCTTGGGGGTAGTAGTCTGAAGAATGAGAAAGGGAGATTCCATAACCATAGCAGAAGTCCATCATCTCAGCAGAGGAAAAGTTGGAAGCATTGTCAGTTACAATCTTGCTTGGTATCCCAAACCTTATCAAAATGTTCTCCTTGATGAAATTGCATACTACCTCAGAAGTAGTACTTTTGACTGGGATGGCTTCCACCCACTTTGTGAAATATTCTGTGGCAGTCAACACATGGGTATGCCCAGAACTAGAAGATGGGTTGAGTGTTCCAATGAAATCCAGACCCCATTGTTGAAATGGCTCATCTATCACTACTGGCTTGAGAGGTAAAGCAACTAACTTAGGTCTCCCAACAAAAGTTTGACAAGCTTCACACTTACCTACCCATTTTGATGCATCTCTGAACAATGTGGGCCAGTAGTATCCAACACGAAGGATTTTTTGGGTAGTGACAGCAGAAGAAAAATGGCCTCCACAAGCTTGGTCATGAAAAGCTGAGAACAACTTCTTCTGTTGCTCATGGTCTACACACTTCAAAAATCTTCCATCTATGCCTCTCTTGAACAAAGCATTCTCCCACAACACATATTGAGCAGACCTCAGCTTGATGGCTCTCTTTTCTTTGGAATTCATATGAGAAGGACATTCTCCATAGGTGAGAAAATGTGCAATTTCAAAGTACCATTCATCTTTTGAACTAAGGAAAATAACAACATGAACATCAGCTACCTCTTGGGACAATTCCTTATCAGCTCCTTCAACAATGAGTTCACACAAGCCTTTACCCCTGATCAGGTTTGTTGGCTTGATGTCAAGATCATACTCTTGAACTTTTGCTACCCAATTACCTCTTTTTGTTCCAAACTCCTACTGTGTAAGAATGGATTTGATTGTTGTATTAGGCACCAGCACAACAGAATGAGAGGTCAGGATATAGAACCGAAACTGCTTAACAGCTTTGACCACTGTAAAAGCATGTTTCTCCATCATGGTGTACTTCAATTCATGATCCTTTAAGACATAACTCATGAAGGCAATTGGGAGCTCATGATCTTCATAATTCTTCTGAGTCATTACAACAGCCAAGGTATTCTTTGTGGCATAGCAATATATAATGAAATCTTTGTTAAAATCAGGGCATGCTAAGATGGGAGTCTTAGCAATGGCTTTCTTAATACCCTCAAAATCTTCTTTACCTTCAGAAGACCAACCAAAACTCTGCTTTCCCTTCATCGTCTGAGAAATGATCATAGTTAGTTCAAAAAAATCTGGGATGAATCTCCTCAGGAAGTTGATCTTGCCAAAGAAGGAGTGAACACCCTTCTTGCTGGTAGGGAGGGGAATTTGATGGATTGCTAGAACTCACTCAGGATCAATTTTGATTCCTTCCTTTGACACAATATGTCCCAACAGCTTACCTTCAGTGACATAGAAGACATACTTCTTTGGATTTAGGGAAACCCCATGATCTCTGCACTTTTGAAGGATTGTTTCCAAGTGTTGAAAGTGATCTGCTCTGGTTTTGGAAAACATAGTTAAATCATCCAAGTACACAACTATGCATTTCCCCTTCAGGCTGCCAAAAGCCAAGTCCATGGCCCTATGAAAGTGGAACCAACATTTATGAGGCCAAAATACATCCTCTTGTATGAAATAGTACCCAAGGAGTAGTGAAGGTAGTTTTGTGCTGATCTGTAGTATTGACCTCCACTTGATTATACCCTAATAAGCCATCCAAAATAGATAACATATTTGATCCTATTACATCTTGCAACACTTGATCCATCATAGGAAGAGGATAGTTATCTTTTAAAGAAGCCTGATTCAGATTCCTAAAATCAACACAGATCCGAATCTCACCATTCTTCTTTCTCACAGGTACAATATTGGCAATCCATGTAGAATGGTGTATGGGGAAGATAATCCTTGCCTTCAGCAGCTTCTGGATCTCTTGGTAAATGGTATCAACAACTTTTGGATTATATTGCCTCTGTTTTTTCTTGAAATATTTGATCCCAGGTTTTAGAGGAATGAAATGTTGCATTTCTTTTGGCTGGAAAGCTTTGAGATCATCATATGAGTATGCCAGAACATCAGCATACCTTTTTAGCAGGTTCACAACTTTCTTCTTCTCCTCTTGAGTGCAGCACTTTCCAATGTTTACCAACTTGGGTTCTTCAAGACTCCCAATGTTCACCTTTTCACACTCAGCAGACTGCCGAGCTCCTTTGGAAGCTTTAGATTTAATATATCTATCATGTTTATCAAACAACTCTTCCAAACTTACCAGCCCTTTGGGGATCTTGTTACCTTTCAGTTTGATGCAGCCATCTTGGTCCATCTCCTCCTTGACACCTTCTTCATTGGAGGGTACACACTCTCTGGGAAAATTGTCCCTTCCTTCAAAGTACAACTGGTCAAAATTATCTCAAAGCTCCAAGAAGGAAAGCACATGCTGATCATCATTAAAGACCTGCCAGTTGTTTACATTATCAGGCACACTATGCTTGTGTATCATTTCAATGGTGAATTTATCCTAAGAGAAATCTGGGTGGGGAATCAACAAAGACCCAAAGACAGCTAGAGAATTAGCTCTAGTGTTCCTTTTCCTAGGCACAACTTCAATGGAGAAAGCATCAAGGAACTCAATATAATCCCAGACAAGATTCCTATAGTGTTTCAGTCTTCTATTCTTTACCTGGTAAATATCCCTGACCTGTTTCACAATCAGCTCAGCATCTCCATGAGCAAGAAGATTCTTGACTCCCATTTATTTCACCATGTTCAAACCAAGAATGAGAGCTTCATACTCAACTGTATTGTTTGTGTTTTCAAACTGAAGTTTGAAGGAGAAAGGATGAATCTTCTCTTCTAGGGAGATCAACACCACACCAGCTCCAGAACCAGCTGAAGAGCAGCTGCCATCAAATTCCAAAGTCCAAATGCCATTGGGATTATGAACCACCTCCTTGGGAAGACTTGCCTCATCTTGTGACATAATCATGTAGTTCCCATGCCCAATGTCCTCATAAATAATTTGTGCCTTTGGATCATCTGTCTTTTGCACAATATATTCATTTTGTTTCTCAGGTAGTAGCTTCTTCATCTTTCCATTGACAGGGATTAGAGCATGTGACCAATCCATCTGAATCTCACCTCCTACATCTTTACAGAAATTCCTACTCAACATCATACCATAGGAGGGAGGAATATCAGCTACCAAAATAGTGGCCAAGACCTTCTTCTCTGGAAAAGCAGCAAAAGCTACTTGTGCATCTTTAATTCTTCCAACCAGGGGCACTTCCCTACTCTCCTGGAATAGAAGAACCATATGTGCATGTTAAAGTCAAGCCCAAAGCATGAGCCACTTTGGCAGGCATCACATTGTCTGATGCACCAGAGTCAATGACACAATTACTGAGCTTGTGGCCAGCTATGAGGAGAGTCACATAAAATGGTTTGATTTTCTCATTGGGGGAAGTGACTGTAGCCACAAGGCTTGGTTGGGGTGAGGAGGAAGGAGTGGGAAAAAGGCCTTTAGAAGTATGGGATGAGGCTTTGGATTTAGAATTAACAAAGTTTACCATTTTAGCAAAGGATTTGGGATGGGTTTGGTAAAACGCTACCTCTGAAATCTAAATCTTGTTCTTTTTAAGGTGGTCAATTATATCAAAGGATCTAGAGGTGGATGGGGCATCACTACTTGGAACTTGAAGAATATGAGGCCTATTAGCTTTAGGTTTATCATTCTTTGGAACTAAAGGACTAGAATATTTAGAAGAAGAACTAGAGGGAGACAGATTAGAAGAAATCACCTTTTGTGCAGAGGCAGTGGGAACAGGAGATCTTCTTCTTGCAACAACATGAATGGTTATAGGATACTCCTTAGATTTCTTTGTAGGATGCACCAACTTATATTTTCTGTTGGTCTGCTCTCAAGTCTTAATAGAAAATGACTCACTGTTCATGTCTGCTAACTACTTCATCATACTCATCATCATCATCTACACCTTAAGTGGTGAGGAAGTGCACTCTAGAGCCACCAGGTTCTTCCATCTCTTCATCAGCTTCTTCTTCTGCATAATATTCATTAGCCTCTTCATCCTCAAGTTTCTTCAACTTCACATGTTGCATTGAGTGGAACCTTGAGAGGTGGACCTTCAATGGCTAATCCGGTTTGAGAAGCAGGTAATATGTTCCTAGGCTGAAAATTCTTCCTGGGAATATCTTGATAGGGGGCATGCTGAGACAATTTCTTTTTGATGGCAATGAGATCATTTTCCAGTTTCTGTACTAATTGGTTTGAATTAGCTCTCGGAGAGGAAGAGGAATATGCCTTTGAATTGGAAGGTTCTCTTTCAATTTCCCTGAAATGATGAGATCATCTTCAACACTGATATCTAACATCTAATAAATATCCAAAGCTGCAAGATTAGCTCTCCTAAGGGCATAGCTCACTTCAGGCAATTGAGCATTGAGAAAGAAACATTTCTGAATTTGATCAACTGGACAAGTAGCTTGTGGAATCTTATTGATCAGTTTGTTGAACTTAGCCATAAACTCCCTCATGGGTTCATGTGGTCCCTTTTTGATATGAGAAAGTTGTGCTAGGAGAGCATGCACATCTTCAGCAGGTTTAAATCATCTCTAAAACTTAGTTGTCATGGTAGTCCAATTGGAGATGGTCCCAGTAGGGAGGTGATAAAACCAGTCAGCAACATTATCCTACAATGTCTCCACAAAAACCTTGACAGAGACATCTTCATATTCCACCCCCAGGACCCCACATGCAACAATGAAGGATGCAATGTGTTCATCTGGGTGCACTTTTCCATCACCCCTAAATTTGGGAAAGTTCTTTCTGTTACCCCTATGTAACTCATGCAAAGGTTGAGGAAGGGAAAGAGGCCCAACCTGTTGTCCCCAAGGCAGAGGTGCTGCCATTCTTGGAAAGATTGTTTGTACAGGAACTGAGACACCAGCAAGAATTAAGGCACTGAGATTAGGGCTAGGTTGTCCTTGAGGAGTGCTATTTTCAGGAGCTTTATCTTCAACAAGAGGAGTGCTTGCAGACCTTGTTCTTCTGTTTATTCTTATTGGAGTAAGAGAAAATCCTTGTTGCTCCAGAAGCTGAAAGTCAGGATCTTCAATTCCAAGGGTTCTTCTACCCCGAGTGTATCTTGGAGTCACCAGATCATAAATGATCAAGAAATTATTCTTTTGAAAGGAAATCCATTAAAATGAATCCCCAGTAGAGTCACCAAAAACTGTTGGGTTTATAAATTGTACTTTTAATACAAACCACATTCATGGGACTGAAATTCCCTCCTCTTTAATGAGAGAGGTTCCCTTATTGAAAACAAGCCAAAACACCTATGTACAAATGTACAGTTTTCATCATACTATGGATTTCTGATATCATCAAATGAGTTTTAGACCAAGGAGACTATCAACACAGAAGGATAGAGGAATGAAGGAGAGGGGAGAGAAAGAAGAAAACAATACTTTCGGGGAAGATAGTTAGCAGAGAAAACCCCTATGCATATTGATCAATTGAAGTACAGAATGGAATCATTCACGTTAATAATAGAGATGATTTCATAGACACAAAGTTACCAAAATCAAATAACAAGAACACAAAGTTTTTTAGCATGGAAAGATGAATGATTCACGAATTCAAACCAGGAAAGAAAGAGAGAGAGGAAGAAGAGGAAAAAACTTTTGTATTGATTTCTTTGATTCAAATTACACCCACAGAGTTTCAGAATTCCAACCCTTTACAATGGCGCCGAGAGGCCACTAAATAAACATCAAGAAATGGTTACAATAGTTACAAATTTTTTCAATCATCAGCAACCTTTCGTATTCTTGATTTGTGAAGAAACGCCAATGCTGGCAGAGGAAGAATCTCTGCAAAACAACCATTTAAATCCATTTGAATATGAGTCGTCGATCTTTTACGACTTCAAATATGAGCCATCCACATGGAAGATCAAAATAAGACATGCCTGGGGAAGCCATTCGCATTTTGGAATTTTTTAGAGATTTGGCATTTTTTGGTATTTTTCCCTGCTCGCTCGCCAGGGTTGGACAAGTGGCATCATGGGAGTGGATGTGGGGACACTGCTCTCTTTTTACAACTTTAACCTTTTCAACAAAAAGGTTCAAAAAATTAAAGTTCTCTGCCGGACCGCTTCCCAGCTATTGAATTTTCAAATGAATGACTTGACACGTGGCCAAACCTGAATGGTTGCGGGCTTGAAGATCACTTTGAAACTTTAATCCCATTGAGCCAAAAGACTCAAAAACTTGAAGTCTTTCGCCAGTCCTGCTTTGAATTTTCAAAGCTTGAATAGACACGTGGCATCATCTAAGTGGTTGCGGCGTTGAGATTCACTTTGAAACTTTAATCCCTCTTTAGCAAAAAGGCACAAAACTTCAAAATGCTTTGATGACCCACTTCCCCACTGTTGAATTTTCAAGTGCATGGCTTGACACATGGCCTCGTCTAAGTGGTGGGGAGTTGAGGTGCACTTTAAAACTCAAATTTCAATCAACCAAAAATGCTTAAGGACTTAAAGTTCTTCGCTAGCCCGCCTTGACTTTTCTACACCACCATTGACACGTGGCTTTACCTGAGTGGCTGCGAGGAAGCGCTTCAATTTTATCACTTAACTCCTCACCAAAACAAAGCATGAAAACTTCAATATGCTCTGCCAACCTGCTTCCCACAAAAAAAAAGCATGAAAACTTCAATATGCTCTGCTAACCAATCAGGGTCTTTCGCGCCATGGGGATAACTTGATACTTTTGCCAAAAGAGAACAAAAGTGTTAAATTTACAAAAATACCACCGCTTCATTTTCCCAATCAACCAATTAGAATCCATTCAGGTTAAGGGACCAAATTGATACTTTTTGCCAAAGGGAACAAAAAGTATTAAGTTCAAAGAAGGATCCGTCTCTGACGCATCCAATTAGAATCGTCCACATATGCATGAATGTTGGGGCACCAAATTTGATAGGAAAAAAAGTCCATCCTTTGCGACTGCAGGAAAAATGGAAATTTGAAGGGAAAAACCTGTAATTTTTTCCCGAGTTCGATTCGCTTCTCCATAGACAAATAAAGGACAAACAAAAATAGGCCAAAACAAGATCCACGGCCACAAGAAGGATTTAACGAGTAGATCCAAAGGATTTTCACGGGAAAATGAGGAACATCTCAGAACACGAGATTGGAAAGATTTTAAATCACTTAGGGCAAGATTGCAGATGAGCACCAACTCAAAATTTTTGGATTTCACTTGGAAAATAAAGGGGATTTTGAGGGCGACAACATGTCGTTAGTTTCTCTAACGAAGAGATTTTCCCTCTCCAATCAGATGATCCTAACCCCACCATCTTCATCTCCTCCTACATTAATGATACCTACATTCGATACATTCTGATTGATGGAGGTGCCAGCATTAATATCATTTCTTCCCATGCGTACGCACAAATGTGCATACCCACCAAATGCATGCATAAAAACCTAGTTATGTTATGTTCTTTCAATGATGTCATGATTTCTACCCTAGGCACTGTCATCCTCCACAATCACGTGGGTCCTTGTACCATTCTTGAACTCTTATATGTACTTGAAGGGGAGTTTCAATATAATATGTTGTTTTGTCGACCCTGGATTCATGCCATGGGGTGTGTACCTTCCACTCTTCATTGTTGTTTAAAATTTGAATATGAAGGGCACTCCTATACCATTCGGGCTGACCCTTTACCATTTAAAACTTGCAACATGCTCAATCGACCTAATGATGTCCTTATACCAGTTACCATTTAAAACTTGTAACATGCTCAATTGACCTAATGAACTCCTTTATTCCCACTGGTGACGCATCTTCCATGGCTAGATCATCTACCAACCCACCTATTTCACCACCAACTAAGGCTACTTCTTCTTATACTTCGAGTGACTCGTCCATCCGTGCTACCCAAGTTCATACCTCTAATCCCTTGGAAGGTGTTTTTAAATGCCTTACCCTAGGGAAGTACTGCCTCTACAACATCAATACTTTCCTTACTCCTCAGGAGTACATAAACCTTCACCAACACCCATGTGATGACTGTCATGTAGGAGAGAATTTTTCATATGGTCTGCCCCACCTTCGCACCAACTTAATGTATGGGCGAGTTGACACTTCTTCATATACTCTTGAACCACCTACCTAAACCTGGTCATTCTCATATGACTTCTAATACCTCAACAATCATCTCTTTGTCCACACTTTTCTTCATCGATGTGCCCGGAAAGGCTTTGGATTTTGTCTTTATAAGCAGGGTCATCACATAGTCATATCTTGCACCACCAAGAAACACAAAGACTGCAGCGGTCTTACATTTACTAAGGAACCTCTTTCTAAGAAGGCCTGAATCGACCTTGTCGAGGAAGATAAATCTTCCCCACCTCACTCACCTAGTACACCGCCTTCACCCATGGAGTCCATGGATCCATAATCTATCCCTCCTAAAAAAAATTTGTGAACACCATTTCTTTGGGACCTCTAACTGATCAACATGATGGAGAGGATCCCTATTATGTTCCTTTCCTTTATCCTGACATGATTGATTATGACACACCTTCTATCAACTTCATTCAATGTTAGGATGATGAGTCCATTCTCGCTATCTAGGTGTGGAGGATTCTTACATCCACTAGTCATTACCTTCTGAGACACAAACCATGCTAAATGAATTGACCATAATAGAGATAAAAATTCACACTCATGATGACCCTAAAATTCTAAAGATAGGCTAATCTTTAGATTTTGACGAATAGGAAGCTTTCACCTATTTCCTCCAATATCACAACAATGCTTTGTCTTGGTCTTATGCCTATATGCCCGGTATTGACCCTAATATAATGGTCCAGAATATCATGAATATCCCCAATGCCAAAACTATGAAACAAAAGCTGTGAAAAATGTATCCCCGCATTTCCCTTCTTGTGAAAGAAATCCAACGTCTCCTTTCTGTTTCTTTCATTTTACCCATTGACTATCCCTAATGGATTTCTAACATCATTCCTATCACTAAAGAGATAGGGGGATCCGCATCTGCACATACTTCCACAACCTTAACCTTGGTTTCCCTAAGGATGACTTTCCTCTGTCTAGTATCAACCAACTTATTTATCTTACAATTGGCCATGAGATGCTATCACTCATGGAAAAGTTCTCAGATTATAATCAAACATTACTCACTCTTTAAGATCAACAAAAAACCACCTTCATCACCACTTGGGGGACTTTATGTTATCGCATCATGCCCTTAGGCCTTAAAAACACCGATGCCACCTATCACTGCATTATGACCTATATCTTCCATGAAATCATGCATAACATATTGGAATATTATGTCGACGACCTTCTTTCCAAGTCTAAGAATTGTACCAAACACTTCACAGTTCTTAAATTCATCTTTGATTGCCTCATCAAATACTGCATTCGCCTTCAACCAAAGAAGTGTGTCTTTGTCATTCTCTCTGGAAAAATCCTTTGTTTCATTATCTCTTTGTGGGGTATTGAAGTCAACCCAACCAAAATCAATGATATTCTTGAGATACCGCCACCTACTAACCTTCCAAAGCTTCATATTTTGCAAGGAAAATTGCAATCAATTCGACACTTTATTTCCCAATTTTCTAACTATTGTCACCATTTTCATCATCTTCTTAAAAAGGAAGTTTCCTTCATTGGGATGATGAGTGCCACAAATCCTTTGTAGCATATAAGGAATACCTCCTTCAACCACCTATATTCATCCCACCAAAGGATGAAAACCCCTTTTACATCTTCATTATTTTGACTAACCATTCCTTGGGTGACCTTCTCACTCATCGCGATGAGCAACACATGGAGCAAGTGGATTATTATATAAGTCGTATTCTTTTAGATTATGAGACTCAATATACTCAAACCAAAAAAATGTTTCTTATCCCTGGTCTTCGTCACCACAAAACTTCACCACTACCTACTTAACCACAAAAATTTCATCTTCACCAACATCAACCACCTGCATTACATGTAAGTTAAGCCTTATCAACACCAATGCACTGCACATTGGCTCATACTCCTTACAGACCTATATCTAGAAATCATTCATCAAAATTTTGTTAAGGGACAAACCATTGTAGATCATCTTGCAGATGCACCTCTTTCCGGACATCAATCTTCTAACTTCGTTTTTCTTTATGAATCCATTTTCACTCTTTCCTTGAATGAAATCATTTACCAAATGAAACTATTCTTTAGCGGATCCAAATTTTATTGTGGAGGAAGTGTGGGGGTCATCCTCATTCCTCTTGTTGGTGAGCCTATGCCCTTATCCTTCAAACTATATTTCGACTACACCAACAACATCGATGAGTATGAAACACTCATATTAGGTCTTCAAACCACCATTTCCCTAGATGTTAAATCCATTAATATCTTTGGTGATTCTCAACCAGTCATAAACCAATTCAATAGTTTATACCAGTTTTGTAATGAGGTACTTAAAAAATATAAGCATCACGTCGACATTTTTTTGACAACTTGTGATCATTATGAACTTCAAACCACTCCACGATCCACTAATAAATTCACAAATACCATGTCTTTCCTTACTTCTCAAATACCCACCTCACCTTCAAATTCAAAAATATTTTTCACAGTACAATGATTGCACTCACCCTCTTATCTCATTCATGATGTAAATTTTGTGGGAAGAATTGAAACCGACCCACGCAACATTTGAGATAAGAAATTTTATGACTACCTTTCCCTTTCCATTCTGCCTCCAGATCTTACTTGCAATGGACAATGAGCCTTCATCAAAAGTTTCTCTTGTTATGTCATCATGGGGGGTATTATTTACAAATGTGGATTTGACAGTATCCTCATGCAATGCCTTACAAGTTATGAAATCCCATACACCATTAAGGATATTCATGATGGGATTTTTGGGGGTCATTTTAGTGGCCTTGTCATCACTAAACATATCCTTCAACTTGGATACTACTGGCTAACCCTAAACCAAGATTGTTGTGACTATGTCAAAAATTGTGTGAAATATCAACAACACGCTAATCTTCACCACACTCATAGTCATGCCTTATAATTCACTAGAGAATTTTGGCCTTTATCTCAATGGGGTTTGGATCTTGTCGAAGAGATTAACCCTCATTCTTCTCAATGTCATCAATGGATCATCACAATGAAAAAATACTACACTAAATGTGTGGAATCTATCCCTCTCATTTCTACCAAGGACAAGAAAATATATGAATTCATCAACCATCACTTTTGTGGTTAAACCATATAACAGTGTTTCCACATATCTATAATCAGATAAAGCATACAAGCAATCAAAGCAGAAATAACCAGAAGATGAAAATAAACAAGAGAAATATTACACCAGATATAACATGGTTCACCCAGTGTGGGCTACATCCACCAAGAAATGGCCAATATTATTATTCAATGCTTTATAGAGGAAATACAATGAAGAAACGTGTCTTCCAACACCTCTCTGGATGTTCAATGTTCCTCCCTCACATAGCTACAAAATCTCTCTCACCAAAGGAAACTTACATGTAAACTAAATGCAATATCTTCTACAACTTTCTTTCCTTGCCTTGCACTCCAACTATGCATACATGCACGTGTTTCTATATTTGGAAACTTAAATTTGATTTTTACAAACAATAAATCATATTTAAAACAATAGATTTATTCTCTTTCTCGGACAAAAATTAAAAGTGTTGTTACACAGGTAACCGATAGCAGTTATATCCTGACCGGTGTCAGTTATACCTTAACCGATGCCGGTTACTGTCAAAAGAGTAAAAATCCAAAAGTAAGTCCTTAGTGAAGCAATTTAGCTCCACACTCAACAATCTCCCACTTGGAGATCAATAGTTGCACTATGTTTTGCATCACCATCCTTGGTTCCTTTTCCTTGCCCCATTTCTTCCTCTTCAAGTCTTAAACTTGAAGACCAACAGAAGTGGAGTGAAGCTACAAATTCTCCCTTACAAATGGCTTTGTTAGCATATCTGCAGGGTTCTCATCCATATGGATCTTCTCTAACTTCAGTTGTCCATCCTCCAATACATGCCGTATGAAATGATACCTCAACTGAATGTGTTTCATTCTTGAATGAAATGTTGAGTTCTTTGCCAGATGGATCTCACTCTGACTGTCACTTTATAACCTGCAATCTTCTTGCTCCTTACCCAACTCTTCCATGAACCTTCTCATCCATATCATCTCCTTGCTAGCTTTTGTAGCTGCAACATATTCTACCTCTGTAGTAGACAAAGCCATAACCTTCTATAATCTCTTAATCCAGCTAACTGTCATACCACCTACTGTGAATACATATCCAATAGTGATCCTACTACCATCTAAATCTCCAGCCATATCTGAATCAACATAGCCGTGTAAATAAGTATCTAACCCTTCATAGCATAAATTTATGTTGGATGTTCCTCTCAAATACCTAAGAATCCATTGGACTACTTTCCAATGTTCTTTACCTGGATTAGCCATAAACCTGCTCACAACTCCCACTACATGTGCAATGTTTGGTCTAGTACAAACCATAGCATACATAAGACTTCCTACTACTGAAGCATAGGGAACATGTGCCATGTACTCAACCTCCTCATGTTTGATGAAGGACACTAATCTTTTCTCAATTTGAAGTGTCCATCCATAGGTGTACCAATAGGTTTTGTTTTCTACATGTTAAACCTTTCCAACACCTTATTAATATAATTCTCCTGAGACAAATACAACTTCTTGTTTTTCCTGTCTCTATGAATTTGCATGCCAAGGATTTTCTTTGTAGCTCCCAAATCCTTCATTGCAAATGTGTGAGCTAACTTTTCTTTAAGCTTACTAATGTCCTACATACTAGATCCTACAATCAACATATCATCCACATACAGTAACAAAATAACATAGCTCTCATTTTCAAGCCTTTTAAAATAAACACAATGGTCAAATTCACATCTCCTATAACCATGCTCATGCATAAAACTGTCAAATCTCAAATATCATTTCCTTGGGGCTTACTTGAGCCCATATAAGAACTTTTTCAATCTACAAACAAGTTTCTCCTTACCCTTGACTTCATAACCAAGCAGTTGCTGCATATAAATTTCTTCCTCCAAATCACCATGAAGAAATTATGTCTTAACATCAAGTTGTTCTAAATGCAAATATTCTATTTTAACCAAACTTAGAATAGTACGAATAGAAGTCATCTTAACTACAGGAGAAAAAATCTCATCAAAGTCAATATCTACTTTCTATGCAAATCCCTTTACCACAAGCCTTTCCTTGTACCTCTTCTTTCCACCCTCTTCTTCCTTAATCCTATAAACCCATTTGTTCTGTAGTGTTTTCTTACCTGCTGGAAACTTAACCAAATCCCATGTCTAATTTTGATTCAAGGAGTCCATCTCCTCATCCATGCCATGCTCCCACTACTCATGTGTATCTACCTACATTGCTTCTTCAAAGATTTCTAGTTCACCACTATCAGTTAGTAATAAATAAGAAAGTGAAGGTGAAAATATCTCTGGAGGTCTACTTACCCTCTGTGACCTTCTCACTGAGATCTGGGGTGTCTGAGGCTCATTCTGTGCCTGTTTCACATTTGTATCAATTTCTGTCAGTGACCGATGCCAGTCACCCATAATTGACTGTGGTTCCTCTGTCTGCTAACCAACGGTGGTTATACCCTTACCGACACCGGTGTCGGTATATGAATTATCAGATTCTACTCATGCTAACCAACGCCGGTTAGCTTGACTAGCACTAGTCTCTGCAGAACTAACGCAAGTGTTTATATAAGTCTGCTTCAAGTCCAAAATTTGATTTTCCTTCAAAATATCCTCAACCTGTTCATGTTTAGGCACCAAAACCTGATCCCTGTACATTCTCTTTTCATTCCAATTTACGTCACGACTCCTAACAATATTATAATCTTCCAAATCCCAAAATCGATATCCGAAATCACTAGATCCATAACCAATGAAAGTACATCTCTTAGACTTAGCATCCAACTTCCTTATATTTTCTCTATCAACATGCACAAAAGCTTCTGGGCCAAAAACTCTAAGAAAAGAATAGTTTACCTCTTTTCTAGACCAAGCTTCTTCTGGTATTCCACCATTCAGTGTTGTTGAAGGCCCGCAGTTTATCAAGTATACCGCTATATCCACAACTTCTACCCAAAACTTCAAAGGAAAACTAACATGTATCCTCATGGTTCTAGCATGTTCCATGACTTTTCTGTCCATTCTTTCTACAACTCCATTCTCCTATTGAGTTCTAGGAACCATTCTTTCTCTTCGTATTCCATTCTTTGAACAATAATCATCAAAATCATTACTGCAGTACTCACCACCATTGTCAGATCTAAGGCACTTCAATTTTAAGTTTGTCTCATTTTCTACAAGGGCTTTCCATCTTTTAAAAGTTTTAAAAACATCAGATTTATGCTTAATACAATAGATCCATACCTTCCTTGTGGCATCATCAATGAAAGTCACATAATATTGGGATCCTCCAATAGAAGCTACCTGGGATGGTCCCCACACATCTGAGTGTACAAGCTCTAATTTCTACTCCTTTGTTGACCCAACTTTGAGAAATCTCACTCTCTTATGCTTTTCAAATATGAAGTGCTCACAAAATACAAGATCTAATTGTTTCAAATCTGACAGCTTACCCTTTTCCTTTAAGATCTGCATTCCTTTTTCACTCATATGGCCTAGTTGATTATGCCACATGTTTGCATCTGAATCTATAGTAGATAGCATAGAAAAGGAATCAGTAATACACGTAGATAGATATAAAGTTCCTACCTTCTTTCATCTTTCCACAACAAGAGATCCCTTGGTAACTTTCCAAGAGTCGGCTGTGAATGTAACCACACATCCATATTCACCAAGTTTCCCTATAGATATTAGATTTCTTTTGAGGCTTGGCACATGCCTCACATCTTTCAATATCCATGGATTTCCATTCTACAACTTTAGAAAAACATCACCTTTACCAGTAATATTGCATGGTTCATCATCACCTAAATAAAAATGTCCAAAATCACCTTGAACATAATTTCTGAAATAACCCTTATTAGGGGTAGCATGGAAAGAGGCTCCAGAATCTAACACCCAAGATTCTAATCTATTATCCAAGGAGAGAATAAGGGCATCTTGCTTTATCTCACTTGTAATGTTTGCCTCTTTACCTTTTCCTTTGTCTGATATATTCTCTTTGTTTTCCTTGGACCAACACTCCTTCTTTACGTGTCCTCTCTTTCCACAATTCTAGCAAAGTAAATCTCTGAACTTGGATCTAGATCTGCCATGTCTTGACTTTGATCTCCCATTCTTCTTGCTCTTGGATGATCTCTCCTTTGATCTTCCCCTACTTTCTACAGTTAAAGTGTTTCCAGATAATGATTCTCTTGATCTTTCCCTGCTTATTTCCTCATTAAGGATTACACTAACCACATCATCAAATTTCAAACCCTTAGAAGCAGTTGTATTACTAACAACCATTACCAAGTTCTCCCAACTATCTGGAAAATATCATAAGAATAAAATTTCTTTCAATTCATCATCAAACGTAATTTCTACCAATTTTAATTGATTAACAATAAACCAAAAATCATTCAAATGATTAGACACATATCCACCTTCTTGCATCTTAGACTTAAAAAAAAAAATCATCAAATATACCTTATTTGAAGCACTAGGAGTTTCATACAAATTTGCTAAAGATTTCATCAACTCTACCATGGTTTTAGCATCTGTAAAATTCGAAGCCACCGATGCTACCAAGCTCAATCTTATAGATCCTAGAGCCTTTTTGTCAAGAAATTTCCATTCTTCATCTGTCATAGTGCTTAGCTGTCTGTGCTCATCCAATGGTAAATATAGATCTTTCTGATACAAATAATCCTCCACCTGCATTCCCCATACTTGATAATTACGACTGTCAAATTTCTCTACTCGGTATTTACTATCTTCTACCATTGCTCTGCTCCCACTCAATCAGAAAACCCTCTATGAGTAAATCCTGTCAAACACACAAAAACTCCAAACAGTGCTCTGATACCAGTTGTTGTGGTTAAACCATATAACAATGTTTACACAGATCTATAATCAGATAAAGCATACAAGCAATCAAATCGGAAATAACTAGAAGATGAAAATAAACAAGATAAATATTATACCAGATATAATGTGGTTCACCCAATGTGAGCTACGCCCACCAAGAAATGACGAATATTGTTATTCAGTGCTTTATAGAGGAAATAAAATCAAGAAATGTTGTCTTCCAACACCTCTCTGGATGTTCAATGTTCTTCCCTCACACAACTACACAATCTCTCTAGCCAAAGGAAACTTACATGCAAACTAAATGCAATCTCTTCTATAACTTGCTTTACTAGCCTTGCACTCCAACTATGCATACATGCACGTGTGTCTATATTTGGTAACTTAACTTTTCTTTTTACAAAGAATAAATCATATTTAAAACAATAGATTTATTATATTTCTCAGAAAAAAATTAAAAGCTTCATTACATAGGTAACCGACGGTGGTTATATCCTGACCTAATTTTCTTGATCTGACTGGCGTCGCTTATACCCTAACTGACGTCGGTTACTATCAAAATAGTAACACTCCAAAAGTAAGTCCTTAGTGAAGAAATTTAGCTCCACACTAAACAATAAAATCATTTTTCACTTTGGTGTTCCTCACCTCCTCATCACTGACAACAAAAAACAATTTTAAAAAATACCCTATACAAACTATGGTATACTTTCAGCATTCAACTCAGTTTTTATTCACCTTATTATCCTCAAACAAATGGTCAATCCAAATCAACTAACAAAACTCTCAACAAAATTCTTACAAAATTGGTTGACGATACTGGTAAGGATTGGCACACACACATTCCTTTATCCTTATGGGCTTATCGCACTAGCATTCACACCTCAACCACTGCCACACATTTCTCTTTTGTCTATGGTACAGAGGTTGTCCTACCTCTCGAAGTCAAAATTCCATCTCTTTGTATATCACTTAAATATATTCTCAATGATGATGAATTTTTCCAAGAGCATTTGGTGCAACTTGAGTTTTTGGATGAACGTCATATAAATTCTCTATACCACCTTCAAATCTATCAAAAACTCATCAAGTGTTCCTATGAAAAATGTGTTCACAAACAAAGTTTCAAGATCAGCAATCTTGTCCTGAAGGAAAATCAACATGTAACCAAAGCTGAGAAAAGTAAACGAGGCAAGTTTTCTCCTAATTGGCTTGGACCTTATATCGTCACTCATACCTATGGATCACGAGCTTATCGTTTATCTTCTCTTGAAGGTAAACCCAAAACTAAACCCCTTTAATTCCTTGCATCTTCGACCAATCTACTTTTGACTAAAGCACTATATCACCCTATGTCTGACACATTCTCATCCCTTGAGCGAACCTCTACCTCCACCTACCTCTTTTTAGGACTAATGACTAAACAAGTGTTGTTTGATTATCTGTCACCATTTAGCCTTGTACCACAACTTTACTCATGGTATGATTATCATGGATACTTTTCATTCTTTTCAGGATGGAATCCCATGGTCGTTCATCACTTGAAGCCTCTCTTTCATAGTTAACCTTTTCATGTTATGGTCTTGCCTTCATAAAATAGGTATGTAATCTATTATAGTCTTATGCATGCCATAAAGTCCAAAAATAATACAATATATATATGGGATACTAAAAATTCCACTCCTTGAGTCAAACTTCTTGCAAATAGATGATTCCCTCAAAAGGACATCTATGTCTCTCTCTTGCTACTATAAATAGATTGCTCCCATGAAGGACAACTATAAACATTTAACTACTTATTTCATTTAGTCTATCCAAAAAAAATACTAATACACACTTGTCAAAATCAATAAATATCTTGGAGCTTCTTGCATCGATCAGCTTCATGAAGACCTCAAGGAGATATTATATTTATCCCACATAGACTTCTCGGATTGACGAGTCTATGAAATCAAAAAGAAAGTAAAAATTCAAGAAAAATAAAAACTTTTAATATGGAATTGCCTATTTTGGTTTTGGGTATCTTGCAGAAGGGGCATGTTGTCCCACAACAATGTTAGGCTAAAACAAACCATTCCACCTTATCTTCTTTTATTTTCTTCTACCTATTCAAGGGACGTGTCACACATGTGACACTTTGTGATGATGCAACTTCTTTCACCCTTAGAAATTTTAATCATGCAATGCCTCTAGGGGCTTATGTTCATAATCCTATCTTTAGTATGTCCATTATGGTCCTCACCACTTATGGAGAATTTCGTCTCTCTTTCGGTTTGCCCCTTTGCTTACTTATTGATTATTCAACACAGGACAAGGCTTTCAACAACTAATATTTGGGTTCTCTTTTTGTCTCATCTATACTTATCTCAATCACCTATATTGATCATCTACCTTTGAGTATTCAAATCAAATAACATTTTTAACTTACCCTACCTCATCAACTTAAACACATTCTACCTTACCAATCCTACCTTACCCAATTAGCTTTACCACAATCCAACCTAATTTACCTTTCCCTTACAACCTAACCTAATCTAAATTCATTTTACCTCCTACTTACCCTACATTTGGCCCTCCCCATACCTGATTTGTCCTCTTCTACCAAAATTTCCAATCAAAATTCCCAAACCAAATTCTTCATTTATCTACTTTAGTTTTAATTGAAAACACCAATGGAGATTGAATCCTGCCTCTACTTAGTGTCGTATCCTTGGTGGGATTTCTGGTCTCTGAACTGCAAGTCCTCCAGCACCCTCTCTTGCCTTTGCCATGGATAAATCACCCTCTCTGCTATCAACAAATCCAGTCACTCAGAAAGATCTCATGGGTCTGCCAACTCCACTCCTCCCACCTCTCAACTTGCTCCAACTCAGCCTGGAAAATAGTGTTTTCATTTTCTCCCCAAGTTAAAAGCACAAAATTTACCCTCTTTGTCATTTTAAACACGTAAAATGCCCAAAAAAATCATTTTTCCATGCGGATTTTTTGTTTTAACCCCAATTTTACCTAACCGACATTGGTCAAATTCCCTAGGTGACCGACGTCAGTTACCCTAACTAGAATTGATTCCTTTTGAACTGGTATTGGTCACCCTGCTTAACCCAATTGTACCTAATATGCTCAAATTTTCAGTGCAGGATGTCATTTTCTTTCTACCTTATCCCTACCCCAACCTTACAGACTCACCTAACCCCCGATCTCAGTGTACTTCGGGGAAACACTTTTGCCTACACCTCAGCCTACCCACAACCTTACCTATACACCCACACCAACCTTGCCCAATTGACACTCAAATTCACTTACTCATTGTACCTTATGAATATGCTACTCATATTGTTTAGACTACCAAACTTGCCTTGCCTAATTTTGTGTCATTTATCTCAACCAAAACCTTTGGTGTTTTGGAACACACCTAATTCCCTTTCATGGACCTAGCCTCGTTGTGTTTTCAAGACTGTATCATATACCTTTGATACCTGGACACCATCAACCTTGTTTGGATAAACCTATAAACCTTTGACGATGTAGATTTTGTAAGCTCTTCGACCTAGTTACTTTTCACATTCTATATGTGTGTGCACATTTGAATTCCCCCGCCTATTACCCATACCAATATCACCAGTAACTACACCCACACCTTACCTCATTTTTTATTACCATATACCACTTTATCAAACCCATCACTGATTTTTCCTACTATTTCATTAGTTCTTGGTTTGAGAGGGATCACCTCCACCCATACTTGGGGCAGAAACCTTATGTTTTTATCATCATCACTTATCAATATAAGCTATGTGACAAAAAGGGGAAAATGTAGACACTAAAATTAGTTTACAACCCTTCTAGCCTCCTTTAATTCATTTATACAACATATACACTTAACCGTGGCCCTCTTTTACGCAATTTATTAATTTAATTACCCATAATTAAATTACTCTCCATTCTCACATCATTATAAATTTAATTACTTTAATTATACTAATTTCCACCTCACCTAGCCACCTCATCCTAAGACATATTCCAAGATCATTAATTTTCCTAGACCCTATCCCCACTCTCCCTAACCAACTAGGACTCATTCTAACCCTAATCCTAATGGCCTATTATCCCTCTAACAACTCTCTCACTATATTTAGAATTATCTTCCACTTCTGACCCATAACCAAAATCTCAATCACACCAAATTTGGAAAGAAACATGCCATTTTTAGCAAGTATGACCTTTTCTCCCTAACCAATATCGGTTATTCCTCAGTTGGCGTCGGTTCCCTAACCATCATCGGTTAACTTAAATAATATTTTCTAACTCTTTGTATGGGTTCTTCATTCATCTGAGCTTTGGGCATTCTAGCATTCCATATCTTTACCAATAGCCAACCTCTTCCTCTATATCTCAGATCATTCACATTGGATCACATAGGCTCTGCTGCCGTGGCAATGGATACAGTCCCATTTCTTCGAACGTCCATTGACCACCACCATCTACATACCTTCAAATAAGTATCTTAACCTTGTTTTTTAATTCTCATTTTGGTCTTAAATCTCTTAATCTCTTTTTTTTCCCGACTCTCTTCTCATCCGAATACCACCCTTCACCCATATACCTGATACTCTATCAACTTGAAACATTTTCCCCGCCTAATCACCTCTCCCACCCTTTTATAGCCTTCACATAAACCCTGCTACCCTAACTAAGCCCCCTTCACTCTCTGTGCAATCACAAAGAGGTCCAAAACATCTAGTTTTACCATAGTGCCCCTACCAACACCGGTCACCCAATTGACATTGGTCATTTACCATTACCGGCATCAGTCACCTAACCGATACTAGTCTCTGTGACTGGTAAATTTCCCCTAAATAGTGAGCTGAAAACTCTTTCACAACAACCTATAATCTTACCAAACCTTTTCCAAACCTCACTTACATCCTCTGTCACACACACAGACCTTCAACCACCCAGTACCCTCTTTGTATTTAGTCTTGCATGCATTTATTAGACTAGGTTTGATTTACTCTGTTTGTGTAGGATACCTAAACTATACAAATAAAGTAGATCTCCTTATTTCATGTTCTTATCAACATTTAAATTTTTTTAAAAGTGGATTGATAGCCTTCTAGGAATCCCCTCGCTTCTCGAATATAGATTTTTCTAGGCATTCCACCAATTGTTAGTTTTAATTCTATTTTTTGGTCTTGTGTTCTATTTTAGGTCGTTCCTCCTAGCCAAAAGGAATCTCACTACAATCAGCTTGGAAAACATTCTACACGCATGTAACACCTTCTTTGACTATCACAGGTATTCCTCCTCACCCTTACCTCTTATTTGTTTTACCTCTACTTTGCAGTGAAACAAAAGGAGAGGTTCAAAAGATGAGAGGAATAGCTGGAAAACATTTTCATTAGACATTTTATTTGTTTTATTTATATAAGCTAAATAAAAACCAGTTTTGAAGGGACCAAAAAACCCTTTACAAAAAGAGAAGCACGGTCAGACAAGCCAACCAAAAGAGAGAAAAAGGAGCCATGTCAAATAGACTTGATAGGGAAGAAACCCCCAAAAAACTCCAGACCAAACAAAGGTCTGACATGTTATGATTGGGTTTGTTTTCTAAGGATTTCCATCACTTTGTAGATTCTTGAGTTGTTTCAAGTTTATTTTGTTTAGTATTAATAAAATCATTAATGTTTTTATCAAGTAGGTCATGATGATGAAATTATTTAAGTAAAGCATTGTCTTAACCTTTGACTTTACTTTAAAAATAGATTTAACATGGGGGCAATACCAATATAAAGCATCACCCTTAAGCGTCTTAGCTAATATCTTAGTATCCATATAAGCGTTATTTTTTATTTAGTCTTTGTAGACATTGCTAAAATTATTAAGGTAGAGAGGGATCAATTGATTCATCATAAGAGGAGGTTTGAATGATTCCCCCTAAGTCCATAGTGGAGATATAAGGAGCTAAAGGCTCCTTTTGAATTGAATGGAGACCCTTGTTAGCTATGAAATGTTGAGGGTTTGGATTTCAATAAAAATCACAAAGGTGGGGTGGGGGGACATTTGTTTGGTGCACCTTACTAGATTTATAGGGGTCTATTAGTAATTTGAGCCAAGTTTGATTTCATTTGAATGAATTGGTTATTAATAGTGGTTTGGTGTTGATTCATTTGGTCTAACATTTGTAAAATTAGTTAAGTTGAATCCATAAGTGGAGTATTTTGATTAGTGTTATTAGGTTGAGAGAGTGCATTGTTAGAAATAGCACATGTCATGCTTGAATATAATGGATGAGAATGTGATGAAAAGAGAAGTAAAATCATTCTTTGGATTACCCAAACAATTGAAATATGTCGTTAATAGGATTTTGTTAATTTAGGAGCCTATTCATACATTGTTATATGGATTTGAAACTTTCCCAAGAAAATTTGGAAAAGATTTAGATGAATTTTTCATGATGGGTGCGTAGTGAGACAAATCCTCTTCTTCACTGACTTGTTTTAAATATTCCTAAAATATAGGTTTGTTTAAGTGAGATCTAGTGGAAACCATATTGCTAGATTTATTAGGCATGATATTTTTAGAGTTAGTTTCGACCAAGATACAATCTACATAGAAGGTTTTTAATTGAGGAAAAGATAATCAATCAATAATTTTAACATTACACACACACACACACAACTCATAGTAGGAGGCTTAAGAAAAGAAAGGAATTTTGAAAACAAGGTGAGATTGACATATTAGAAAGTAGCTAATACTATAGACGATAACATTGATGTAAATTTGGTATAAAATAATATAAGATAAAACTTTAAGGAATCTCACACAGTAGTGGAGTGGGATTCACATTAGGTTCACCAAAATGTATGTGGGATAATATGGTTAATATGAATATCCCAAGGTAAATTTTATGAGGCCCTCTAAAAAATGTATAAACTATTTGGTGAATTTTGAAAAACCTATTTTGAAAGTGTTGTCATGAAAATGTGTAGCATGAAAATTTCATACTTTCAAGCATGAAAACTAGACCCAAATGTGAAAACTCTCTTAAGCCTTCCCAAACCCTTCTTCAAATCAGTTTGTCTTCTATATAATGCTCATTTGTACCTTGTAATTTCTTCCCATGTATTGAAAAATCTTTCCCTAATTTTTAAAATGAGGTAACAATGTAATTCATCACATACAGTGAAGTTCTTTCGAAGGCTAGTTTCTTAATAGGCCTAGAAAGGCTAATTCTAACCATTGGAGGGTAGGTGTGCATACGTCAGGAAAGTTTTAAAGGATAAAAATCATCTGAAGGTGGTATTGAAGAGCTGTGAAAATTTTGGAAATGATTTAGGAAATTTTAGGGAATATTTGGAGGTTTAGGGACAAATTCAACAACATCAAGTTTTTTAGGGGTAAGGAGCATGCAGTCAAAACAAGGACCTAATCTTCTGTAGAGGATTTGAAGATATCCATAAGGATTTATGAGGCAATAAGATATTCATTGGAAATATTGAAGATTCTTATACATTATGAAATCATAAAATCTTTCACAAGACATGTTTTATTCTCACATAAGCTCAATTTGTGCAAACACACCCTGATGTCTTAAATTAAAAAGGAGAAATTTCAAGGATTTTTTAGGAATAATTGAAGGATGATAACCCTCCCATTGTTCTTGTAATTATGTTTGGAGTAAAAATCATATAATACTTCACCAAAAAAATACCTTCTGGAGCTCCGGTAATCTCGTCGATAAGGTGTCTCTCTCATAGGTACGCTTCTCATAGTTAGCCAACTTTTCAAGTGGAAACTTGTCACCTCCAGGTTGAGGATAATTTTTATGTCCATCTTGTCCCCATTCCTAAGGGGACACAAAACAATTTTCCTCCTCAATTATTTCTTCAGGTTCTTCACATGATCATGACAGGCACTCTGCAGGGATTTTCTGCCTATTTCTAACCCCTCCCATCGTGCAATGAGGAAGTGCCATTTTTCAACACAGAGGGAATTTTTTTCTCTCCCTCGTTTCCCCATTCCCAAGGGGACATAGGGGACAAGAAAATTTTCTCCACTCTAACCTATACTTTATTTTTTCATGCGACGAAGTTTGAGCCCCATTGTTCTAATACTAGTTTTTCCTCACATACTCCTCACCAAAAATCATGCCACCACTTGTCATCACTAGGTGAGGACACATTTTTATGTCCCTCATTTCCATATAAAAATACATCAAGAACAAGTGAAAAAATAAATCACAAACTTCCCATTTCTTCACTAAGGATTCTAGATCTCAATGTGTGGAAGTTGCACAGTCAAAATTTATAAAACCCATGGGAGAAATGACACGAGATGATTATGAGTTGACTAGGATTTCCTTATGAAAAAATACACATGATGGAGATGTGTACCTAATCAAATATTATGTATCCCACTTTCTTGCCAAAAATGAAATTGTGGAGCATTAAATAAGAATATTTTCAAGGCATACCATGATCAAGCATGTGGAGGCCATTTCTTGAAAACGGTAACAACTCAAAAAATATTGAGAGGTGGATATTATTGGCCTAACCTCTTCCAATATACATACAAATGGGTGGAAAAATGTGATCCATGCCAACAATTTGTAAGGAAACCAAGCCTTTCTAATTTTCCTCTCTGGCCCGTGATAATAGAGGAACGAACCCTTCCAACAATGGAAATTAGAATTCATTGGTGTATTGAATTCACACTCTAGTGTGGGTCATATATATACTCACTGCTAAATATTACTTCATGAAGTGGGTGGAAGCCATTCCAAAAAATCATGCCAACTCTGAGACGGTGTGCAATTTCTTGAAATAAAATACCATTGTCAGGTTCGGAGTGCCAAACAAGATAGTAGCCAATAATGCTACTTGCTTCTCTTCTATTGAATTGATGGAATTTTGTTACAACCATGGTACTTCACTATCACACTTGGTTAATTATTATCCGCAAGGAAATTTCCATGTGGATTCTAGTAACAAGAACATTGTTACTATTATTAGAAAATTAGTGGATGTTAATCAAGAGATTGGCATAAAAATATGATGCATTGTGGGTTGATCGAATAACGCCCAAGAAATCCATTGGAACTTCTCCTTTCCAATTGATATATGGACTTGAATCTTAGATCCCAATTTCTCTAGAGTTACCTACCTTTCAACTAGTAAAGGAAGTAGAAAATGGATAATACACATATGCTCTCAACAAGAGGATTTTCTAATCAGAGAAATTGAATGAAGAAATATAGGTAGCAGTGGATGTACTAAGAAGATACCAATCGAAAGTAGAGAATATTTTTTATCAAAAGACACAAAATTGAAGCTTTTAGATTGGATACCCTTTCCTACTCTAGGACAAGCAGTGTGAGCCTGAAGGAATCCATGAGAAGTTCAACTCTATCTAGCTTGGACCCTTCAAGATCAGGTATTTCTGTTGAGAAAACACATACAATTTTTCTTACCTTGACAGGAACCCATTAGGGTTACATCGCAGTGGGAAACACCTTAATTTTTATAACCAGTAAGGTTGGTTATTCCCAACCATATACCATAGTTTCCCTTTCTGTTGTGTGTTTCCCTTTTCTATCACATGTTTTCTTTCCCTTTTGTGTGTTTGTTTCTCGTATTAGTTGGTGAAGGAATGAATCTATTACCAAATTTTCAAGGCACTAGTCTTCTTAACCATGAGAATTATAAAGTCCTCCTTTATCACTTTGGGTCTATGTCCCCAATTTACAACCATTTTTTTTCATAGTAAATTTCTAACATGCAAAATTGAAATTGTTGGTCATGATAACCAAGCCCCCACTTGAAAATTTCCTCTCTCGGTCACTATAAACACTTCCTCTACTTGTCCTCTAAATAGTTTCATCCTCAATATAGATAGGAGGAATGTTATAACATGAATTTCAAGTGTGTTTCATGTGTAAGGAAGTAAACCTAATGTGATTGAAGAGGTTACTGAGATACAAGGAGGAGCAAATATCCACAGAGGCGTAGAAAGGGCTATTTTTGGCCATTTTCAAACCAATGAATATCCTTTTAAAGGTGATTTAAAGGGCACAGCTTATGTGGAATTGGTGAAGATGTATATTGAATGCATCCAAGGAACTTTTGAGGAATTTTTTGGAGCCATGTGATGTTGGGAATAAAACAAGGAAAGCAGGGTCATTGCGGGTGTAGGAAATGTCATACCTCAATGGAGAAGGTTGAATTGTCTTGAATATTTTGGGAGTTCCTATAAGAATTGGGAGCTAAAAAATGAAATGGAAATATCTTGGAATTCTCCACATGATGGAAACATGAATTTCTACTAAGACGTTAAAATCCTTTGTGATGATCCAAGACATTGTAGTTGCTCCTTTGAGAAAAGAGAGGAACATGCTCTGAAAATAAAATTGAGGCATAATTGGCTCTTTAAATTGGTTGAGATGATCTAAAAAGGTTATTTTGAGTCAAAATCATATAATTTTTTACCCCAAAACTCCATTCTAGGCTTCTGATGCAGAAAAAGCATTCTCAACGTTCTAAAATTGAGTTCGCAGGATGACATCAGTAAGAGGAAAAACCTTGAGTGCACTTTTGAAAAATGTGTGTCCCTTTAACTTTGTCTCAAGGTGAAAATTGAAATGAGGTATAAATATGTGTGCTCCCTCATCCATGTAAGTTGTTTCTTCACTTAAACAACTTATGTTATTAGGAGGTGTATATGAATGTTTCACTTAACCCCGGTCCCCTTCCTCAAGTGAAAATACCCTTGGAACATTTTTTAGGATGAAGTGTCTCATTTCAATTTTCTAAATGGTTAAAATATAAATAGGGGACATAAAAAAAATTCCCCATGTTTGAGCTGGTTGTGTCACTTAAGTGACAATTTGGAGGGTTAGAGATGTTGTAAACTTGTCTTCCACATAAACCTGGCCCCTCCTCTCATGATCTAAAGACCCATGGCACACTTTGGGAGGATTATTTTCCCCTTGCACTCATCCTAAGGTCAAAATGGACATGATGGACTCAAAAATGCACTCCCCCTCTCCCAGTCAGCCTCTGGTCATGTGTAAAACTAAGTTACAGCTCCCGGAAGCTCATTTCCAACACCTCCCATCTCACTCACATTCCACCACAAGCTTCCACTTGTTAAAATACGGGGAAAATAACACTTAATTTCCCCCTTTTCCCTTTACACCTATTTCCCCCTAATTTTAAGGCCACAACCACACTCTAACTCTCATCCAACCTTAGTTTATCTTGTGGAGTTAAAATTGAGTTAAATATTACAAAATGGATTAAATAATTTTAAAACAAAAACACTTAGAATATTTTTAAATTTTTAAGGGTCTAATTTTCCCCCAAAAAATCCATTATTTCCTATAAATACTGCTGAAATTTTCTTGGACCATCAACCTCAACAACTGAATTTTGTTCAAATCTCCCAATTCGTACACTCGATCTTTGTAAAACTTCACTATTGAATTACTCCCAGAAAAACATTCACATTAATCATAAAAGGAGAACCATTGATGATATATATATAATTTATAGAAATAATAAGAAATTTTCATCCACAACAGTTTCCTTTTCAAATCTATGGAGTTTTGGCGATCAAAATACCTTGAAAATTGGAGCAGGAGGTCCTTAAACAAAACCCAAACTTTTGAGACAGGTTTCATTCCATTTTGACACATAGAAGACCTCCATATAAAAATCATAATTTGAGATAGGTACCTTCATTCTAAATATATTAAGTTCCAAAAAAGGTAAACTTTCAACATTCATGTTACTCCTTGCAAGTAAAAATCACTAAAAAGTGACAATTATGGAAACTTATTAAAAATAGTCATCTAGAATAGGACCTACTAAAAATTAAAATTGTTGGAATTAGGCTCAAATCACTCATATTAATTCATACCCCAATGGTTTCACTACTTCCCAACATCATGAAGTTCAAATATTCAAGTTTGGAGCCGATTTTCACTTTAACCACTTAATAACCCAATATGGGTGACAGTGATGTAACTCACATGGACATGAAATATTTAAAGGAAAGTATGTTGAATGAGCCTCAAGAACCTATAGAGGAGAATATTTTATCAAGTGGGTTGTTTATAATAGGTGGTCACCCTCTATCGGCTCAAAGCACTGAGCTATTCCTAGCTTGTGCACAACAATATGAACCTGATTCCAGACCAATTCACACAAGTTGATTCCATTCTTGTAGTCCTTACACCAAAAATTATTTTTCAATGCCTTCAAATTCCCACCTATAATAACATGGTTATCATCACCAAGTATTTTTCTTTATAGGAATGGGTGGGTAAATACTCATACTTGCAAGGCCTGACAATCGGTTCATGGATTAAACAAGGAAGGAAGCCCTCTTGGGTCCCTAAGAATTTGTCTCAGAGTGAGCTTCAAGAAGCATAAGTTGAAATTATCTTCATACTTAATATAGTGATTGGAGAAGAAAAGACAAAGGAATTTTTAGATTAGATAGCTCGGTTCATTTTGGTGGTTACAGAAGGAGACTAAATGATTGATTGGGGGAAAATCATAAGCAACAACATCCATCTACAACTATTGCAATTTCCCATTTCTAAGAAGTTCACAATGAATTATTTCCTAGTGTACACCCTCACTTTCATAAGGCCTTTCCAAGGTCTCTTCATTTCTCCCAATGTTCCACAGAAGTCACCTTCCTATGATAAATATTCACAACTCACACATCAAGAGAAAATCTCCCACTATTCTAGGGTGGATGATGCATTCACCATGTGCATCATAAGGTTACTCGAAGGACATTCTGAGTAGAGAATTTCATCCCAAAAAACTACATTTATTGATAATTATGGAATTCACTTCATCCAATTTCCCACCTTCACCTACATAAGGGTCTAAGGATGTGATCTTGCTCCTCACAGGTTACCCAGGTACCCAAGTGATAATATCATCATGTTTGAATTATATAGATAATTGACCCATGTCCATACTAGGTGCAAGAATTTTAAGAATAAATGTGTTTCCTTTCTTATCTCTTTGGGAATATAGTCATGCAAGAATATCAAAGATGTAACAAACATCAAAAAATACTTCTCTGATCTTAATTTTTATTCCTACATATCTTGATCTAATTTTGATATTATGAAGAATCCATAGACTTTCATCTTTCCAGGATTTCATCATGTTCCACAAATTGAAGATTATTGGATCAACTACTTTGAGGTCAAGAAATGCGATTATATGTGAATAATAGTGGATCAGATGAGAGACTTCAAGTTTGACTAGTTCATGGATGGAACAAAAAATGATGGGTCAAACCTATTTGATGTTGAATATCAAGTGGTGTGATCTTCCCCTCTTCCTATCACTCCATACAACATCCGAGATTCAGGTGACAAGAAATAACCACGACGGTAATTCAAACATAAAAGGACTATTTCAAATGAAAGAAATCTTATTTCATTAAATTTTTCGATCTTCTTTCTTCGTCTAGGAAAATATCTCACACTTCTTCTCTCAAGGCATTAGAGAAATCCATGGGGTCTACTCATTCAAGAGGAAACTTGTGGAAATAAAGTACACTAAATTTTCTCCCCTATGATAATTAACAAGAGGGAAAATATCATTGGAAGTCCCATTGAGCCCCTTGAATTAGGATAAATTTATCCATCAGAGTCTCCTATTCATCCCCACAATCTAATTGTGTCCTCCTCGGAAGCTGAATCACCTCATCTTGATAAGCTATGATGCCTTGCACTTAAAAATTATCCTATGCCTGACTTTTTGTCCACGTCAGAGGAAACCTTCCCGTGGGTATAAGAGTTATTTGGACGTGAATCAAGAAAAGTGCAACAAGCCACAACACATAATTTTGAGGCCATCTCAAAATACATCAAGACCGAGTAAACTAATAAATCACATACAACTTCTTGTTTCTTCAATGAGGCTCTTGGATCTCAATATGTGTGATCCATAAAACAATATTTTTTTTCGCTCCACTTTTTCAACTAATGGATACTTATAGGAAAATTATTTTTAATGTCAATTTTAAAACCCTAAAAATAAAATCAACTCAAATAAAATTTAATGCAAGAAAGAATGACACTGTATAGAATTTGATAATGGAGTTTAGCAAGTGCCTACGTATCTAGGTTCGTTAATTTACAAATGATTCATTCTAAATTTTTGACTATAAGTACAAAAAAACTTACAATACTATAATGAATGTTCCAGTCCACCAAAAGCTCAGTGCCAATCGTTCTAGCAGCACCTATACTTGTCTTGGAAAGTTTTCTCAATGTTCTAGGATAGATTCCTCACTTCACACTTCCTATAGACTTCTCCTCTGTTACACTGCTTCCAACCTCTACACAGAGCTAAGTCAGATAGTGCATTTTTTCGATCTTAGTAACAAGATCCAACTCCATGACCTCTAAGCAACACAAACTTGGCTTAATAATTCCTAATGTATGAAGAATCATAGCTTTGTATATGCTTCTTGAGTTCTTGAAAAACTCCCTTCAACTCCACACCAGAGCTCCGGGTCACGACACGAGAAATAAGGCTTACAATATTGTTTTAAAAAATAATGATGAGTTAAATAATAATTAAATCATAAAATAATGCCTAAAAATATGTCTTATATGTGTTATATAAATAATCTTAAGGATCTCAAAGAACTAAGCTTGTTGTTTGTTTGAAATGGGGGGGTTTATATACTATCCCTTGCCTTGAACTATATGGTATAGGCCATATCAGCCAACTAATGAAATGCCAACTTGATTGGATGATTTGGTTGGGCACTCGCATAGCTTGTGGAAGGTTGGTAGTTCAAGTCTTCCACCTCATATTTTGCGCTTGCCATTGTAATGTCCATAATCTCACCGAGTCCCTCGATGTTGTGTTGTTCAATGCACTGAGTTGCCTACCCACCAATATTTCCCATCGGGTTACCACATCCATTGCATGGTCATTATCCTATTGCCATATTGACATGTCTATTGCGCATCTCATCCCTGCTTCGCCATGTCCACCTTGTCTATCAAGTTTTCCCCGAGTTGGCCGGGCTAGTTCCCTTTTTTTGTGAGTTCATTTTCTCTAGTTTAGTGGGATTAATCCCACATGTGGTGGGGTTGATGTTTTTAAATCATTTTAATATGATTTTTCTGCCCAATATTCATGTGGCTTCAGCCACATCAATGTGTTTTTTTCCATTTTTCCACTGTTGGACTTGTCAAGTTATGTGGCAAGGTGGATAGTCTGTTAAATGGTTTGTTGAGCTCCACATTTGATTCGGTGGTAACTCATTCCTTATCTCTCCATGATCTTACTCATCAACTTAGCCATGGGATCACTTGATAGCTCAGTCTTAACTCTCTAACTCAGTATTTAGCTCGATGAGCTACTATATTCTCACAGTGGTCAGGTATCCCTCCAAAACAAGAATGGACCCCAATGTTGTAAACCCTTTTTTTCATTTTTCAAAGACCAGAAGTGAAAAACATGACCCTTTATTTTTATCCATGCCATGATGACCCATTTTACATTTTACAACGTGCCCATTCACCGCATCGCTTGTTCTCTGGCTTTATCCTGCAACTCTTTTTCTTGTGCGGATTGTATCTAGAGCATACAATATATGTTTTTCAACATTTAATATAGCATCAGAAATATATCAACCTAATATTTTGTAAGGAACAAGTTTTAAGAGATCTTGGGAACTTTTTTTACCCAATGTTGACCTCTAGATCAATGTGGAAGTTGCACGACCAAAATTTGTAAAACCCATGGGAGAAATGACACAAGATGATTATGAGCTGACTAGGATTTCCTTAGGGCAAGCTACACACAAGGGTGATGTGTGCCTATTAAAATATTATGTAGCCCACTTGTTTTTCATAAATTAAGAGAAAAAATAAATTGTGGAGCAATTGGATGAGCATGTGAAAACCCTCACTGCCTACGTACAATCCTTCCTAGAGCCTAATGTGGTACCAATTCCTCTGGAAGAGGTTATCTCTCCCATCAATAGTTTTGATCCTTAGGTAATAAAGAGATATCAAGGGTACGTCATGCAAGGGAGAGATAATGATAAGTGGGTAGAAAAGATTATTGAAAAAGTAAAGGTACTATTTCAAGAAGTTATCTCTTTATTCAAATGACTTTTCTTAACCCTCACACTCTTATGAGAAAGAATATATTCACATTTGTTTCTAAGAATTTATCTCTTGTATGGTCTCACACAATGGGTTTTATATGTGATATGATAAATGATGTTCTCTCTAAACAGTCTTATGGAAAACATGCCTCATATATTTTGGATGGTATCAACAATAGTGTGCAAAAGCTCAGGTCACCTCTGTTTAATGAACAATCATTGTTAGAGGAGATCCTTAAGTATTTCCAAGATTTAGTCTAGAAATATTCAAGGGATCCATTCTCTTTCAATGAATACACTTTAGAATCCCTTATGAAAATTAAAGGCTCAATCTCTAATACTGCAAAAAAACATCAATTCTGGTTCAATCAATGCAAGATCCTTGGTGGTGTTCCTGATACTTGGATTGGTTATTTGGGTTGTGTTTGTGTTTCACATGTAGAAAAGGTGGCACTCGCAGCAGCTCATTTCAGCAAGGAAGTGAAAGGAAAGGAATTATTTCTATGAGCATTTCCTCAGAGTTCACCGAGAGCCATTTCTTTTTCGGCAGAAGCTTCTTCTTCATCAAATTGATCGTTCTCTTATTCCTTTCTTTTTCCTTATCTCTCCATGTTCTAATTCTTCATTGGGAATGTAATTTTTCACTATTTCCTCTTATACAATTAAGTGACCTTTAATTTTGTCTTATAAGAGTTATTTTTCATTAAAAAGAAAATAATAACATTTATTTCCTGATGAATACGAAAGGTCACAAGTGGTGGGAATGTGAAAATTCATGTGGGAGGAGATGAAGAGACATTATGTAAATTTATAAATTGGGATGGATTCTCTATTCTAAATGGATGGTTAATTGTGAGTTGTTATTTGATAGCTTTGGTTCTCTTACCTACAAGAAAAAAGACTATTTTCTTCTATTTTATTGTCTATGTTTCCTCTACTTCCTATCTTTAACTTTGTGAGCATTTTAATCTTAAATAATCAAGAAGAATATGTTTATCTTTGAGGAATGAATCAATGGATCTTTGTGTCTACGGTTTGTTAATATTACTATTTCTTGCATGGTTGTGCTCTTATTATTGAGTGTGGACATACTCTGGTTAATGCTTGTGAAATATGTAAGTGCATATTCACAAACTTAACCTTCACTTACAATATTATTTTCTCCCCTTACCTTTCTCTAAGGAAATTCCTCCCTTGTACCAAATACAAGCAATTTTCCACATGTTTAGTGCAGAATTCCTATGTGATCCCTAGCTTAACGACCACCACAAATTTTAATTTTCCTACATTCAATAAATGGGAACCTTCCCATTTCCAAGAGGAGGGATGTAGCCTTAGAGCGTTGGTGAAAATCATTAATTTTCCCTTGAGAAAAATTATTTCACCAATAACAGACAAAATCATTAACAAAAGAAAAGAGGGAAATAGAAATGGTTGAAGAGGTACATCTAGCAGACAAAGTCAAATTAGTAAAAAAAGATATTAAATTTTTGACATAAACAAACACACACACATATTCATAGTTAAACAAGGGTCGACAAGACCCTTTCCTGTAAACACTTTTGACTGGGGATATGACCGGGTATACAATAATAACCTAACATGAATGACATTATAATATAATACATCAGCAACGATGATACCTTTTCACCATCAGCATAACATTCATATAAGACCGGCCATCAAGAAACCTTCCACCATCTACACAACATTTGAAGAGGAATGGCCACCATGAGTGCTACACACCAGATATGTCTGCCACAACCGACATGATCCAAACCAACCATGATCAACACTTTGAAGAATATTTTTATACCACGAGTGCTGCAACAAATAACAATCTTCCACAATTGGTGAACAAACCATCCCCCAACCGGGCTCATGCCATAGAGGTATTTGAACTTAGGTGGTGCCAGATAGAACCATCCAACTTAACCAATCTACCCAACCCCATTGGCCCATTTTCAACATATTATTTACACCCACATCATCATGATAGGAAAAAATCATGGAGCCTTGTCATGGAACATCAAAGTAGTACTCACTATGGCTATACAAGGAATAATTGTAACTACTATAATTATATATAGATTCAAAAAAGAAACAAATATGAAACAAATTAATTACCATGACCATGCATGGAATCAAGGAAAAATAACCATGGTCACAGATGGAATCAAAGTAGTGGAACACAATTTATAACTAGGTTTGGATATATATCACCTACCAAGATCACATACAGGTGGGGTAGGATGATCAAGCAGGGTAGAAAGTGCACCATGATTTTAGGAACATCCATTACTTGGTTTCTTATCTAGTTTTAGGGATGAAACATGTAACTGAAGGATGACATGCTATGTACCTAGGGATATGATATTATGATGCATATATGTTGATGAAGTTGTCAACATGTGGAATTTATCCCATTAGTTAGTTATATTAGATCAATTGGATCACTTATATAATTGATCATATAGGGTAATGAGTTGACTTACATTGGAATTAGGTTTTTAACCATCCATTATTAGTAATAGAGGTATATATGATGGATAGGAATATCATTTTTAAGGATTTCAAGAAGTGGAAAGTATTCTTTTGGTATAAAAATATTGGATATTGTTCCAATCAAACTAGCATTCCCATGTCAACAGATCTTATAGATTTATTCCTTACTTAATGAGGATTATATAGTGTTTCCCTATCTTAAGAGAAGTTATTTTATTTTTCAATATATTGAATATTATGACATTTGGCCCACAAACAACTCTTGTGTTGTCATGTGATCTCTATTATATTATGCATATTTTTATTACTATTCAACTCATTATATTATTTTATGTGAAACTTTTAGCATGTAAATAGCCATACCACTTTGTTAAGGTCAAAAATATCTTTGAGAAAAATGGGATCAAAATTCCATTGTGTGCCTAAGATATCATGATTTTACAATCAATTTCTTCAAACAGGAAGAAATAATTTTTGTGTGATGGCTAAATGAATTCCAAATTTAAGATCAAATCTACCATATGTTCAAATGGATATCAAATTTAATATCATGTTCAACATCTTACACTAATTTTATGTTAAATAAAGGAATCTGCACAATTTAATTAGATAGTTAATTTTTTGTGGGAAGTTTTACTAGAGTATGTTTTAGTCACTACCCAAATAACACAAGAAGTAGTCATTACCCCAATGACATTTTTTTCTAATGTATTAAGGTAAAAATAAAAATTCAAGTGGGCCAAATTATTACACAAGTGGTGTAATCATTTTTTGTTAGGGTGGATTTGGGATAATTAGATTAACTGAGTAGAGGTTAGGACTAGATTAGAGAGATAGTGTTTTCACAATCCATAAAATGTAGAATAGATGCTTATGGATAAAACTATGTACAAGACATTTTGTTCAATGTTTCAAATCCCACTCAGCTATCCATCATGTGGTGATAACATAATGGATCACTCGGTGTGATCCAAATTTTGATACAAAAATCTTGTACAGTTGTATCCAAAAGCATATACTCTAAGGACTAGAATAGTATTCCAGAAAATGTGGTAAAAGATAACCGGAATGACTCACATATCCCTCTTAATTCCTGAATATAAAATAATATGATCATGATAGAAACTAACCATGGTTTCCCTCCTCACCCCTCCATGTAAACTAACAAGGATGACCCTACATTCCCCCTTTATTCACTAATATAGAATAATATGACTAGGGTAGAAACTAATCAAGTTGGCCCTTTGTTCCCCCTCCATTCTAATATAGAAGATATGATCTTTGGCTCCAGGGTTAGGGTTATTTGGCCAATAACTAATCAAGCTCCCAAAAAGTGGTGAATTACATTCCCCATCCCTTCCACTATTAACAAATGTTTACTGTGATGTGGTAGGTGGTTCCCTTTCCTATTGATTATTATTGTAATTACATGAGGAAATTTTCATTTAAGTAATGACTACTCATGGAGGTCATATAAGTGATGACTAAAACACATATGAGTAAAAATCCTACAAAAATCAATTATCTAATCTCACTCTATTACACTCACTTCTCACCCTCCCTTATCTATCAATGTAATTATACTGATACAAATATCAAAATATATGTATTTGAAAAATGTCGAGAAGTATCACTTTTGAGGCATCTGTCTTGGATTTTCCACATATTACACTGATTAACAACTCCATTACCTTTTTGTGAACTTTATACTTCATTTTGGTAAATGGATGCAATCTATATGTACCATTACATAGAAATCGAAAGAATATTTATGAAAAATGGGCTCCAAACTCCACCATATTCCCAATATATCATAATTTTCTTATTACTTTCACAAAACAAGTAGAAAAAATCCCACATGATGGTTAAAAAAATGTCAAATTTAGGATTGAAAATTTTTATTGATAGCTCATAAAATTACACCCAACTTTGAACAAAAAATCATGTAAAATTACCTCAAAACATATGCCTTACTCCCTTTCCCCAACCCCAAGAGGCACACAAGGTGGAATCTATCAAGGACCACACAACTAGAGAACCCTAAAACAAGGGAAACTAAGCATCAAACATACCACATAAAACAACGATCAAGATAGCTAATATCAATAGGAACAATCAAAATTTCTAACACGAAAAGGCTCTTCATCTCTCATAAGACTCAGTGGAGCTCTAACCTTCTCCTAAAAATGGAAAAATTATTGGAATTTTTTTTATTAAAAAATTAGTATAATTATCTTTTTTGGGGTAATCCAAAGCAATCATCAAATACCCAAGGACTCAGACCTTTGAGGAGAAATGATTTAACACAAGGCGAGTGCCACCGATTACCCTCATTTGGAGCAGTATATGTTGGGAGTGTATGTAACTTGTGTTGTCATTGATTTCAAGTCCATTTATGTCACTGTAGTCTAGGTGATCTAGGTATGTTGGCTAGGTGATTTAGGAGTATGGCTAGATGATTTAGGAGTATGGCTAGGTGATCTATGTATGTTGACTAGGTGATTTAGGTGTATATGAGCCTCTCAAAGATGGTATGATGAAGAATGAGCCTGGACATCGTATAGAAGAGAAGTATAAGGAAAAAAATCATGGTTATAAGGCATGAAGATGAGCATTCTAGAGTGTTTCAGGATGTTGCAAGCTTGGTTTATGATGCAAGTGTAGACACCTAAAATCCGCTTACGCATTTTCATTACTAACAGCGCACTAATTACTCTCATTCTTACCATTTCCATTTTAATTAGTGATTTTCACTAATCAACTAACATTTCCCTCTATTTTAGTTCATTAACAATGCTTTGTTGATTAACTAACCTCTATCACATTCTGGATGCCAATTGATGACACATCGTTAGTTATAATCCTCTTTCGAGAAAACAATTAGCAATTATTAGCTAATTAAGCCTTTTTGCCCTTGTTTTGATCAATAAACCCTATTATTGGTTAATACCCCTCTTCTAACCATTCAAAATCACCCCTTTTCCCTCTAAGACAACTCAAAAGGCTTCAAAATCTTATCATAGCCTCTTAATTGACCCTAAGTAGTTAATTAAGGCTTCTCACATGGTAATCACTTGTTAATTCACTAATCATGATTAGAAATCCTTAATCTACTTTATCCTTTTTAGTCCCACATGCACCAAGATGCAATTTTTCCTCAAATAGAAAACTATAAAAAGGAATAAGCACCTACCTTCAAACTTTACACCATACTTTTATTAGTATATCATATAACAAATGTGATTAGGAGCCTTACTTATTTCTTGGATTAGCTTACTCAATCTTTCTATCCAATCTTCATGTTAATTAGTAAAGGGATATCTAATATGGCCTTATAACCATTGTTAGAGACATCCTCCCACCATTTTTGGAGTAGCAATAACCATAATTTGATTTTCCTTAGATCTAATTAGGTCTATGTTAATTATTAATCATTTCACATACTAAGGATGCTTGTAGTGTAGATGTTTGATTTCATTTAGTTTCCATTAATCCATGCTTTTAATCTTTAATCATGATGTTTCATTCTTAAGCTTAAGGTTGGCTTTAGGATACTATGGTGTTAGTCTTTATTAGTTAGCCATATTGCAAAAGTTTGGGGTGATCATAGCAAGAGTCCATTAGAATCCTGGACATGGTTGGTATAGCTATATCAGAGGTTCTACATGTTAGATATGAAAATATTAGCATGGTCAAGTGCTCTTACAGTGATTTCTATATCAGTTGGAGTTTTAGTTGAAACTGGCCCATTTAGGCTTGTTTCTAGAGCCAGATGAGGTGTGATAGGTTGGTACAGGTCATGGAAAGGTCATGTAAGTATGGGATAAGCCTAGGAATGGTTTCTATGGCATGTGTGAACAAAAACAAGGCTCGGTTTAGCTCTTGGTGGTAAAATTCAAAAGTTAGCCAAAGTTGCTCTTGAGAAATAACAGTATAGGATAAGGTAAGTGAGATAGGTTTGAATGATACATGTATAAATATAAATAAAAAAAACATGGAAGGTGTATATGGTTTTAATATGGTGCTCCATTCCAAATTTCATCAAGTTCTGAAGAGGTATGTGAAAGTTATGTAAGTCTTTCTAAAAGTGGTTCTTTGAAATTCTAGATGAGCTACATGGATTCCTAGCATCCAATTAAAATTTTCAATCCTTCTTTGGATAAATCGTAGAAGGAATTTTTGAAGATAACTCTAAGCATGAGCTTTTGAAAAAAAATTGAGGAATATTGGTTGAGAAATAAGGAAGCTATGAGCTTTTTTCTAACAAGGCCGTTTTTCTTCCAAACTATCTTCTTGGAACGGCAAGCACAATTTGAGAAGTTTTGACTTAAATTGACTTGTCTAAGATAGTGAAGAATATCATGATTGAATAAGACTCTCTCCAAATCTTCTTGGTGGTATTTTTATTAGTCAAGTATATATGTACAATATTGATTGTACACTGTTGTGTAAATTGTGTGCAAATACCGTCTTGTCTTATTTTAATGCAAGATAGTAATCTACCTCCAAGGATCAACATGAAGCGGAGATTCTGATTTGAAAAATATTATTTTGTTATTTAGTGCATGTTTCAAGTATTTTTTAATTTTAATGAATGATTCCCTCATAACTCATATCTCCAAAGGTGTTAGAGTAGCTTAAAGGCCTTGTTGAAGCATCCAAAGCTTATTTGAGGTGTCAAAGTGAATTTTTGGTTAGAAAATGGTATTTGGGACTCTGGAACACGGAATGTGGTATCAAAATGGTCCTTTCAATAAACTCATATTGTTTTTCATATTTTTTTTCTAGGTTCCCTTGTTTGGAAATTGGTTTATTAGTCTTCTTTTAACCTATGCACGTTGTACTAATAAAATCTTAGGGAAAATTTGGAGAAGTTCAATCTTTTGAATGTTTTGAGAATATGTAAGACACTTCCATAGGTTCACATGAGATGGAAGCCTTAAGTTTCATTAAAAAAAATTCAAAAAAATCATGTTTAAATCCTCTTGGGCTAGCTCTGCAGGTGAAACCTTGATTTTAGGGTTTGGAAGATGTTCTCATTTGAAGCTCGAATTCTACCCATGAAAAAAGTCTAGAAACTTGTACATTTCTCTATCTACCTGATATGATTCTATAGAAACCAAAATTACTCATTTTCATCAAAATTTCAAAGAGAAATCAATGAGATTTTTTCTCCAAGTTTGTGGTTTACTATACAAAGGTATAAGTGAAGTGTTTGATGCATCTTTGTTGTTGTAAAAAATTCAAATCCCTATGAAGAGGCTTGAGATGACTAGGAAGGGGTCTAAAATAATAAATATGAGCTTTCTTTGGTTTTAAGTTACAAATCACTTATGGCAGTAGCTACTTAATCTCATTCTAAACATTGTGCAGGTTCAGGTTTTTCTTCTCAGATGCAAATTGGTGTGGAAAACAAATCAAAACACCATGTCAATTGAGATTTGGAAATCTAGGAAACGATTCAAGGAACACAGTAATGTTGTTTTCCTATCTTAAAGGAACATAATAGTGATGGGTTAAATGAAAAATTAATCTATTATAGTCTAAAACTTAAATAATTGACAAACATGTTAAGCTTCTTCTTACCTAGAAAAGGTAAATGATGTGAAGCATTTTTAGTTCAAATTGAGTAAATGCTTATTATAATTTGAAAATTCATAAATAGTTACAAACTCATGATATACTCTTGAATATATTTGTGATAAGGTGGAAAGAAACCTTTGTCTTTTTCATATAGGTCAAGTGTCAAATGCATGTTGAACTTCTACGGGAAATATGAAGAGATAAAGTTAAATGAAGAGATCGTAGAACTTGAGGAAGAAGTTGGAAAGGTGAAAGGTGACTTGATGGACAAAGTAAAATGAGTTGTAAAGTTGAATGATAAGTGAAAAAACATGAGAAGGTGAAAATTCATGAAGAATAGTGATGAAGACTACAAAAATAAAATTTTCTCTACATGCTAGATTGATGAAAACCCCTTTTCTCTTCAATTGAATAAAACTATGTTGCAAAGAAAACCCCCCTAGAAGTCTCTTTCAGGACAATAGATGGTTCTTGTGGAATGAATATTATGATGTGTTTGTAATGACAGATTGATGAAGGGGAGAATTCTAGTTGGTCTATAACTGAAAGTTTTTTTTAAAACATGTTGATAGTATTGTTGAGATTCTAATTATATATTGAAGACTATTTATGTAGATCAAATGAATGTGATCTATTCTGAATAAAAATAAGTAAAGGATCTAAGTTTGTTATGTGTTCTTGGAATGTGTGTATTTCATAATAGAATATATCAAATTGTGATTAAGCACTAGTTTATGTGATTCATATGGATGCATGTTCAATGTTTGAAATAGAAAAGTGAAAGTTTTATTACAAGACTGATTCACCCCCCTCTCATTCCTTTTTCATTTATAACAATTGGTATTAGAGAAGGCCCTTGGAATAAAATTTAACAATCTAGAGGGAGATATTTATCACATGAGGTGAGGAGTAGAGATCTATAAAGAGAAGCTAGACAAATTGATTCAATAACAGGAAGAAGTTCTCAAGTGTGTAAAAACTCAACTCAAGGAAGCTCTAGCTAAGAAATAAAAAATGAAGAAAGAGAAAGAAGAAATGAAGAAAGACTTAAGAATCATGACAAGTAAGGTATCATATTTTCAAGAGAGCTCAGAAAATTTGAATAAGATGTTAGGAAAACAAAAGGTATATGGTGATAGAATAAGTCTAGGTTTCATAGAAGATTCATTCAGTATAGAGAAAAATGAAGGTGAATCAAGTCAAAGATCAAATGACAAAATGCAGTCAAACAAGGGAAATATTTTAAATAATTCATCTCATGGAATATAATCTATCAGGAAGCCAAATGCATTTAGGCATGTTTATTTTCATGGTAATTGCTACAAGTGTGGTTCTTATGGACATAGGGCTAGTATGTGTAATCCTAATATTGAAAATAGAGAACATTCTAAAGAAGAAACTCAAGAACATCACTCTGAAGGAAAGAAGGAAGAGAAAAGAGTTGGACAAAGATATGAAACTGAATGTTATCATTGTCATGAGAAAGGACATCTAGCAAATTATTGCAAAAATGAGCCATCAAACATAAGGAGGCATGTAAGTAAATTCAATGGCTATTGCTATGCTTGCAATGAATATGTACATAGGGATTTTGAGTGCAGAGGAAGAAAATTGGAATGTTTTAGGTGCCATAAAGTAGGGCACGTTGCAATGTTCTGTGATACATGTCAACTAAAGAAATAAATTAAAATACCCAAGCATCAAACTCAAAAATACAAGATGAAGGGAGAAGTTGATCAAAGTGCTCAAAAGGATCCCAATAAGGTGACTGATCAAAAGGAGGGGTCTACAGATCAGAAAAAAATTAACCAGTCAAGAAATTAAAAGAAATCTTGAGACCTTCTTAGGGCTCTCATCAATCTCCTCCATGATGTATTGGTGTGAGGGGGAGTTATCTAAGTCAAGGTGTTTGAGTATCATTCATGATTTCAAGGTATGATTTCCTAAATCTCTTTGCAAGTGATTATGGAGTTAAGTAATTGATCTTGTAGTATGATTAAATATTTCTATGTTTTGGTTTCTTCATGCATGCATGACTGTGCTTACAAATCAGTATGTGCATTATCAAGGTGTATTCTCAGTCTATGGTAACTTAGGATGTATATGATTTTGTATTCACAAAATCAAAGTTTTCCCTATTTCAGACTATAATTATGGACCCTGTTAAAAGTTTGAAATATTTTCAGTTCTAATGTCTTAGAGGTCATGCAGTCTGTCAAATAGTCTCAAATCAAAGATATAAGGTCTGTCAAGAAGTTACAGTTAGTTAAGAGGAAAATCTTTGTCTTTATCCTGGAAATAAATCTCTTAGAGAAGTAAAGAAGTCATGGTATGTCTTATCCAAGTCTCTAAAAGGTGCAAGATATCTCTGAATAAAGGTTCTCAATGATCAAAAGGAATTCATATGTTGTGTAAAGTCTTCAATTATTTGCATGTTGTGAAATTATTTTGAAGGCTTATGAGCTATTTCGAATGAATGTCTTGACTGAGAAAAGTGTCTACCAATATACAACTGTGAAGTATTTAAAGTCTTAAATGATGCTTCATGGGTCCATAAGATGAGTATTCTATGTGCATATCATGTGTGTGTCTTCACAAAGGTTGAAGTGTCCATGATAGATGTCATAAGTCTGAAAGGAATGGTGATTGTTCTTAAAGGATTCAATGGTATGTGAATCTTGACAATGAATACTTGAAAACAATATTTGACACAAAATCTTTGCACATAAACAATATGGTGCTAGTGTATTTTATTAATATCAAAATCAAGCATTACAAAAAAATTAGAGAGATGAAATATTTATAGATATTGAACAGCTTCTATCTCATCCACAATATATGGAAAAAAATCACCTAATATGATAAAATATGTAGGAATAGCATATTTCCCCTAACTGCCCCTATTGCTCCTCATGGAAATCATACGAAAACAAAATATACAAGATAGAACATGATCCCACAAACATAGGGATGAGAACACTATCACTTAATTAACTAACAACTAAGGATAACTAATACCTATTGACATAAGTTTAAAGTATTTAAATTAAATACTTTAACTTATTACATTTATTCAAATATCAACTAATGATGAATTAAGCTAAGTTTTATTCCTAAAATTACCCCCCTTAATTCAACCTGGTCTCAAGTGAATAGGAGAGAAATTCTCTAAAACCCTCAAATTCACCTCGATCAAGTGACTTTGTGAAGACATCTGCACGTTGCATATCTATTGGGCAATATTGGAGCTGGATGTTGTTGTTCTGAACATGGTCGCAAATGAAATGTACTTACACCTCAATGTGCTTGGTGAACTCATGAAAAATTGGATTAAGAACAAGTTTTACTACTCCTTCATTATCAACATGTAGGATAATTAGATCTATCTGTGGTATTCACAATCCTTCAAGTATACGTTAAAGCCATATCACTTCATAGAAATCTCCACCTACTACACGATATTATGATTCTATGGAGGATATTGAAACAAAAGTATGTTTCTTACTCCCCCATGATATCGTTCTAGATCCTAAAAAGAATACAAATCATAAAGTGGATTTCCTATCATCTATGTTTCCTATATGATCTGAATATGAATATCTTATCAAGAAGAAGTTATTTTTCTTCTTATATTCTAGGCCATAGTCAATAGTTCATGTGATGTACCTCAGTATCCAATTTACTACTTTCCCATGAGAAACCCTTGGTTCTTGCATGAACCATGAAAGATAGATGACTGCATAGTTGATATCTATCCTAGTGTAAGTCAAGTAGATGAAACTCCCGATCAACTATCGATAGAGAGTTACATTTACTTGTGGTGATGGATATGTTTGAGACAATTGAAGTCTAGTCTCTATAGGTGTATGGCTTAGAATCCATCATATTGAATTTCTTGAGCGTTGTCTTGCCATATTTCAATTTTGACACAAAGATATGATTTTCTCTTTGCCAAACTTCAAGTCTAAGACAATAATGTAGAAGCCTGAGATCGGTCATGTCGAATGATCATGTTAGACCTTTCTTTTTTGACTCAATCATCCTCACTAATCCTCCAGTGATGACTAAATCATCAACATATACTAAAATGATCACTATCTCCCCCCTTTCTTTTTGAGATAGATATTAGGATCATATGGACTCCTGTTGAATCCATGTTGAATGAGATGCTCATAAAGTTTTATGTACCATACCCTGGGAGACTGCTTTAGACCATATAGTGATTTAATGAATTTACATACATTTTCCTCTTTACCTGGTATGACAAAACCTTCTGGTTGATTCATGTAAACTTCTTCATGTAAATCACTATTAAGAAAGGCACTTTTCACATCAATTTGGTGTATTTTCCAAGAAAATTGTGCAGCTAGAGAAAATATTAACCTAATTTTTTTTTATCTTAGCTGTGGGAGAAAAATTCTCCTCATAATCAATGCCTTCTTTTTTAGCATATCCCTTAGCAACTAGTCTAGCCTTGTGTTTATCAATTTTGTCATCTTCTTTGTATTTCATTTTGAAAATCCATCTACATCTAATCAAATTTTTCCCTGGTGGAATATTTGTAAGTTTCCATGTATTATTTTTCATAAGTGACTTATATTCTGCATTCATAACATCTTTCCAAGGTTTAGACTTTAGGGCTTCTAAAACTGTGGATGGCTTAGTATTTTCAACAACTTTACCCATTAAGGCCAAATTGACCTCATTTCAAGGCATATTGTGAGTCCTCATTCCAGTGGTAGATGTGTCAGGGACACTATCCAATTTTTCATCTCTCATCATACTTGTATACCATTTAGGCATAATTTTTGTGGTTCCTATGGGAGGTTGAATTTCACCATCTTCCCCATCATCAATGTCATCATCAAAGTGATTACCATCCTCTATTTTCATTGTAGGGATGATTTTTTCATCATGTGAGTGTATGGAAGGAGCATCTACTTATTTCTTCTCAAAGAACTCAACATCCTGACTGGTGTATACCCTTCTTGTTCTTGGATCCATAAATCTATAGCTGAGTGCTTCATCACTGTATCGCAAGAAGATAAGTTTTTCCGATTTCATATCAAGCTTAATTCTTTGTTTCTTAGGAATGTGCATATTTGCTTTACATCCAAAAAATCTAAGGTGTAAAACAAATGGATTATGTCTTGACCATGCTTCCTGAGGTGTTAATCCATCAAGAGTTGCAGTGGGAACTCTATTTAGTAAATAGATTGTCGTTTTAGCTACTTCATCCCAATTTTGTTTTGATAAAGCTGCATCATCAAGCATACATCACACCATATCCATAATAGTAAAATTTTTCCTTTCAACAACATCATTTTTTTGCAGTGTGTGAGGAGGAGCTATTTGACGACAAATGCCATGTATTTTTAAAAAAAATCATTAAACTCATTGTTGGTGTATTCTCCCCCTCAATTTGAGCGGAGTTTTTTAATTTTCCTACCAGACTTTATTTCAACAAGGGATTTGAACTTCTTGAATGTTTCAAAGAGTTTTTTCTTTTGTAACAAGACAATATATCCACATTTTTCTTGAAAAAACGTCAACAAAGAGCATGAAATATTGAAACTCATAGTGGCTAGGTCTCATTGGTCCGCACAAATCGGTATGCACCAAGTCAAGTTTTTCCTTAGCTCAAAATGTACTATGTTTGAATGGTGCTCTATGTTTTTTTTCCTGCCAAATAATGTTGACATTTATCTATACCCTTTTTTATAAGTGGCAAACCCCTAACCATGTTGTATCAATGAAGTGTGTCAAGATAGCCAAAATTGACATGTAAAAGTCTTTGATGCCCTAGTTCAGTTGATGATGTATCCTTGGCTACAAGTGATTGATCATTTTGCTGAACAAAATCCAACTGAAAAATTCTTCCGACATTTGAAGCTTTTGCAAAAAAAATTTTATCTTCGTGACTTATCTTGAACTAGGCACATTTTTTTCCACCTTTACAATCAAAGTCAATTTTGAGATTGTGATGAAATAATTGACTCGTGGATAACAATATTTTTTTGTTAAACCAGGGACATAAAGAACATCTGTAATTATACAATTATGATGCCCAAGTGGTAGTGAAATGGAACCAATGCCTTCAACACAGTATGATGTATCATCACCCAAAGAGATATGATTGTTGGTGGGTATTTTATTCATTATGAAGAACCACTCTTTCTTTCCCATCATGTGTCAAGTTACACCTGAGTTGACATACCAAATTTGATTTGTAGAAGTTTATACTTCATTTGACTATGCAAAATATAGGAATTCATCATCATCAAGTTGATCTTGTTGTTCAGATACATTTCCTTGTTGATTTGGTTTCTTCTTCCACTTTTGATTATTTTGTCCTTGTTTACTCTATTATTGGCCAAATTTTATTTGTTGGTAATTAATATTTTTACCATTTGATGATCCTTATTGGAATGTGTTGTACCAAAAATTCTTTAACTCATGTCCTTTTTTACCACAAATAAGACATTTTTGTTGGTCCTATTGGCCTTGTTGAGTATTAACTTGCTTCTGAGGTTGTTTATTAGACTTAGTCTATTTTTTTCCTTTTTGATTAGGATCAATTGAGTGCTCTTCAATTTCACTAGTTGAGTGAATAGCTTCCTCTTGTTGTTGCATATTCATTAACTCTTCAAAAGTTGTTGTTTGACCAGTTATGTTTAACGTGGTCACAAAAATCCTATAAGGAGGAAGATCTCTCGACACTATAGGCATGATTGATGTGGCAGTTACTTCTTCTTCTAAAGCTTGAAGTGATGCACACAAAGTTTCCACTCTTCTCAAAAACATTTCAACTTTCTCAGTTGGTTGAATTTTCAAGTTTAATAGTTGACTCTGGAGATGAAGTATTGTGTTCTTATTTTTTGCCTCATATATTGTTTCCAACTTGTCCCAAGATTCTTTTGTGTTGTGGCCTCACGAATATGAGGTTATACCTCATCTAAAACACTAAACAAGATTATTAACTTTTTTCTTTTATTTACATGATCAAATGTAACTTTTTGTGTAACATATGTCATAGATCTCGTTAATGTACCAGAAATAATGGACCATAGATTTTCAAAATCAGGTTGTGCGCAAATTTTTGTTTTCCATGCTAGATAATTATTAGAACACAAAAGTTGAGAATCTGGCAAAAATAATTTCAGTGTCATAATTGCAGCCATTATGAAAAATGAATAATGAAAGAAGAATAATTGAACAATTTCCCCCCTTAAAGCATGCACACACCCCCCACAAAATAATTATTTTATTTATTTTAGGCACACTTTTTCAACCATTTACAATGAATTTTTGGCACTATTGGGCATGTTACAAATTTGGCTTTGTGGCTGATTTGCAAAAATAAAATGGCTCTCTTGGCCGATTTGAAAATTTTTGGGCTCTTTGGCCTCTTTTCAAATACAAAAAATCTCTAATTTGTGTCATTTTTTACCAAAAAAATCTTATTAAAAGTTGGACCAAGACGTAGATCTCTAAAAAACACACACTTTAAAAAAATGGCACCTCAATCCGAGGTACTAGTTGAAAGTTATGACTTTTTTAACTTTTGATTTCAATATCTTTTTGGGCCCCTTTCCAAAAATGGAAATTTTTTTCTCTATTTTTTTTTGCAAAATCCAAAAAAGGAAAGTTAAAAAAAAAACATTTTTTTCTTAAAAATTTCGCCCACTTAGGCCTTACCTAGCTCGTATGCACCTTATTTTCTCCGCTGCCACCTCTATCTACTTTGCCTTAGCTTATAATAATCCTTGGTTGCAGTTTTTTATTATTTCTCTTTGTACATAATTATTTTTTCTTGGAGGTAGATTTTTCTTCCTTATTTCAACGCAGTTTTTTCTTGCAAGTTGCAAATCTTCTCCATGTTGAATTTGCAGTCTTTTTTGGATGCAGAGCACGTTGGAGAAAGTTGAAATCTCCTATCTTCTTCTCCTCTGGCAGGTGCAGGTTCACAGAGAAGTTTTGGACAAAGATCTTCTCACATACATGTATAATTCTCTTTCCAGATATATGAAAAAACAACACAGAGAACAGGAAGGAGAAGTTATGTGGGGAGCTTAAAAATCTCGGGTTCCCACAATACAAAAATATTATTTATATATATTTTATTAAATGCTTCCAATTTTTAAAAAATAGGTACGGGTAATTTTATTTTAATATACCAGAGAATGAAACAATGTCACATTTTACAATAGATTTGCATCCAGGTCTACAAGGGCCTGTGATTGCACTCCAGGTGTTATTCAACTATAAATAAATCCAATGAATTGGGGTGTGGATTCAGGTAAGGGTTGTGAAATGGCTGGGGGCATCTATGGCTCCTCCTAGTTTTGTAATTTCTCCAAATCTCCCTAAACTTCCCTAAAACTTCCTACACTCCTCTCTGGATTAGAATGCTGCTCTGATACCAAATATTGACAATGAATACTTGAAAACAATATTTGACACAGAAGCTTTGCACATAAACAAGACAGTGCTTGTATATTTTATTAATATGAAATCAAGCATTACAAACAAATGAGAGAGCTACAATATTTATAGATATTGGACAACTTCTATCTCATCCAAAATATATGGAAACAAATCATCTAATCTGAGCAAATATGCAGGAATAGCATATTACCCCTAACTGTCCCTATTTCCCCTCATGGAATTCATCTGGGAAAAAAATACAATATAGAACATGATCCCACAAACACAGGGATGAGAACACTATCACTTAGTTAACTAAAAACTAAGGATAACTAATACCTATTGACATACGTTTAAAGTATTTAAATTAAATACTTTAACTTATTACATTAATTCAAATATCAGCTAATGATGAATTAAGCTAAGTTTTATTCTGACAGTGAAATGGTCCCAAAAAGTCAACATAGTATGCATGGTACCATGACACTGTGTTCTTGAGTCTCCAAAAGTTCTAAAGATATGACCAGTATAGTTGTAGATGCTCTTGTGTCACATAGTATGAGATAATGATACAGGTTAAGATCTGTGAAATGTTTAGGAAGGCATTTGAGGCAGTGTCAAGAAGGTTTTAAGTATGATTTTGACTAATCTTGCTCCTATTTTATTAAATATGGTGCTCAAGGGGGGCACGTATTGTATTCCCTATGGATGAAATTCTCATATCTGAATCTTTCAAATGATGGAATTTATATCTCAATTATCTTAGACTTAAACTCTAGCTTAAGTTCCTGTAGCTCAAGGTTTGGAATTTTTCACTGATAAGTTGGTTGTCTTTCAATGCTTTCAATAGCATAGATGCACATTGTTTATAAATAGCTCACCCCTGGCATTTTAGCTCTGAGCGTCACCTTTGTTCTATATTGACTAATTTTGAAAGTTTTTGCGCAATACATATCTTGTCATTTGTGAAATCTTAGTTTTGGACCTATTTCAAACTATAATTAGTAAGATCTAAGTGCATTGTTAATTCCCAAAGTTTTATGCTTGAGCTCACTCATAAAGGTTCCATGAAGGTATTCCCCATTGTAGAAGTTAAACATTTTATTGCAACATGTAGCTTTTCCTTCGCGTCCAAGCTTTGTGTCCATTTACTAGTTGTCTTATATTTTATGGCTATAATTTGATCCTAAAGAATACATTTCTATAACTTTGTTTTGTAGACTGTATCATTGTAATAAGAGTCTCTTCTTACAATATGTTCTCTATAATTAATAGTTGTAGTGCTTTTGTGAATGTGTGGATGTAATCCCATTATTTTATATGTACCGAAGCTCTTCATTACAGTGCATATATGGTTGGATGACTGCATCGATATAACCTGGTCAACCCTGTCACAGTTTTTGATCCCATTGAACTCATTCTTGAATTATATGGTTTTCATGTGTTAAATTTGTACCTTGGGTTGTACTATGCTGTGCTTTGATAGAAGTATATGTAGAGCCTGATGAGACTATGTGAATAGTGAACTTTCATTAATACCATTTGAGTGTCTTAAAATGCTTCCAGACAACAAGCCTTAAATAATGCTTAAACAATGTGTAGTGTAAGCATCTATGAAGAGTAACAATTCATGTTTGTAACTGTATAATGTGCATCATTTCTCATTAAACCTGTTAGTGTTCTTAAGACATGGTGTCAAAGTATATGTCAACCAATGGTATCCGAATAACAAAAGGTTTTGGTCATGAAGTTGGTCTTGCTAGTTCTAAGAAACTGCCTTCAAGTTAATGATCAAGTAGCTATGGTGCAATTATGTTCTCATAGCTTGTAAGTCGATAATGAGTGCACTTGAGCTAAGATAAATTACATGACTCTGATGTGAGTTGTCAAAACCAAACCTGAAACACTCTTTTATGTCATAGATTCTGACATTTTCATATCAACAACCGGTCCTGATTGGAAGTCTAAAGTGAATAGCTTCAAGAACACTACTCCAAAGTAGCGTATCAGGGTACCAACTCTAAGGGGTCTCTCACTATGAATTTGTACATACTCTCGGTTGGCAAGTTTTCATTGTTGTGGCCTGAGATCATTGTACCCTACAACTGGGCTTATTACAGCATTGGAAATCTGAAACTAACTCTGTGTATGACAATGTTACTTCATGATCACTGGTCAGTAACTAGATGGTGAAAAGGCATCAATCTTGGTGGTTGTAGGTTGGTATAGTCTTCGTTCATTGTCATGCATAAAATGTTGGCAGCACTCTATTCTACCTTACTGATGGTTAATATGAGTTCACCTTTCAACTAATAGCTCAATGAGATGATTTCCATTTTGACAAAGAGGATTAAGTCAGAACTGTAGGTGTTGCTAAATTGGAGATCCCTATGCATGTACATTGAGATATGGGTGTGACTCTTCTGCTAAAATTTGCATTTCATCCTCATGGAACTTGGCTTGGACCTATAGTTTTATGATTTGTAATATTTCTATGGCTCACTTTGGATGTAGACTTCGTGTTAACAAGAACTTGAAATTTTCATTAGCTTAGCTTGTTTGCATTTCTCTACTCCATTACTTTTGGTAGTTTCTGTATATGGAAATTTGTTCCTACAAGTAGAATAATCTCTTCTTGTGATATGGGCTTGACTCAGTTGGATATTTGACTGAGCTATAACACTTGTATCATGTCTAAAAATTGTTCTTAATTCCTGATAAGTTGTTCTTGTTTCATCTGATGCTTGATGTTGTAGATGACAACACTACCATCCATATTCAATTTTTGTGTCATCTCCATAATCTTAAAACTCATTACATATCTGAAGTTTGCTTCCCTAGTGGCATTTTGAACTTGACTCAAACAGCTTGGTCTTCTTTTGTAACTGTATTCTACTATTATACAAAGTATGTACTATTGATGTTGTTGCATCAGGGACCTCATCATGGACATTTTATCCCCCGGCATATCCATTGGATTGATGTCTCTGGCAAGAAGCCATGATGATAATTCTTTGTAAACGTATGAAGTTCCTTTTTCTTTAACTGATGTTCTTTGCAATCATAAATGGTAGTTCTAAATTCTTTCTTAGAAGGTTACTCAAGAATTGAAACTTTCTTTTTCCTGGAGACCTGTACTTGGATACCGATATTTTGAAAGCATTACCTACCATAATGAATTTTCTTTAATACTTGTAGCTTGATCTTAGCCTTTTGTTCTTCGTCAAAACTACATGGTTGTAAGCAATTTCATTGTGTTGATTTGTAATAGAAAGCTTCGCTGAAGTAGGTGTACTAGGAAAAATACTATCAACCATGGCTTGAAATGAAGTATTCTATGGTGATGACCTGATGTATCTGCACACTAAGAAAATAGTGTAGACTATAAATCTGTGAATGAAAATCCTGAGGCCTTTCTTTTATAAGCACTGAGAGTCTTCTTGTGAGGATGATCATCAGCATAAAGAATGATATTCCACTGTAAAAATAAATTCCTTAGGTCTGTATGCACTTCTGTATTTTCAAGTTCATCTTCATGAAATTCCACCTATTTAAAGCTAATGAGTACAATAAGGCATGAAATCCAGAGCATCATAGACACTGTGACTATAATTTCCCCTTAACAGAGTACGAGGCAGCAGATGATGGAAGCTTCATGACCCTTTAAGAAGGAGCAGCGAGGACACATCAGAGAGTCAAACTATGGGAAATCCATTCAATACATGCAATGATGGATTTCCTTCCCCCTTTATTCATAAATTTACATGTGTACTTTCATTACTGTACTTTATTTTTTAGAGTTATTCCCATGGCTTGTATGGATTCATTGTACTTTTAATTTGTGTAATAAATGATAAACAAGTCTAGGTGAGCAAGTATAATGCAGTCCCAAAAGGGGTGACTTCTTGTCCATGACAAGATTTTTTTTTCATTAACATGGTGTGTGGAACATGATATTCTTTAGCCAATTCGAGTACTATGCCTTAGGAAGATTGTTCAAGCCTATGAATGAGGATAATGTAATGAACTCAAAGCTAAGTGATTAAAAATATATTTGAAGTTCATATGAGATAAGTAGAACCTAGTTTAGAGTCCCCTGAAGATGGATTGCATTCCTAAGGGGGAGATCAAGTTTTGGGTAAGTTCCACCTTCCATCTATCATGTCTAAATCCCGCTTGGTATGTCATTATGGTTCATTGCATCATTACCTGAGGGGTTGATGCACGATCATGACTCAGATGTGATATGGAAAGACACCTTAGGTAAAAGGTTGAAATTATGAAACCAACATAACGGAAGTTCACTTCCTTTTTTCCTAGGATACTTTAGGACCCTCAATGACCAATGGGGGATTCAATATGAGGAACCAAGTGTGTGCAAGTTGACCTCTCGTCACCGATGTCGAGTCCATTGATGTCAGCAGTGACCTTGGTGCATCTAGGTATGTTGCCTAGGTCGATGTCAGGTGGCATATGAGTCTCTCAAATATGGTGTGAAGAAGAATGAATCCTAGACGATCAATACAGGGGTATGGCGGTTGATTGGTAAGTGCCATACCAATTGGTGGTTATGAGTTCACAAAGTGGTCACATGGTGGTTTCTTGGTCATTCAAGGTGTTTCAGGGTGTTACAAACTTGGTTTCTAGTGCAGGTAGGTGCCCACTAGAAGCCTATGGAGATGATTGGTATACTTGTATTAGGTGTACCACATGTTATAAATGATGTTTCTAGCATGTGTAAGAGCTTTTAAAGTGAACATCAAATCAAGTGTTTGGAGTCACAATTGAAATTGGCTCATTTAGTGCTAATTCTAGAGCCTAATTAGGTGTAAGAGCTCAAATAAGGTCATGACAAGCCTAGGTAATCATGGTAGAAGCCTATAAAAACTCCTTAGGGCATGTATAAGCATCTACAGGGATTACTTTAGCTTCTAGAGGCTAAATTCAAATGTTCTACTAAAACTACCTTTGAGAACCAATAGTGAATTCATGGACAAATGCTAGATTGGCATAGGTTTGAAGTATAGGCATACATAAATATGAATAAAACCGAGCTATGGAGAATGTAAAGGGATGTTTTTTGGTACTTTTGTCAAATTTCATCAAATTTTGAAATGAGATTATGTGAAAGTTATGTCAAGCCTTTACTAAAACTGGTTTCTTGAAGAATGCAAATTGGTCACCCTATCTTCTTAGCATCCAAGAAAAATTGTCGAGCCTTCTTTAGATAAATCATAGAAGGAATTTTTGAAGATAAATCCAAGAATGATATTTTGTAAAAAAAATTAGGAATATTGGTTGATAAATAAGGAAGCTATGAGCATTTTTCTAACAAGGTTGTTTGCCTTCCAGACTGTCTTCTTGGAAGCACAATTTGAGTATTTTTTACTTAAATTGACTTGTGCAAGATAGTGAAGCATCTCAAGATTGAATAATAGTTTCTCCATATCTTCTTGGTGGTAGTTATATTATTCAATTATACGTGTATAGTACTAATTATACAGTTTTATGCAAATTGTGTGCAAATACAGTCTTGTCTTATTTGAAAGCAAGATAGTAATCTACCTCCAAAGATCAACATAAAGTAGAGCTCTTGAGTTGAAAATTATTCTTATATTATTTAGTGCATGTTTCAAGTATGTTGGAGGTTTAATGAGTGCTTTCCTCATATCTCATATCTCTAAAGGTGTTGGAATAGTTTAAAGACCTTGTTAAAGCATGCAAAGCTTATTTGAGGTGTCAAAGTGAATTTTTGGTTAGTAAATGGTCTTTGGGACTCTGGAACATGACATTTAGTATCAAAACAGTCCTTTCAATAAACTCATATTTTTTTCATATTGTGTGTATAGGTTCCCTTGTTTGAAAATTGGTTTATCAGTCTTTTTTTTACCTTTGCACATTGTACCAGTAAAATCTGAGGGAAATTTTGAAGAAGTTCAAATTTTTGAATGTTAGGAGAATATGTAAGACACTTCCACAAGTTCACAGGAGATGGAAGATTTAAGTTTCATAAAAAAAATCAAAATATTCATGGTTAAATCCTCTCGTGCTAGCTCTACGGGTGAAACCTTGATTCTAGGGTTTGGAAGATGTTCTCATTTGAAGCTCAAGTTATACCCAGGAAAAAAGTCCATAAACTTGTGTATTTCTCTGTCTACCTAATACGAGTATATTACAATAGGAATTACTCATTTTCATTAGGAATACGAAGAGAAATCAATGACAATTTTTCTCTAAGTTCATGGTTTACCGTGCAGAGGTAGAATTGAAATGTTTTATGCATCTTTTTTATTGTAAACAATTCAAATCCCTATGAAGAGGCTTGAGATGACTAGGAAGGGGTCTAAAATCATAAAGATGAGCTTTCTTTGGTTTGAATTTACAAACCACTTGTAACATTAGCTGCTTAAGCTCATTCTAAACATTGTACAGGTTCAAGGTTTTCTTCTCATATGCAAATTGGTGTGGAAAACAAATCAAATCACCATGTCAATATTTGGAAAGCTAGGAAATGAATCAAGGAACACAGTAAGGTGTTTTTCCTATCTTGAAGGCACATAATAAATATGGGTTGAATGAAAAAGAAATATATTACTATCTGAAACTCAGAGAATTGAAAAACCTGTTAAGCTTCTTCCTACCTAGAAAAGGTAAATGGTGTCAAACCTTTTTAGTTAGAATTGAGTAAATGCTTATTGGAATTTTAAAATTCATAAATAGTTGCAAACTCGTGATATGATCTCCAAGATATTTGTGATAAGGTATAAGTATACCTTTGTCTTTTTCATCTAAGTTAAGTGTCAAATGCTTGTTGAACTTATAAGGGAAATGTGAAGATATAAAGTTGAATGAAGAACTAGTAGAACTTGAGGAAGAAGTTGGAAATTTGAAAGGTGACTTGATGGACAAAGTATAGTTAGTTGTAAAATTGAATGATAAGTGAACAAACATGATAAGGTTAAAATTCATGAAGAAGAGTGATGAATACTACAAAAAGAAAATTTTCTCTATATGTTAGATTAATGAAAACCCCTTTTCTCTTCAATTGAATAAAACTTTGTTGCAAGGCAAAACCCCCATGGAAGTCTCTTTCAGGAAAGTACCTGGTTCTTGTGGAATGAAGATGATGAATTGTTTGTAATGATAGGTTGATGAAGGAGATAAGTCTATCTGGTCTGTAGCTAAAAGATTTTTTCAAAGCATGTTGATAGTATTGTTGAGATTCTGATTGTATATTGAAGACTATTAATGTAGATCAAATGAGTGTGATCTATTCTGAATAAAAATAAATAAATAATCTAGGTTTTTTTTGTGTTCTTTTCATGTGTGTATGTCATAATAGACTATATAAAATTGTGATGAATCACTAGTGTATTTGATTCATATGGATGCATGTTAATTGTTTGAAATAGAAAAGTGAATCTTTTATTATAGGACTAACTCACCCCCCCTCTCATTCCTTTTTCATTCCTAATAGTATACATTGAGCCTTTAACACATACTGTGGGTAAATCACAGGATTTGATCCCACAACCTAGTCTAACTAAAGCATTGGCCAAAACAAAGTGAGAAAAACTTGAGGGATTTTTAACAATGATGGTGATAGTGGAACATAGGGGTGGGCTCAGGTCCTTAGTGTACGCCGATGCTCCACATTCAAATAACCCCATTGTGTTCCACTTGTTCCACATGGAGAAATGTGAGCCCTACCTCAAGGTGTCCCCATGGCCACTATAACTACCATGCGATGTGTAAATTCCCCACTCCACACACACATGGGTAAATCAGGAATCAAACCCATGACCTAGGGGTCACCAATGCAACGGTTCACCATAGTGGCACAACCCTGGGGGGGAGATTGATATAATTATAGGGTGAAGTCTTATAATTAGAAAACATGGAGATCTATGTCAAACACAACATATCAGGTAGATGTGTGTGTATTTGTATATGTATGTGGATATATACATACATATATACATATGTATGTATATGAACATATATATGTCATATATCTATACATGTATGCATGCATATATGTATGTATATATGTATACATCCACACATGCATACATGTGTGTGTGTGAAAGGGATCATATTATTAACATAAATACTATGTTACAATGGTCTCAAAAAAGGTATCTAATTGATAATTTGGTCTTGGAATTAGTAAAAATAAACAAATAATTTAGCAACATAGTTAAATTATATATACATATATACATATACATATATTTGTGTGTGGGTATATATATGTATATATATAATATGCATATTATATATATGATATGTATGTATAATATGTATATTATAAATAATATATATACACATATACATATACATAATGTAGACACAAAATCATGCACTTGGGTACATTTCTAGGTCCTAAAAGCATGCTAGAATTTACATGATTCCTAAGAAAGAAAAGTAATGGTTGAAAACTATCTTTGGCCTATTTTCTTTGTCTCTTGTTTTCTATTTGGTCTTGCATTCCCTACAACCTAGTTGAAATTTAATTGATTTATCTTTTATGGCTTTAGATGTCATGACAGCAACGCACAGGCACTTCTGTCCCCTTTGGGTGCCCCTAGCCCATTCTTATCTTACTCACTCTTTTTGGGTCCCTTTTATCTTTTGGGAAAAAAATTCACTTATGGGTCAGCCTTCCATTTGTCAATTATGAAATTAAACTAAAGGAAACATATAAATACATAGTTATGTGTTCAGAATCAAGGACCAAACACTAAGCAATAATATCATCACCTAAACTTGCATTCAAAAGGAACAAAAGCACTTCAAAGGCATCCATATAACATCCATTCAAGGGAAACGGGCTACATCAAATTTGCATACAATGCATAGGAAGGGAAAGTCTATTATATTCCATCCACACTTACTATTACATTGCTACAGTCTAGCTACAGTTTTCTATCAAGTATAACTTGCACAAGGGAATCCTAGGGCATAAATCTTACACACACACTAGAACTACATGGAGTTTGAAATGTAGTGCAACACTTGGTTGTAAGTTCACTCTCAGGGTGACCACCAGAGTTAGTATGAATCCCCATTCTACATTTTTGTTTTTAGGTTTGATGCAGTTTGTGGTATTGTGAAGGTGAACTTATCTTTTACATGTTATAGATATCCTTGGAGATCATAGTGATAATACCAGGCAATTAACAGAGATTAATTACAACACAACAGAAATTAGATTCTAAGCCTCTACACATTCACCAATGCCCAAGCGCAGTCACCAAGACCCCAGACATCTCTTACCTATATTGGGTGCCCTTGTCCAGCTTTGTTCCCAGGTTCCAGATTTTACAGTGACTAGTGACAACCTTGTTTGTAGTTTATTCATCAGTCGCACCTACCCAGATCACTTATTATTCATTCATAAATCAGCTAAGTCATCTTATCTCTCTTCTTTACATAGGGTATTACATTATTGTTTGTTTATTTCTTAGATCTTATTGTATATTATCATTTTGCACACCATTTAGGAACAATATTTACTCTGTAATCATATTTAATTCAAATTAAATTAAATAATTTGGTGAACCCCATATATGATCAAACACTTGGATCCTCATTTTTCCTATTCTACATGATCTTCTTTCATTGCTCCTAAAAATCCTCTAATATCCTTGCATGACTTACTTCAAATGCACCCACCTTCCAAAGATGTTCTCCAAAAAACCCTAGACAATATGTATCTCCCTCGTAGTACACCACCCGCTCAAGTAAGTTCCATTTTCAATTATCTATCTGATGACTCTATTGATCTTAATCCTCCATCCAATCAACCAACCCATATTAGAGTCAATTCAAGATTTACATTATTTATTTCAAGACAAAATTCAATCTATGGAAACAATGATTACATCTCTTAAATCTTAAATCCAACATCTCAAGGATGCTTCTCAAGCCCATGTTATTTATCCTTCTACATCTCATTCTACTTCTATGTCTGCTACCTATGCTCATATAAGTGAACCCCAAGTCTTACCACTCCAAACACCTCTAAAGTTTGATCTAAATGTTAAGTAACATGATATTCTTCTTGAGATCCTTAATCACCAATTGATAAAATTACCAACTACTCATGGTTATCCTCCTTATCAGATTGAAAAATACGTCAGTATCCCATTTTTCAATTATCATAGAATTAATGGACATCATGATAATGATTTCTATGCTCTACAACAAAGAATCAAGAACCTTGAGAACCAAGGTTTTATTTAATTTTCTTCAAAACATCCTGCTACATCTTCAATTCTTAAATCCCAACGGGATCCTAAATCTTGTTCTTTCATGTCAATGAGAAGCATTCCATAATTACTAATGTGTCGTCTCTGGTCAGTCAAGAGACACCTATCCAACCCATTCCAACCAACACCTCCTCTAAAAATCACTCCATCCCCTCCTCTTCTCAAGTATTCTATAGTTTTACCCATTCCAACTAAACAACCTCCTCTAAAAATTAGTCCATCCCCTCCTCATCTCAAGTATTCTACAATGATACCCATTCCAACTAAGAAACCTCCTCTAAAAATAGTCCATCCCCTCATCATCTCAAGTATTCTACAATGATACCCATTCCAACTAAGAAACCTCCTCTAAAAATAGTCCATCCCCTCCTATCAAGTATTCTACAGCATTACCAATTCCAAATCAACAACCACTTTCTAAGCAAGACCAACAAACTCTAGATAACCTCTTCAAACTTAATCCTTTCAACAAGAAATCCAACCCTGGTTCTACTCTTTCTCCTACCTACCATTGTGACAACAATATGATTTCTTATGATACATTTCAAGCCCTGTCACCATCACAATGTCTTTCTTTCATCGTTACATATCTCTCCATCATCAACACACTTGGGGCATCACACTTTCTTACCCCCTTCTAACTTCTCTATGTTATCTCTAATGTCAACTTCCACACTTTGTGCTCCATGCACCATAACTTTTACATACTGTCATACCCATTAATACACACATTGTTTCATGGTTCATACTCAACTATTGAGGGTCTAATTATGAAGTGAACGTCACATCACCTAAACTCTTCACACGCTATACGTCATGATAGATATTTCTAGCATTTACACTCTCATACCATTTCTCGATGACACACTCTTGTTCTATGGTTTATTCTTAACTGTTGAGGGGGAATTTAAAAATGAGTTCCTCATTTTTTATTTAACAAAAATAGATTTTTTATTATTAAATCTAATTTCAAAGTCACTACTATGATAATATACAACAGGATACAAATGTTAAGCACTCTAAAGATGTAACCATATAAGAAAATGGGAGAGATAGGGTACTTATATGATTTTCATTTATCCTAGAACAGATTTAAACTAGGAAAACTGATGAACATGTTGGAAAAAGTGTTAGAATTGCTCGATATAAATTTTGGAAGCTATGGACAGAGTTAGAAACGGGAACCCAGGATAGGGCAAGGGAACCTAGGTGCTAGAGACCACTCCTAGATGTTGGTGACTGTGAAAATGCTCAAAATCTACTTTTTTCTTTATCATTAGGGTTTTACACTTATTCACTTTTAGTCACCTATATGTCACACTTAGATCGCCAAGATACCTGTAGCCTACAACACAAACCCTAACTATCTATACAAGCTCACAAACACATCAAATTGGAATGAAAAATGCAATATTTTAAGTTGGACTGACCCTAGCGGTCATCTGAAGGATGAACTTATGACCGAGTGCTACACTACATTCCAGAATCCATGTAGTTATTTTTTCTTGTGTGTGAAATAGTGTCCTTATATTTCCCTCGTGACAATGACACCAAGATAATGACCTAAAGATAGATAGAATGAAAATGTGTGAGATGTAATTCAGAACTTCCCCTTCCTATGCAGTGTATGCAGAAATGTAGCCCAAAAATGTAGTTCTTTTGATAGTACATAGATATGATTAACCTTTATAATTTCCTGCCCATATAATAGTGTGTATGTCGTGTATATATAGACATATCTTGTTTGAATTTCAACACTAGTGAAACGACATGTTGAATATGACCACGAGATAAGGAAGAGAAAACTAAAAAGGCCAACCACAATTGCCAAAATAAGTGAAAAGAACAAAGGGGACAGGAGTGACCAAAATGGATAGGAGCACCTCGATGCTACTATCCAGAATGGGTGCTAGTTTTAGGGATAAATGATGATAAATGTGAAAATATTGATAGATAGGGATTCCTGCGACCTGACCTGAACTAGGTATACCAATGAAAAATGTGAGAGTGCAATACAATAGAAATAAATTCAAACAAGTGAATGGATAGAAATAAATAATAGTACTCTTGAATTATGATGTCATCTAATCGATTCGTGAAATAAACTAGATGTTTGTAACTTGTGGAAAGTTCAATTTCTGTTCTTGGAGAAATTGGGTAAGCTGGTAAAACTACAAAATTGTCCTCAGAAATTAATAACTTATTTATGTAGTTATTGATTTTCGATTCTATGTTATTCAACTTTGCTGCCATGGACAACCTGTGTGCATATTTTAAAGGTAATAGTGATTCTGTGTTGTGGGTCGAGTTGGAACTCAAGAAGCTAGTCGAATTCGAATGGTATTGTTTAATGGTATCGTTATCATTTCTTCAGGGTTTATTTTGACTCTTGTTTTGAATGTTTGCCTTCGTATTTTAAATGAATGTGATTGCATGGGTTTTTTCACGTCTTCTTGATTATCCTCACGTGGGAGAGTTGTTTCTCGACCTGATTTTTTATGGTATCGGTCATATGGCTGTGTTTATTTTGGAAGGTTGTGGTGTTTTGGATAACCTGGGATGGGTTAGATTTTTACTATAAATATTGGGTATTGTTCATACCCGTTGAAGATTTGATGCATTCACATTCACATATAAATGAGTCGCTTGACTGTTATACAACGTATCCATTCAACTTTGTTCCACTAAACCGTGGTTGGTTACATGTTTCCTGGGTTATATGAGTTTTGGGGTCCTTCTACCTCAATGTGGTGATTATAATGCTTCCTTCTATTTCATCATGGTGACTGTAACATTTTACTTCTATGACTATCATGGTTAGATGGTTGGGTGTAATGTTGAATAGAACAAATGTGAACGGTCTTATGGTATGCTGGCTTGTATTATTTGATTGTTTCAAATCATTGAAGATTACATGTCTCCCAAAAGTTATTGTGATTTGATTATTTTAAATACTATGTAGAGACTTGATCATCTTCGTATGATCAAGGATGTCGATTGGTCATTGAAGGTTGTTTGACTGTGAGTTCTCCCTGTCTGTGTGGGATCATTTTGTTTCTCTGTTTGAGTGATGAAATTGTTTGGGAATGTTTGTATCAGTCTTGTAAGGAATAATTACATGGCTTCAGACATTCTTATTTCATAACCTTGTTAAAGTATTATAATGGCTTGTGTATTTATTATTTGGTTGGAAGCCAAATAGTATGGCATGGACTATTTGTAAAACAAGTTAAAATATGATCGAGGTCTTGAGAATTGGCCACTGTTATTTCTTTACTCAAATGTAATCTTTCTCAAACTTGGGATTGTTAGTATGTGGAACTGGAACTCATTTTTGTTTGCGATTAATTGGTTTCAAGTAAAATATTTTAGTTATGTAGTATGGGCTGCATGATTAAGACATTTCTACTCTAATTTGTTCACTAAATATTATGTATATTTGGCTCATTTTTTATTGGTGAAATATTATTGTAGTGGGAATGTATACTTGTAATATTTTGGAACTACTTGTTGGTCAGATGAATATTAAAGTCATTTGTTGATAATATTATAGTTTATTGAAATAAGATTTATTGGATTGTTAGAAGCTAACATTGCAGGGTTTGTGAAACACTTGAGTGTGGTACTTCAAAAGTGTTAAAATAGGAAAAGATATTTCTAAACCCTTGACTGTTTTCTATTAACAAGTAGTGTTCCTTCTTGAAGTTGTTAGTTAGAGCATATGGTTCCAAGGATTTAGCTTCTATCATGCTCAGTTCAAATGAACTGACCAATGTTAACACTCTTGTAGATAATTTTCGTGAAAAAGGAAAAGTGGAATACTTATGGAAAGTTGCATTTATTCTATTGATTGAAGAAATATAGTTGACAAAAAGATCATGTTTAATGTTCTGACTATTTTTAAGAATAAGTGTTTAAGGCCTAAGGACCGGTAATGTAAGTTGTTGATGGAAGTTGAAATATTCTTATCTATTTGATTTGACATCTGAAATTGGAAATGATTAAAGTATTTACTTAAATCATGTTCTCTTGATTGGATTTATTATGTGTGTATAATGTTTTCAATTTAAAAAGGAGTTTTCTCACTTGGGTATAAGCTTGTAGGGAATCATTGATATATATTGCTTCCCTCCTTGACATTGTTTGATAAGTCTTGGGAAAGTTATATAAAATATAACCAATCCATATTGTTGTTATGAAGCAAATAATATTAGTATTAATCCATTAACATGAGGAAAGGGAATAGTAGGAATCATATCCATTTTTATGACCAAAATGAAAATTATAATTATAATGTCTTATTCCTGAAATAGTTATTGGTTATAACTTTTAATTACTGATTCTATTAGAATAAGATAACAATGAGAAAGTTATATCTATACAAGTTGTATGATACGGAAATTAAGTTAGGAAGGACTATTCGTAATTAATTACATCATTATGAACAATACTTGTGATGAATAATTAAGGAAAAAGATATAAACTAAAAAGGGTTGCATGGTTAATAGTAAGGGAATCTAGGTGATTACACTATAATGCAATTCTATCTACCCTAATAAATGAATAAGTACATTAATGAAAAGGGGTTTTTAATTAAGAGGATTAAGATGATAATTGGGGGTTAGTTGTATAATTGAACCTAACCTCAAAGCATTGAGAAACTAGTTCTTCTTGTTGCAATAATAAAGTCATGTATAGGATACCTATTTGACTTGCATGCATAATGTAATTATGTTATGGAAACTTAATATAAGGGATTGTTCATTAATATGTGACAGTATGAACCCTTCTAATAGACTATGAGTTGGATGTAAAACATCCTTCCCTCATAAATGAGTTACACTTAAGTGATTAAGATTAACTAAGTAATTACAACTTGATTAATGGAATGACTTAAAGGAAAGTAAATGTAAGTCATTAGACCATTGCAAGTTGAATGCATAGAACCCGTATGGAGTCATTAAAACAAACTACGGAAGGCTCCTAAAAGTATAAATGAATGTATGAGGTTTTTTCCCTACAATATACTTATATGATGTTTCTAAGACATGAGATAAATTAATGAAGGTTTCATACTTAAAGAGATGAAGTAATGAGCAGGAATGAACCTACCAGATCCTTCTAGTTGACTTAAGTGGAAACATGATGTTCCTTAAAAGGATGTTGATAGAACCTGAGTTAATCTTTAGGAATGACACCTAAAGGCTGAAAATAATTAGGGTGGGATTAACAAGTTGTGAATTAAAGGGATTAATGAACTTGTTAAGGAAGGAGGTTTAGATTTGGAACTTAATGGGTTATTGCAACATAACCACTGTTGCATAGTACCCATCCAACGATGGGGTTCATTAGGTGCTTACTATGGAGCATTCGTTATGGTGCAATAACCTGTTCATCTCCCCTAATCGAGATCATATCTGAATGGGATCTCAATTCATTATTGAACACTAGGTAGTGATGAGTCCATGGTCTAACGGTCGATGTCTACTTGTGTTGACTACGGGTGATGAAGTGTACTTGAAACAACATGGGTCGATTTGAATACACTTGATGACCCTTAATCATTGTAAGTGGATCATCTACCCTAGCCCATGTGGGTTATCTCTTCCTAGCGTCTAACATGGAAATGAGAAGGATTGACAGGAGTCAAGAAATTCTAATCAAGATAACAGTTCAAGTGAGGTGAAAGACATATTCCTTCAAGATGAGTATGTCATCTCAGAATATAGGCATGGAAAACATGTCTGAAACTTTGGCCAAAGTATCACAAGTTGTTGGTTGCATTGTCTTAAATTCACCAGACTAAGGTGTGGGATATAGGATGGGTACTCGTAACAAGTACCTAGATAAGCCCTTAGTCAGTTACACTTGATGAACCCTTAAATGAATCAGGGAACTTGTATACAAGTATACAATGAAATGAAATATGAGAGATAAGTTTTATACCGAGTCATCATTGAAATGAAATATGAGAGATCGGTTCTATACCGAGTCATCATTGAAATGAAATATGAGAGATCAGTTTACACCAAGTCATGACATCTGCATATGGTTACTTTTGTAGGATTGATTAGCAGATTTAATGTGATTCTAAATTTTGAATTCAGAATAGAAATAAAAAAATATTCCCTTTCTTTTGTAATCATGAAATAGGGATGTTACATCTTGGTATCAGAGCTGAAGGTTGCACCTCTTGGGCCTATTTGAGTCCACTTCTGATAAAACTAAACTTCTTGATTACATAAATGGTAAGAACAAGGGGACGTGCTATGCAAATAATCTTCCTCTGAGAGGTGAAGCAGCCACAGCTTAAAAGCTGGATGAAATCCTTGCTTCCCATGTTGGACACAAGGAATAGGATTGTTGTTCTTGAACAACAAGTGGCTGGAAATAACACTCGAGACTGATAGTGAGTAGTCTCAAGGACAGCCACATGATGAGAGCAATGATGAAGTTGAGGATCTCAATTTTGTGAATGAGATTGCTGCAATTAATGTTGGAAATAATGACAACAAAAATGCATCCAATCAACCCAAGAACAAGAGGGCAAGATTGACAGCTAATTTGACCAGTGATATAAAGCATATAAGTCCACCAAAGTTTTATGGAACCACCCAGGGAGATGGGGCTAAGAATTGGATTAGTGAAATGGAGAAGTATTCTGCGATAAGAAATTTCTCTGAGGAAACCAAGGCTGTTTGGGGAGCTTATCATCTCTCCCATGAAGCATCTTCATGGTGGGACAACCACAAGGTTGAGCTTAATGTTGATGAAACAAACATCACATGGGACCAGTTCAAGGGTCATTTTAGGAAGCATCTGGCTACCCCAACTCTACTATGATCATAAAATGACTAAGTTCCAAACTTTGACTCAAGGAAAACTGTCGGTAATAGAATATTGGGAGAAGTTTATCAAGCTTCTCAAATATGTGCCGCAGTATCAAACAGATGAAAAATTTTGAATAAGGAAGTTCATCATGGGGTTGTATCCTATCATAGGTGGTGAGGTTGATGTGTATAGTCCCACCACCATGGAAGAAGTGGTAGAAAAATCCATTTGGCAAGAGAAGAAACTGAAGGCAATTTCTGCACATAAGGAGGAGAAACGTAAGAAAAATGGGAATGCTTCTTCATCTTTTCCACCCAAGAAGGGTACATGGAACAAGTTTGGAAACAAAGGAAATCCTTGGGCTGCAAATGAAAAGAAAACACCAGCAGGTAAGGCTGCAATGAATAATAAAAATAATGGCCAGAAGGGAAATCATGGGCCAAACAATACTTTCAAGGCTAAAAGTAAATATGAGCCTAAGAAGGGACCTGCTGGAGGTTGTTTTAATTGTGGAGGAATCCACTATGCAATTCATTTTCCTTTAAATAAAAATGATAACAATCAACAGCATAAGATACATGTTGTAGTAGCCGAAAAACAAGCTGAAAAGTAGGCTACACCATAGAAGTACCAGGTAAGTTGTATGGCCTGCTTGTAACTATACTTTTTGATACTGGTGCTTCTGAATGTTTTATTTCTAGAAAGTTAGTCACTAAATTAAAACATAAGGCTGGTTTTATGGAAAAACCATGGACTGTCCAGTATGGAATAATGTTGTCCATACAGTTAGTAAGTGCCTTTTTGGGGCAACCTTGGAATTGTCGAGCTTCACTACTGAGGTAGACCTTTATGTTTCACCTCTATGGTCTTATGACATTATAATTGGAGTGAACTAGTTGGCTGATCGTAAATCACTTGGCAACTATTTTTGGAAAATTTTAAGGTGTTTGGATGACCTGCAGAAATCAGCAGACATCTAAGGAATAAAAAGAAGCATAAAAGTTAGAGAAATATTTGTTATGTAGCTGAAAAAGGCCAAAAATAAAGGTTGCATGATTTATGCAATAAAATTTTTGAATTCAGTCGAAGAAGGAGGTGACTTTTTGGAAAAATATCTGATGTTATGGAATTACAATGATGTGTTTCCAGAAGAGTTACAGGTCTTCCACCGAAAAGAGAGTTTGACTTCACTATTGAAATCAAACTAGGAACTAAACCTATTTCTAAGGCACCCTATCGAATGACTACCACTGAATTGGTAGAGCTTAAGGAACAATTGCATGAATAATTATCTAAAGGGTTAATAAGGCCGAGTGTATCTCCTTAGGGAAGCACTGGTGATCTTTGTTAAAAAGAAGGATGGAACCTTAAGACTTTGCATTGACTACAGAATGTTGAACAAGGAAACTATTAAGAATAGATATCCTCTTCCAAGGATAGATGATATTTTTGATCAAATGGATGGAGCATCAAGTTTACTCTAAAATAGATCTATCGTTCTGAGGATATCATCATATCCTCTTTGAGAATCAAGGAAGAATATATTCATAAGACTACTGTTTAGAACAAGATATGGACATTATGAGATCATGGTTTTACCTTTTGGGTAAACTAAATCCCCTACAACCTTCATGAATTTGATGAATAACATCTTTCAAGAATACTTGGACAAGTTTTTGCTTGTATTCTTGGATGATATTCTCATCTATTCATGAATCTTGGAGGAGCATAATGAGCACTTAAGGATTGTACTTGAGGTGCTAAGAAAGATAAAATTGTATGAAAAAATATCCAAGTGTTCTTTTTACGAAACTGAGGTACAATACTTGGGACATATAATAAATAAATATGGAATCTTGGTTGATCCCTCTAAGATATCAGCCATAATAGATTGGCTGGCACCTAAGAACATGCATGAAGTTAGGAGCTTCATGGGGCTTGCTGGCTACTACATTAAATTTGTAAAATATTTCTCAAGGGTTGTTGCCGCAATAACTTCATTGCAAAAGAAATATAAAAATTTCTTATGGAGTGAAAAATGTGAGGATGCATTTAAAACATTGAAGGAATAGCTAACTTCAGCCCCTATACTGATTGTCCATGATCCAAACAAAATTTTTACAGTGGTAACATATGATTCAGGGGAAGGATTAGGGGGTATATTACTGCAAAATGATCATGTAATAGCATACAAAAGAAGGAAGCTTAAAGTGCATGAGAAAAATTACATGCTCCTCATGATTTAGAACTTGCTGCAATAGTACATGCATTGCAAGTTTGGAGACACTATCTCTTAGGAAAACCCTTTGAGTTGAAAACTAGTCATCTTGGGCTGAAATATATCTTCACTCAGCCTAACTTAAATGTGAGGAAACGAATATGGTTAGAATTCTTATCCCAATATGATTTTGACATCAGTTATATAAAAGGTAAGGAAAATAGAATGGTAGATGCTCAAAGTTGTAGAAAGTATATTTTTGCACTAGTGACCTTGAGAACTCAATTTAAGGATGAGGTTAAGAATGCCTTAATGTCGGATCCATACTTCTAGCAAGTAAAATCATCACTTGTTGCACATCCAAGGGATAAGAGGTACAAAGGATTTCAGTTAGACGGTGAATGAATTTTGAGGTATGAGGATAGAGTGTATGTTCCATTGGGAAATGAGTTAAGGGAAAAGGTGATGAATGAATTTCACAATGCACCTTACTCTGGACATCTCGGGGTGACAAATATGCTTGTTGATGTTAAACAACAATACTTTTGGAAATGGATGAAGAGATACATCTTTAATTATATGTCTCACTTCTTAGAATGCCAACATGTGAAAGCTAAGAATATACACCCAGCTAGTTTTATGTACCCTCATAGCATACCATAATTTAAATGGAAGGTTATAAGCATGGACTTTATTCAGGGAATGCCTATGTCAAGAAATAAACATGATGTTATTTTGGTTTGTGGTTGATAAACTAACTAAAGTATCGCATTTCATTGTCTGGAATCTGAAGGATGACTCACTGTTCTTGCAAAAAGGTTTGTTCAAGAAATTTTAAGATTGTGTGATGTTCTCGAGTTGATAATCTCTAATAGGGACCCACGAAATGACTTCATCGATTTTGGTAAACTCTTAATGCAACTTTGGAGAAAAAAGTTGAACTTTAGCTCTATGCTTATCATCCAGAAATGGATGGACAAAACTGAAAGAGTGAATCAGGTTCTTGAAGATATGCTCAGAATGTACTACATGGATCAGCAGTACAAATGGAAATAATATCTTCCTTTGGTTGAATTTGCATACAATAATACTTACCATTCTTCTCTAAAAATAGCACCTTTCGAGGCCTTTTATGGGAGGAGGTGCAAGACCCGATCAGTTGGGATAACATGAGGATAGAGAAGTGATTTGGTCTGAAATGCTTTCTGAAATGAAACAACATGTTAAGTTAATCTAGGAAAGATTAAAAGAGGTTGTTGACAGACAGAAAAGCTATGCAGACCTGAAAAGGGTCGAAAGGAAATTTTAACTTTGTGATAAATTTTTTCTAAGGGTCAAGCCTAAAAAGAGCTCGATTACCTTTGGCAAGTCTGCCAAGTTGTAACCTCATTATGTAGGCCCCTTTGAGATTGTTGAAATAATCAACCATGTGGCCTACCGACTAGCCTTGCCTCCCTCATTAGCACTGATGCATGATGTTTTTCATATTTCTTTACTTAAGAAATACGTTTCACATTTATCACATGTTTAAAACTAGAATGCCTTGTAGGTTCAAGACCCAAGGGTAATCGTGGTGGAACAAGTTAGAGTGCTAGAAACCCACAAGTTGCACTTGTGTAATCATGAAATTGGACAATGTAAGGTCCAATGGGATCATTTTAACGAAGAAAGTACAACCTGGGAAAATTTGGAGGACATGAAAGTTACTTTTCCTCACTTGTTTTAGTAGAAAGATTTCATTTCTCTGTGCAAAAACTTGAATCATTTTACTTACAACTGATTTTGGGTTATTGTTTTGAGAAAAAATACCTATTTTGAGTATTAATACAACCAATGATGTTGTTATACCAAAGGAAAAACCAAATTTGTGGATTAAATTTTGTTTGCTGTCAAGAAATCATGTGGTTATATAATTAATATTGAACTTGTTTTCTGGATAAACTATTTAGAAATCAAGGCAATCATCAAGATGATGATACTTTAGAGGGGAAGAATGTAACACCTCCACCATCCTTTCACATGTACTTGCTCATTTGATAAATGGATAACGACGTTGACATGTGATTTTTCTTGAGTTGTTGCTCTAGAAATTGAATGAATCATGTTGCTAGATTTATATTTATCTCAGTTGAGATTTATTGATTAATCATCCATTATTTGCAAGTACTCTTGAATTTTGATGTTATCTAATCGATTCGTGAAATGAACATAGATATTTGTAACTTGTGGAAAGTTCAATTTCTATTCTTGGAACCATAGGGTAAGCAAGGTAAAACTAGAAAATTATCTTAAGACATTAATAAATTATTTTTATATATTATTGAGAATTGATTAAAAAATACCTTGGATTAGTTTTATTGATCCAAGGCATTTCCTTAATTTGATTTGCAATTATGATTAACTCTAGAAATCTCAGTTGTTCATTATTTTTTAGATTATCCTTGTTGTGCTAATCGATCTTGGTGACTTGTTCCAGTTTTCCTATGGTTTAGTCCCATAATAAAGACTGGGAAGTGCCAAGAGTATTACCCACTCATTTGGGAACGACACCTGGCTGGTAAGGTTTGGTTGTGACCATTATTAAGCATAGACTGCCTATTATTATTCTGGTAATGTTAAAAATATCCTAATGACCTAACCTAAGACCTAAGGCATGTGTAGATTTTATTGATTTCATGGGAACCTAACCTAAATTAATCTATGCCTAATTTCAATGTTCACTAAGTTTAATCTAAGTCCTAACCTATGATGGTAAAGGGGGTACATAGACCCTAACTTGATGGTAACTTGGTTGGCATTAGAAGGGTGATGCATGGTTAAGAGGTGGGTTGGTGGTTTCCACCACCCTTGCATGTACTAGAGTTGAATTAATTTCCATTAATGGTAGGCCACTAACACTCTTTAGAGGTAAGCCAAATTTGATTTGGCAGGTTGCTAATTATTGGTGCTAAATTTGATCATTTGGTTAGATAGGTAGTTGGAAGCTAACCTAAACAAAGTTAGCGGAAGTTGGTGGGTGAATGGGAAAATAGGACTGTCCTGGTAGGCATTGATGATTTGGAAAATTGTTCCAAACCACCTAGGGAAAATACATAGGATTTGGCGAAGGCAGTATTGTTTTTTTGGGTTTCCATTGATCATTTCTCTCTCTCTTTCTCTCTCTCTCTCTCTACAAAAGGTGGTTTTGAGTATTGATCTAGTTCTCTCTAGTTGTTATTGGAATCTCTACTTTAGAACTATTTATTCCTAAGTGGAGAAAGTTTGTGTTGGTAAACTACTTTGATTGTGGAAGATATCTTGGAGTTGGAAAAAATATCCTGGGAGTTGGAAGATAACTTTAGGAAGCTCTACCAGGCATGATAGCACTAAACCCTTGCAAAAAAATTTCTCTATCTAATTAGTTCATGAAAAAAACTATGCTTGTGATAGAATACATTTTGGGGTTTAATGGGTTTTAATATTGATCAATAAAATTAGAATCCATAAATCGGTAAGTGGATAATGGAGTAAGTTTTAAATTTTACAACTGTATAATTTATTATCAGGGTTGAATGGTTGATTTTCTTTGTATGACTGTGTTAGCCATTTTGAATAAAGGTTTCATGGTTATTGCAGAAAGAAAAACTGTTATTCTTCAGTTACAAGTGTAGATACTTTAGAAATCGGTGTTTTTTGGTAGTATTGATTCTTGTCATGCTATTTTGACGAATCAAGCTTGCATGTCATATGTTTTATTAATGGGTTTCACAGTGTTGTTATCAACCTCTATGTTGATTGATTTCATTTGTCATGGGACATCTTGTGGGTATCTTTAAAGGAAATAATGATCCTTGTGTTGTGGGTCATAGTTGGAACTTGAGCACTCAGTCGAGTCTGATTAGTATCGTTTAATGATATTATTATCATTCTTCTAGTCTGTTTTGATTCTTGTTTTGAATTCTTGTATTCATGATTAATATTACTATGAGTTCATGGGGTTTTGTCATGTCTTCTTGATCATCCTTGTGTGGGAGAGTTATTTCTTGACCCAATTGGTTTTGGGTCTCACTTGTATTTTGGTGATCATTTTTGAAAGGTCAGTTACATTTTGATAACCCAAGTTGGGTTAGATTTTAACTGAAAAATTGGGTAATGTTCATACCTAGTGTGCTTACATGCATTCATTGTTATGTATAAGTGAGTCACTTTGACTGTTATACGATGTATCCAGTTGGATTTGTTCTGTGGAAGGTTACACATTTCTCTAGGTCATATGGGTTATGGATCCTTTCATCTTCGTGGTGACTATAATGTTTACTTTTATGTTGTCATGGTTAGACGGTTAGGTGTAGTGTTGAATAGGACAATGTGAATGACCTTATTGTAAATTGGCCTGTAGTAATGACTATTTCAACCCATGGAAGATTTACATGTCTTCGTAGAAGTTATTATGACTTGATTATTTTGAAAAATGTGTTAAACCTTGATCATCTTTGTATGATCAAGGATATCAGCCAGTCATTGAAGGTTGTTTGATTGTGAGTTCTCCCTGTCTGTGTGGAATCATTTTGTTTCTATGTTTGAGTGATGAAATTGTTTGGGCATGTTTTGTATCAGTCTTGTATGGAATACTTTCTTGGTTTTTGCAGACAACCTTATATCATAATATTGTTTAAAGTATTTTAATGTCTTGTGTATTTATTATTTTTTTTAAAAGCCAAATAATTATGGCATGAACTACTTTGTATAACAAGTTCAAGATAGGTTTGGGTCTTGAGAACTGATTGCTGTTATTTCTTTACTCAACTGTAATCTTGTCCAACCTTGGGATTGTTAGTGTATGTGGAACTGGAATTCATTTTGTTGCATTTATTTGGATTTGAGTAAAATATTTTATTTATGTAGTATGGGTTGCATGATTAAGACATTTCTACTCTTATTTTTCATGGGATATTATGTATACTTGGCTCTTTCTTTATTGGTGAAATATTGTTGAAGCAGGAATGTATACTTGTAATATTTTGGAACTATATTGTTGGTTGGATGAATATTAAATTCATTTTTTGATAATCATATTGTTGATATGAAATTAGATTTATTGGGTTGTTAGAAGCTAACATTGCAGGGTATTTTGAAACACTGGAGTACGGTACTTTGAAGTGTTTAAAAAGGAAAAGATATTTATGAACCCTTGACTATTTTCTATTAACAAGCATTGTTCCTTATTGAAGTTTTCAGTTATAGAGCATATGGTTATGAGGATTTAGTTCTATCATGCTCAGTTCAAATGAACTGACCAATGCTAACACTCTTGACAGATAAGTTTCATGAAAAAGGAAAAGAGGAAGACTTACGGAAAGCTTCATTTATTCTATTGATCGATGAAATATAGTTTGATGAAAATATAATGTTTAATTTTCTGACTATTTTTAAGAATAAGTGCTTGAGGCCTGAGGATAGTAATGTAAATTATTGATGGAAGTTGAAATATTTCTTTTCTACTTCATTTGACATCTTAAATTGGAAATGATGGAAGTAGTTTCTTAATTCATTTCCTCTTGACTAGATTGGTGTTGTGTATATGATTTTTTCAATTTAAATGAATTCCCTCACTTTGATAGTACATTCATAGGGAATCATTGATATTCATTGCTTTACTCCTTGACATTGTTTGATAAGTCTTGGGAAAGTATATATAAAATGTAACCAATCCATATTATATGTTATAAAGCAAAGAATATTATTATTAATCCATTAACATGAGGAAAACGAGAATAATAGGAATCATTTCCCTTTTCATGACCGAAATAAAAGGTACAATTATAATGCCTTATTCCTGAAATAGTTATTGGTTATAACTTTTAATTACTGATTCTATTAGAATAAGACATCAATGAAAATTTATATCTATACAAGTGGTATGATGTGGAAATTAAGTTAGGAAGGACTATGATAATTATATCATTATGAACAATACTTGTATGAATAATTAAGGGAAATGATATAAAATTTAAAAGGGTTACATGGTTAATAGTAAGGGAATCTAGGTGATTATACTATAATGCAATTCTATCTATCCTAATAAACGAATAAGTACAATAACGGAAAAAAATATTTGTACTTAAGAGAAATTAAATGATAATTGGGGGTTAGTTGTATAATTGAACCTAACCTTTTAAACATTAAGAAACAAGTTCTTCTTGCTGCAATAATAAAGTCATGAATAGAGTACCTATTTGAATTGTATGCATCTTGTAATTATGTGATGGAAACTTAATATAAGGGACTTGTTCGTTATTATGTGATATAATGAACCCTTCTAATAGACTATGAGTTGGACGTAAAAAAACCTTTTCTCATAAATGAGTTACACTTAGGTGATTAAGATTAAACTAAGTACTTATAGCTTGAATAGCTGGAATGACTTAAAGGAAAGTAAATGTAAGTTATTAGACCATTACAGGTTTGAATGCATAGAACTTGTATGGAGTCACTAAAACATACTACAAAATGTTCCTAAAAGTGTAAATGACTGTATGAGGCTTGTTGCCCTATAATATACGTCTAATGATGTTTCTATGACAAGAAATAAACTAATGAAGGTTTCATACCTAAGGAGAATGAAGTGATGAGTAGGAATGATACCTGCTAGATACTTCTAGTTAACTTAGGTAGAAATATGACATTCCTTAAAAGGATGTTAATAGAACCTGAGTTGATCTTTAGGAATGACACCGAAAGGATGGAAATAACTAGGGTGGGATTAACAAGTTGCGAATTAAAGGGATTCATGAACTTGTTAAAGGAAGGAGGTTTATATTCTGGAACTTAATGGGTTATTGCAGCATAACCACTATTACGCAGTACCCATCCAATGACGATGTTCATTGGTTTGTTGTTGTGGGGTAGTCGTAATGTCGCAATAGCCCATTCAGCTCCACTAATCAAGACTGTATCGAAATGGGATCTCAATTCATTGTTAAACACTAGGCAGTGATAATTTCCATGGTTTACGGTCGATGTCTGACTTGTGTTGTCTATGGGTGATGAAGTGTACTCAAAATGACAAAGTTTGATTCAAATACACTCGATGACCCTTAACCACCGTAAGTGGATCATTTACATTAGCCCATGTGGTTTATCTCTCCCTAACGTCTAACTATGAAAAAGAGAAGGATTGACAGGAGTCAAGAAAGTATAATCAAGATAACAGTTCAAGTTAGGTGAAAGACATATTCCTTTAAGATGAGTCTGTCATCTCAGAATATAGACATGACAAACATGTCTGAAACTTTGGCCAAATTATCACAAGTTGTTTGTTGTGTTGTCTTATATTCACCAGACCAAAGTGCGGGATATAGGATGGGTACTCGTAGACAAGTACCTAGATAAGTCCTTAGTCAGTTACATTTTATGATCCCGTAAATGAATCAGGGAAACCACTTGTATATTGGGTATACAATAAAAAGAAATATGAGAGATCGGTTCTATATCGAGTCATCATTGAAATGAAATATGAGAGATTTTGTTCTATACTGAGTCATCATTAAAATGAATATGAAGAATTGGTTCATGTCAAGTCATAATGATTACATATGGTTACTTCTATAGGACTGATTAGAATATTTATTATGGTTCTAAATGTTGAATTCAAAACAGTGAACAAAAAAAACCTTGATTTTGTAATCATGAAATAGGGATGTGTTGCCAATGGGGATTGAAGAGGTAGGGAGTAATCAATTCCCAACCCTATTTTATTTATAAATAGAAGGATTTGAGTGTCCTACCATCAGAGAAAGAGTGTTGGGGAGAGAGGTCTATTTTTACACTCCATCCATGAATACATCCCTAAAATTTTGAACCATTGTAGACGGATAGGGACCAAATTTAGTTCCATGTTTAGTTTTGTGTTGTACCGTATTGTTATGTATTGAAGAAACCATTTAGGATTAGTATAGAAAAAATAATGACGTCTCATTTCCCCCATTCCTATGGGTGTCCCGATTTGTATGGTGGTACATGGCTTCCAGTTTAGATCATCTATAAGTGATAGAAATGTCAAGTGACTCCCAAGTTAGGTCATTTGGGAGTGATAATAAGTATGATGTAGCTCCCAAGTTAGGTCATCTGGGAGAGATATTAAAGTATTCTTATTGTATCAATTGATTTATTTGATTCAAATGATATAATATTGATTTGAGATTTTTTTTTGTGCTTTTCCCCTATATTAGGTCATTAGGGGGAATAGATTTAAAACAGTAGAGATTATTTGAGTGTTACATATAGATTTATTTTGTTCCTTTTCTTGAATAAAATTAGAGAAAAAAATTGAAATGATAATGTGATAAGAGTATTGATTAATTATATTATATCTTGAGAGGGATCGTAAGGTGATCTCAATTTTATTCCCCCCTTTCAGTGAAAGGAGGAGGGGTGAATAAATGAGAAATCAGCCGAAAGTAAAGATAAAAGTGAACAAGAGGTATCATAGAATATATTGTATTAATGTGTTTAAATTGATGAGTACTTGTTCTAGATTTGAATAATGTATTGTGCAATGCATATAGTATGGTGCTAGAAGAAATATTGATCTGAATGGTACAAATGGGAAGAAAACAAAGTAACGAGGCTCAAGATATGAGTGAAATTGTATGCAGTGTATTACATGGAAAAATGATTATAAATAGTAACTATAGTATGTGTAAAATTGAAAATTGTTATATATAGTAATAGTGAAAATGAATAGTAATTTCATTTGTATCGTGTTTGAGTGAAAATTAGAGCTTTGAGTGGTGAGGAATTCATGTGTTAGAGAAACAAGTTTGATGATCTTTAAGAGAGTAGCGGCGGCCATAGTGGTATAGACAACCGATGAGTTGATGAGTATGGTTATTTTTGAAAAATGTGGTGAAATTTTCTCAGTTTTTTCAGTTTTTAGAAAATTTGAACTTTTGAATTTTTGGACAATTCTGACCTAGGCAGGAGCGGCCAGTGCGTTGATATTTCTTGGGACACTAGCATCTAGTTCTAGGCATTAGTGACCTGTGTCTAGGTGCTCGTGACCTAGTCTTGGGCGTGGGCATCCCAAGACAAGGATTTGATAATGTAATGTGGAATATTAGTATTTTGATTAATTTTTGCACTAGAATTAGCTGGTTTTGAATATGTATGAAGTACTAATCTCATAATTATGTTGGTTTTTTGTTTACGTAGAGAGATATACATTCAAGAGAGTTTTGTGGGGGTCGACATTTAAGCACATTATTGACTTTGGAGTTATATGATGCTGAGTGGGACATATTGGACCGTGTCTTCTTGTGGTACATATCAAGATTGGGGGAGGTTCCCCATAGTTTACCTATGGTGACTACATTGTGTGAGAGATGGTGTGTAAATACATGTACCTTTTGGTTGCCTAATAGTGAGATGATGGTGACCCTGGATGATGTATATAAGATATTACGACTGTCGATTATGAGAAAGAGAGTGTAGGTTATGAGAATAGTGGATGCTCAAAGATAGATGAGAGTAGCGAGGTAGTATTTTACTAGGACATAGGTACAAACAAAGACCCATATTAGTCTAGATGTTATATTGATATCAAGTGTTTCACGGTTTTAGACGTTTATTGTAGTGGTTATAGCTTCATCGATGGAAATAGAGGGTGGTGGAGTGGGTATATTATATAAAATGCATGATATTTTTTAGTGCATAGAGGAGCATGGGATGATATTTTCATGGGAACAATGTGTGGTAGCCCATTTGTACAAGGATTTATATAGATTCACATAGGAGGACCATGGGGGTGAACTAGGAGCAACCACATTATTACATGTATGGGCCTATGATCATATTGTGATATTGAGGCCACTCAGTGAGCCACGAGTTGAGTGGGTGAGGTGTGCAATTTTTGTAGCGAGGTGGGAAGGTACCCGCAGGAGGAGACTGAACACGACCACTTATAGGTCAATGCTTGATCGAATGGGGCCAGGGGCCATCATATGGAGTCCATATAGATACTATGGTGGTTGGTTGGAGGATGGAGTAGAGTTGTGATGCATTCGATGCACCATGTTTTGGAGGACCAATTTATAGAAGTTACAGAATTATTCCATGTGGAGCATGTATCGAGGTAGTTTGGTATAGCTCAAGATGGTCCCCCAGATCTATATGTATGGTTGAGATCTAATGGAGCACCAAGGTGTCCCGAAGTGAGGCCAAGTCCTAAAAAATTGTATCTAGTGCCTCCTGGTCCATATGAGGTTGATGCAGTCATAGGGCCGATACAGGTGGATGATACGGGGTGTAAAAAACACTATAGCAAGTGGTGGGCATCACATCAATGGTTGTTATTATTTTCAGTTGTCATAGATGTGGCGGGTGGACCATCAGCTGGAGGAGTAGAGGGTCATGCACCCACTCCTGATGGATATGGAATAACAACGATACTAGCGGAGTGTGAGTATTTTTTTGTTGGTATTTGTTGATTGTTACTTGGGTGTTATGTATGTGTAGGTGTGTTAGTAACTAAAGTGAAGTTGCATGGTTGTAGGTGATGTGTATTGGGAATTGATTGTTGATTCATCGATATGTACATTGAAGTGCAATGTACCTCTAGATGTTCTTGTGGGAGACAACATATTAGAGCGAGTGGATACGATCACGGGTGAGCATGTCCATTTGTTTGAGCTAGTGGATATAGAAGTAGCCACATGTATTATACTATTGAGTAAGCATGATGAGGCTTATGCGAAGACAGAGTGAGCTAGATACATTGTAGGAGGAGGGGTCTTAGCTCATGATATATTTGTGAGATATGTGGAGCTACAAGGCTGGTTCGCAAAGCAGTCAGTTGAGGTAGCTATATTATAGAAATAGATAGAGAGATATAAAGGCTGCGACCAGTGGCCTAGATTGAGTGGTGAAACATTTATTTCTAGAGCTCTTGCTATTGTATTTAGTGATAGTGATGATTATGTATGACATACTATGGATGTAGTGATGCGTGGGGGATTTCCCCATAGTAATTATATTTTCGTAACTATGATTTTTGATGAGATAGATATATATACATGTGTTGGATATCATATATGTTGAGCCCTTGCATTAGTATATGATGTGATGGTTGTTATTTACACTTTGATTATGATAGATGTTGTATGCATATGAAATGTTTGTCTTGATTGTTAGATGCTAGAAATGTATCATGATGTGGATACAATAGATAATTAATGAATTGAAATTAATGGTTATATGAATGAGTAGTATAATGATAGGATTAATATGGAATGTAATAGAGTAGTGATAGAGATGGTATAGGAAATTAGAATAATGATATCTCGATAGTTGTATAATGATGAATGATGAACAAAGAGGGGGTATAAAAGAGAGATTCCCCCAGTGTGAGAATGAGGTACATTTTTACAACAAATCCCTCAACAGTCATGTAATAACCTTAAGAACATGAGTGCGTCATCAAGTGATGAGGTGACCATATAGAAATCATCTACCAAATGTGGAGAGGCTTTGAGGGATGGTGGAAGTATGTGAATTAGCAATAGCATGAGTATGAGAGCCGAATTGAATGTCACATAAAATGGTGTTGATAATGGGAGGTGTAGTGGTGGGAATCGCAGATGCCAATGACTTAGAGAAAAAATGGGATGTAGTAGCATTGTGAGGTGGATGAGTTGATGTAGCGATGGATGAGCTAGGTGGAGGACATGGATGGAAAATCATCTTAGGAAGTGGACGAATGACAACCTTAGAGGTGGGTGGAGGTGACAAGTGAACAATTGTAGAAGCGCTTGTATGTAGAATGGGAGAAAGAGACCTCTCATGAGAGTGAGAGCCAAAGGAAATGACACCCTTGTCTTTTAAGTGTTGTATTTTGTCATGAAGGGCATAACATTAATTTTCATGGTGGGCATTGATGTGGTGGAAATTACAATAAGGGTGATAGGGCTAGTGATGCAAGAAATGAGGAGGACAATGTTTATTAGAAGGAAAGTAAATTATATGCTTATCAAGAAAAGCATGTAAAACATCATGAGGCTTAGTAGCATGTGGAAAGTGTAATGGTTCCTGAGTAGGATATAAAGAAGACTTATGTGGATATCGACACAATGGAGGGGAAGGAAGATGTTTGTGTAGAGGAGAAGATGGAGACCATGAAGGACGCTCAATAGATGGAAGAGGGGAAGAAGAAGTGGGAAATGGATTATTAGAAGTAGGGGGAGATGGAATAATGTGTGTTGTAATTAAATCTTAATCTAGATATATAACTTTATAGCACAAAATTTTACGATATTGACATGTATCATAAAATAATTTTTCTTTCAATGCAGGAATCAAGCCACGAAATAAGATAAATTGATTTTATAAATCAATTGGCTCAAATAATAATTAATGTATAAAATAATTAAAGCATAAAACATAATCTATGATGGGTTCCTCTTTCCTTGATTCAAAGTAGGTAAATGATCATATATAACTCTAGGATCATTATTAACCATAAACTGCCTAAGAAAAGCATCCTTCATGTCACAATAAGTGCCAATAAATCCATAAGGTAGATGAGTGTACCATTGAATAACATGATCAACAAGACTATGGAGAAAATCTTTGAGGAGAAAGGGGTCATTAGAGTGGGAGGCCATTACTAAACAATAATGCTTGAGATGTAAATAGGGATTTCCAGTGCCATTAAAACATGTAAATGTAGGCATGGTGAAATCCTTAGGGAAAGAGGAATTGTGTTTTTTTAGGTATGGGATTTCCATGCAAAGAATTATTATCAATGGAAGCATAATAGGCTTTTATTTCAAGAGTGAGAGTATGAACTTAAGCTTGAAAGTTACTGACAACATATATGAGAGATAGAATATCATGTGAGGGGATGCTAGAATAAGCGTGAGGCACATTGAGAGGATGAATCTTTCCATTGTGATTGATCATGAGAATGTGAGAATAAGAAATGGATTGGAAGGTGGAGAAGAACATGGAATATCAATGGAGATGCTAGAAGTATATGTAGAAGAAGTACTAATATGAATAGTAGAAGCATCATGAATAATATCTATGAAAGAAGAAGCAAGAGGTGGAAGAGGAGAATAAGAACATGGAATGTCAAAGGATATGCTAGAAGGAGAATCAGAAGATGTGATAAGAGGTGCACTAGTAGAAATAGTATCTATAGAAGAAGAAGAAAGAGATGGAATAGGAGAAGAATAACATGAAATGTTAATGGAAATGCTAGAAGGAGAATCAGAAGATATGATAAGGGGTGAGTCATTATGTGCAATGACCTCAAAAAGAGAAGAAAGAGGAGTATTAAATTCATATTCAGCAGTCGGCAAAGAAAGAACATTATTACTAACAAGTTCATGATCATAAGCATATCCTACATCACTATCAGACATATTTTCACATGCAAGTAATTCATCAAGAAAATCATCAACATACATATAAGTAATAGGAGAAATATCATGAGATTTAGCATTACATGCATTGGATACATCCTCAGAAGCAGGAAGAGTATGATATACAATTTTACATTCATCTTGATAATTATTAGAAATAAAATCATGCACATGTACATTTTCAATGTTAAAAGTAACAGTAGTTGCATCTACGGTGTCACAAGTAAGACCAAGCATAGAATCTATAATAGTATTATCAAGTGCTATAAGAGGAGTAGAAGAAGGTGGAACAACATGGATGACTATGGACGAACAAGGAAAACATGAAGTGAAATTTTGAGTAGGCGACACTATGGAAATGCTATAATTGTCAAAATTTGTGGGAATGGTGTGTTCATGATCAAGAAGTTGTTGGAGAACTTTGGAATCACATTGAGTGTAATGATAAAGATCATTAAGTTCATCTTTCACACCATCATCAAGGATAGGTTTCACACCAATATGTTTCATAGCCTTCTTGGGAGAAAACTATTTATCCTTATCCATGAGGGTTTTTGGGATCCTAAGGAAAAGAGTTCTAACGAGAGAGGGGTTCACCAAATGATTTAAAAAAAACTATTATTAAATCTAATTTCAGAGTTACTACTATGATAATATACAAAATAATACAAATTTTAAGCACTCTAAATATGCAACTGTGTAAGTAAATGGGAGAAATAGGGTACTTATATGATTTTTACTTATCCTAGAACATATCTGAACCGGTACAACTGATGAATAGGCTGGGCAGAGTGTCAGAAATGCTAGATATAAATATTAGAATCTACAGACAGAGCTAAACACGGGTGTCCAGGATAGGGCGAGGGTGCTCGGGATAGAGCAAGGGTACTAGAGACCACTCATGGGCATTGGTTATTGTGCAAATGCTCATAATCTACTTTTTCCTCTGTCACTAGGGTTTCACACTTATTCACTTTTATTCACCTCTGAAATATCCCAAACCCCTTTTCTTTTTTTACTTTTTAAATCTTGGAACTATACTGGCAATGTCAAATGAAACCATAGAACACCACTTTCACACTGCATATACAAATTAAATAAAATGAACCCTGTAAAGCCAGATAAATATAGAAAAATTTCCTAGGGTTTAAATAGACAAATTTATTCACAAATAATTCAGCTGCGAATTTGATATTGATTTTTATCAGTAAATATTGACGACAAAACAACTAGAAGTCAACAAATGGAATGATAACCAAATATTGCCTAAAACCCTGCCAGAATATATTCAAATCAAGTCAATTTGGTATATATTTGAGGCTGGTAGATACAATAAATAACTAGCATGTTAAATGCCTCAGATACTGCATAAAATAACTGTAGAATGAGTTTCCCCACTCTGGAAGATATCTAAATGCTCACTGCTGTAATTTATTTCTCTTTCTGATACTGTTGAAATGATAAATAACCTGTGAATATAATGAAGTTCCCTAAATGGAAATTACTATCACTTCTCCTGGGGTTTCCGTCCACAAGAGGAATAATCCAGAGGTTTTCCATTGTTGGATTTTCTCTGCAAACCTTGAGAGAAAAATGCCAAGAAGAAAAATAATAATAATCTGGAATGCCCTAGCACAAGTCACACTTTTCCCTTTATAAGCCAAAAACCTCTCCAAAATGCAAGTCGCACTTTTACCAAGGGATATAATTTATTTTTAATTAATTTTTTCCATTCCCAAAGCAAGTCGTATTAATTTATTCCCATGTACTTTCCTAAGTCAAAGTCACTTTTTAAGTCTATTAATTCATTATATGTGCTTTCAGCGATATTTTATTTATTTTTTTCCAGCACCATATTATAAAGTTAATAAACTTAAGTCACCCTTGAACTCCCCCCTTTAGCTGTCAGGTAGACAAAAAGGGCCAAAGGTCTTCTAAAAAACTATTTGAGAAAGAGGGACTGGTCTATCGATATGTTCTAAAGTACCCTGGATGTCCCGCAAGTGGTGCATCATGGAAGGCATGCATAATCTTCTCCTTAAGCTCAGATTCAGGAACTAGGTAAATTCTACCCTTATAAAAAATCAAATCAGCTATTACCTTATATCGGCCATCCTAAATTTTTCCATCCATAATGTCACATGCCCAAGTACTTTTGGAATACTCAACTAATAGTTGATATTTCCAATCTTCTGAAATATCGCTCAAAGAACATAGGGCAGCGAGATGGGGTTTCCTGGAAAGTGCATCAGCCACTATATTCTTCATCCCCTTGACATACTCAATGTCAAAATCATATGCTTGGATTCTACTGACCCATTTTTGTTGCCTCTCATTGAGCTCCTTCTATTCTAGGAAATATTTTAGGTTGTTGTGGCCAGTCCTCACCAAAAAATTTCCCACCTACTAAGTATTGTTTGAAATTTTCCAAACCATGCATAATGGAAAGCATCTCCTTATCATAGGTGGATTACAACCTCTCATTATCTCTCAACTTCCTACTCTTGTAGGCAATAGAATGGAAATCCTGCATAAGAACTGCACCAATCCCCAATCCTGAAGCATCACATTCCAAAATGAAGGGCCGTGAGAAATCTGGAAGAGCCAAAACTAGACAAGTGCTCATAGTTACCTTGAGCCTATCAAATATTACCTGTGCCTCATCTATCCATCTGAATACCCCCTTCCATGTAAGATTTGTCAACAGAGCTAAAAGTTGAGAATAGCCCTTCACAAGCCTACTATAATAACCACATAACCCCAAGAATCCACACAAATCAAAGATATTCCTAGGTGGCGGCCAATCCTGCATTGCCTGTATCTTCTCCTGATGAACCTTGACCCTGTTAGCCCTAATGACGTTCCCAAGATATAGTATCTCAGTAAGTCCAAATTTTCACTTAGACATCTTAGTAAATAAAGATAGAGTCTCCATTATGCTAATTACCTCATCAAAATGCCTCAAATGCTCATCCTAAGTCATGTTATATATCAGTATATCATCAAAGAAGAAGAACACAAAATTCCTCAACTACATGTTGAAGAGATGGTTCATACATGACTGACATTTAGTAGGTGCATTGGTGAGTCCAAATGGCATCACCAAGAACTCATAGTTCCTGTAGTGACACCTAAAGGTTCTCTTGTGAATGTCCTCATCTCGAACGTGAATCTGATGGTATCCTGATCAAAGATCAATCTTCAAAAAATAGATAACTCCATGCAACTCGCTTATCTATGTGAGGAATAGGATACCTGTTCTTTATGGTTTTCTTGTTTAGTGCATGGTAGTCAATGCACATCCTCATGGTCCCATCCTTCTTATTCACTAAAACAACTGAAGAAGCAAAGGGACTAGAAATAGGACAGATGTGTCCCATCTCTAATAGCTCTCTAATGGCCTTCTCTATCTCATCCTTATATGTCTTAGGATGGTGATAAGGTGTAGTCATCATAAGTTTAGTACCCTCCTCAAGCTCTATAAGATTGCTCAAACTCTCTATCGGGTGGTCTACCTAGGGGAATGTCACCAAAAAATGGGTCGTGCTTATCCAGTATGGACTAGATGTCTATATGAAAGGGATGCTCAATATCTGAAGAAGATTTAGATGAAATGAAACATTGGGCTGCCCATGTAACCTCTCCATGTCTGACTATAGATTCCATCATGCATGCTGAAACAAATCTAGGCCCACCATCAGAAAGATCCCAAAGCACAATCTTCTTCCTATCCACCATAAACTCCAACTCCATCCTCCAAAAGTCCTACACATATCTACTAAGGGACAACAACCACTGAATACCCAAGACTGTATCAATCTCACCAAGTCTAATAACATAGAATTCATCGGTCAATGTGTATTCCCCCATCTGAATACTAAGCTGTGGAATCCTATTAGTGCAACTAATAGCAAACCCATCTGCTACTTGTACACTAAACTCCTCAAATTCCTCAACATGTAATCCCTGATTTGCAACCAACCCCCCATAAATGAAGTTGTGCGTAGCTCCACTGTCAACCAAGAAAACAATTTGTTGTCCCTTGAGATGCCCTTCAGCCGAAAGGGATGGTACCTAGGAACTCCTGAGAGTGTAACAATAGTGACATTGGATGAATCCAATGCCTCACTCTCTTTAAGCTCTACTTGGGGTTGTTCCCCTTGTGTATCATGGTCATTGTCCTCACCCTCTAGATTTGTATCTGGCGAGTGGTCATCATCCTCATCTGAAATCACCTCAATGAGATGCACCTTACCTTTACCAAGGCAATGATGTCCAGGCTCCCAATGATATTTGCAATGAAAGAAAATCTTATTCCTCCTCAACTCATTACGAGTTTCTTGATCTACCTTAGAAGAAGGTGCACTCTTCTGCTGACTAGAAGAGTACTGGAATGGCCTGAAACTCATGGGAAATTTCTTATTGGTTTGATAAGAAGTGGGGGATGTGTCTAAGTCAAATGTCATCTGAATGGCATCATGCAGTGTCCTAGGCTTAAGATAATTCACCAAACCCCTAAATTTGTCATGAAGTCCCTCAATAAACAACATCACTACACATCTCTCAGGAATCTCTGGCACCATCACAGCTATACATTGGAATTCGTTGATGTATGAATCAATGTTCCCACTCTGTCAAAGTTGTATCAAGTCCCTATGATAAATCTCCACATCCTTGCAATCAAATCTTGTAATCAACCAGAAGATCGTGATTCTGTGTAACTAACCCATGGTGCCACCAATCATGAGCCGCACCCTCAAGGTGTAAAGTAGAAAACTATATAGCCTCTTATTCCCTCATTGGTTTGAGGGTAAGATAGGTTTCGAGCTTGTGAATCTAAGCCCCGATACTGATCTTTCTGCTACCATCAAAAGTGGAGAGGGTTACAGTATTGGTAACCTGCATCAATTTACTATTCTATTGCACTCTAGGCCTCCTGTCCTATTCATCCCTCATATTATCTCTCCTCTAAGCACAATAGTGTAGGAGGGGAAAGATGTACCTCACATGCTGCAGAAAACTCCTCCACTCATCACTGACTGCCATAATAGTATCCAGAAAATCTTCTTCTTCCGACCGCACCTCAATCTCTGGTGGATCATATCTAGGTAGGAAGTAAGGCTACATAGGCCTATATGCAGTCCGGGTAGGCCTCCTCTCATCTGTATGAGTGTGCCTCCTCTCATGGCGTGGAGATCCCCTTTCTGATTTCTGAAGGTGATATGATGTGTTCCTTTTAACTACTGGAAACTGATACGGATCTATCCCTTCTGTCATGTCTGTCTAGCGGCCTATCCAGTACCAACCTGTCTAAGGTAGAGCCCATGCACTCCATAGTCTGTAAACAAATGCCTCTGAGTGGCTGTCATATCCCTAATGAAGTATCTATATGGATATGCATTCTCATCCCGAGGAGGACTCTCCTGTCTATCACCCCTAAAATCCATTCTTTCACCTTCTATAAAACTAGCCTCGAGTCTTGCTCACCTGTAAGTGTAGTATTTGTGTGGACCGACCTCTCTAGGTCATGTCTATACTTTATTGTTTATCTTTGTGTTGTGACTCTAAAATATCTAGGGTTTTACAAATTTCTATATTTTTAAAATCATTTGGTGAACCCGTCACTCGATTTCAACCTTCTTTATAGGTATTTCTTCTTATGCCCATCACTCGTAGTGGTCATTCTGGGTCTTTTGAGCATATAGAGCTCCCTCCATCATCTCATAGGGTTCCAGAATCAATGGTTGAAATTGATAATCCCTTCGCCAAATCTCAACAAGTTCATCTCAAAAACATTGAAACATCTAATAGTGAGCAATCATATGATGGGGACACTAACGTTGATCAAGAGAAATTAGAAAAGCTTACCAATTTTCATCAATCTTTGCGTGACAACCCCACTCATCTTCCACATATTCTTCATGCTTTTATTACTACCAAAAACTCTCGATATGTTTCTACTTCACCCCTTGTTGGTTCTTCCATGACTACCATGGCCTCTACTCATCCCATTCATATCTCCACTTTCATTCCCACTACTACCGCTCCCCTCATCCAACCTAATTCTTCCAATGCACAACATGGATCTTCTTCAAATACTCATGTTTTGACTTCTTTATATTAGGATTTTCAAACTCAAATTCGTAAACTTCAATTGGATACCTCTCACACATCTCCATCTCTGGATTCCACTTTACTCCTTCACACTCCTTTTGCACCCACCATTTATGCCTATCCACTTCCTCTCATTTCCATCACCCCTAAATTTCCCACCTTCAAAGGCCATGGTGACCCTCAAGAGCATCTTCAAGCATTTCATATAGCATCTCTAGATTATGTGGATGATCGCACTTTACTCGCAAAGATATTTCCTAGAAGTCTTCAATATTATGCAATGCATTAGTTCTATGATCTACTTGTCCACTAAGTAACATATTTTACGCATTTAGATGATGTTTTTCTCACTCATTTCTCTATTAATACCTGCTCTAATATATCCTATGCTCAACTAATGCAAATCAAACAAGGATCTAACGAGCATCTAGTAGATTATGTCTTACGATATAAGAAAAAATTAGCTAAGATGTCTAATGTGCTTGCAAAATCTGAACTTCAAGATCTATTTGTCCAAATTCTATTACCACCTCTATAGGAGAGTGTCATATTTGAGACATCTCCATCATTCGATCATTTATGTCACAATCTTAAGCTACGTGAAATTAAACTATTATCTATGGGGATGTAAAAGTATCATGAGCAGACTCCATCTTCTACGTGCTTTCAAAGTAAATCAACTTTCAAGCCATCTACTAAACCTACTAAAGCTAAAGCTATTGTCAATGATGTCTCTAATATTGAAAAGCTTCAATGGCAACCACCTAAGCATAGTTTTACTAAATTTCCTTATCTTCCGCATATTCTATTGCCACAACTCATTGAGAGCAATCTTATTACGCTTCCTCCTCCACTCAATTTGGACCCATCTCATCCTAAAGGTAGAAATTAAAATGAAAATTTTATATGTGAATATCATCAATGAATTGGGCATTCCATAGATCGATATTTCAAACTTCAGCATATTATTCAAGATCTCATCGATAACAATGCAATTGAGCTTCTCGAGCCTATGGAATCTACGTCAGTTAATGAAAATCACAAGCTCAAGATCTTTAAAAATACTCTTCCTAAACATGACCAACAAGTGGGTGACTCTTCAGCCAATCATACATATCGTGTAGTGCCTCCTCCTTCATCGAGGGGTCTTGATTTTCTCGTTGGTCACATTGATGCATCTCGGTCATTCATTGCATTGTTTGACTACGACTATCATGCTACATTCTCCTCTGACATATTACATGTCATTTATTCTATCAGGCCTCATGTTACTAATAATACAATGATTTATCCATCAATTCATATGTGTGTGTTCTCTATTGCACTTCTTATTACTATCAACTATCTTTTATCACATATTTCATATCCAGTTCCTAAATCATACGATTATGTCAAGCTTCTAGTAATATTTGGTCCTCTTACTATGTTTATGCCATTTCTTATGGAACCTTCAATCAAAGTAAGTGACATGATCTTAGGTCTTCCATGGCTTCATGTTACTCAAGCTATCATTTCTATGAATCACTTGTATCTAAAGTTCATCCACAATAAGAAATTCATTACTGTCAATGGTGTTATGCCATACACATTGTGGCCATAGCCTCCTCTTTGGGTTTCCATTTCACTTACTAGAGAATCTCTATCCCCGTAACCTCTCAAATCTAAAGTGTAATCTTCTCATATCTCGGTTGTTCACACATGACCTAATTGGTCTCATCAGTCTATTAGTCCATCGCATCATTCTAGGTCCACCACTCGGGTGGAACCTTCGCATCGGTATAAATCACCTCCTCAGTTTCCTTGACATAGGTATTAATCTCCCTCATGCTCTTCTTCACATAGGTGTTCATCACCTCCACATTCTCTTTCACATAGGTGTCCATCACCTCTAAGGTCTCATGCACATAGGTCTTATTCACCGATACATCATCGATCTCATATATCATCGATCTTAGAGCATGGTCATATGCCTTTATCTCCACAATCATCAGGTGGAGGACCCATACAATTCACTTTTTTTGGATAGCATATTCATCAACATACGCTTGGGGGCATCATGCTTATTATCCCCCCCTTCTAGCATTGTTTGGTGTCTCACATTTTTACTTGTTCACACTACATTTCGCATCTAGTCTTTCACATGTATCTTACACATCTTGATACACTTGTATCACCATTACCCAATAACACACTCTTTTGGTATGGTTCACACTTGACTGTTGAGGGATTACTAAATTCATGAACCTCACATCATACATAGTACACATTCCACACTCATTGCATTCATGACACATCTTTCTAGTGCACATTCATCACAACACTCTTCCCGATGATGCACTCTAGTTCCATGGTTCATACTTGACTACTGAGGGTATAAATCTGAAATTAACCTCACCAAAATCACTCACTCTCTACGCTCTATGATTTATCGATCATATATTTCTAGCACACAAATCAAACCGTTACCTGATGATGCACTCTTATTTTATGGTTTATTCTCAACTACTGAGGGGGAATTTATAAATGAACCTCATCTCATGCATACTCATCCACTTTTTCTCGGGGGCATGCTTCTCCTATCACAATCACATTGCATTCCATTCCATTCACACCCAAAACATATTGCATATCTTGGTTGCACGTTGTTCTTTCTTGCTTGTACTCACATGTTACACTTTTCTTACTATGTTAGTCTGATATCTATTATGTCATTATATTTTTTATATACACATGTACGTTCACTTTCCTTATAGTTTTGAATTTAGACTTTACACATATCTATTACATGCATCATGGATGTTTGGCACTATACCTCTTACCAGTCCCGCAATGGCTCCTAGGGGCATATACTTTTCATACACATCATAGGTGTTATTATTTTGTTATATACTACTTCCTATTCTTACTAGCACACTATTTTATATCAAATCATACACATTTTGACATACTTTTTAATCTTTCTAACATACTAACGGGTGTTTCATGTGCAACATTTGTCTTGCAGGAACTATTTAATACTATGGTTATCTGACACTTGGCTTGATATTGTTTGTCATTTTCTTCTATTATATGTCATTTTTTGCAGACTATGCCATTTTTCTTATGTGCACATTGTATTTTTTTTGCCGCTTCGGCCCTGATTTTCTTGTGACATTATGAGTGATGTCCCATGTTTCAAACCCATTTTTCACAGTCTAAATTCTCTTATTTCTTGCTAGCTTACACATTGTCTTCTATATGTTTATTTTTCTTGTTTTCACTAACACATGTTTCCAACCACTTTGTTTGCATGTTCCCTGGTTTCTACCAATCACATTCCCTCCCCACTGTAGGGTATCAATTTCAGATTTTTTTCTGGTACTCCTTTAGGCTGCATCCTCCTAGCGACATTACATGCACCCAAAATGAGGGGGGGAATACATTGGGTGAATCAGTCACCCCATTCAGTAGTACATTGTCATACTTTAGACCTGCACATTATTCAATTACATAAAGGGATAAGAATCTGACTTGGGTCCTCAACATAGCATGTATGCTAGTGCCTAGCTCCAGACACTAGTTCCTGGGCATTTTTGACCTTTCTTGGGTGCCTATGAGCAGGGTCAGTTACAGAGTTTTTCTCAGATCAACATAGTTTTTAGCAGTTTACACAGTGGTTTTCACAGAGCAGGCACAGTCCTCCAGTAATCAACATGCATGTTATCTCCTTTTTTTATTTGTGTTGGATCGAGCTTGATCAAACTATAAAAAAGTAGGATCACACCATCTGCGGTGGTGTATAATTCATCGGGAAGTAGTCAAGGTTGGAGAATAACACTAGACCTTTCTCCCCAACACTTCTTCTGATGTGGTGTGAGATTGCCCAAAAAAATCACACTTGGCGTGAGATCACCTAAAAAACTTGTTCTTGGCATAAGATCGCCCAAAAAACTCGTTCTTCTATGGCATTCTCAAGATCCTTTATATCATTTTCACTCATCATGGATCAGGTTCACATGTTCATTTTACTACTTTTTTATATTTTTTACACACTTTTTACATATTTGGATCAAATTTTTCATATACGCATATTTGACTACTCTTTTTCTCTTCTCTCTTATAGGTCCATCCTTATGGGAAGCAATAGTCACATCATCAAACACATCAAGTGACAATGAAAATAGGTACAATGTGGTATAACACATACGCTTTCACCCCTAGGGTCACTTCCTCTTCTTTATCTTCCACACTTCATTTTTATCACGCCATGATTTTTCTTGTCTCTTTGCACACTTTTGCCATCGATCTACATGGTTATCAGGTACGCATCTCTTATCTAATTTATGTTATCGATTATTCACTCAACAACATAAAGTGGGGGAAAATATAGACACTAAATCATGTATTTTGGGTACATTTCTGGGTCCTAGTCACATACCACTATTCATATTATTTCTAAAAGAGAAAACTAGAAATTGACATCTACAGTTGACCTCTTTCTTTACTTTCTTGTTTTCTTTGTGGTCTTGCACATTTCACTGCTTTATCTTTCATGGCTCTAGACACCAGCACCATTGTCCCCTCTAGGCGCCCTCGACATCTTTGTATCTTACTCACCCCTTTTAGGGCTCTTTTATCTTTTGGGAATCTTGTTTTCTTGGTGGTCATACTTTTAGATGTTAATTATTAAATTCAAACAAGGGGATCATATAAATACTAAGCTATGCGACCATAATAAAGGACCAAGCTCTAAGCATATATTATCACTACCTAAGGTTGCGTCCAAATTCATTTCAAGAGCATTAAAGCATCTATCTATCTTCATTCAAGGGAAAAGGGACTGCTTTCTTCCGCATACACTTCATAGGAGGAAAAGTTCATTTTGACATCTACACATCTACTTACATTGCTACATCTAGCTATTTCACGTTATTCAGTGCATCTTACACAAGAGCCACCTAGGGCATAATTCTTCACACACACGTAGAACTACATGGATTATAAGATGTATTGCAACGCTCGGTTGTAATTTCAATTTGTCAAGTGACCATCAAGGTCAGTCCAACTCCCCATTTTCATATTTTTTATTTTTAATATTTGATGTGTTTTGAGGTTTTACAGGTCTTTTGGTTTGCAGGTCACAGGATAATTCTGCAGACATCCAATGGTTGATTAAGTAAATATTGAAATTAATAGATGCCTAATACTATATTATGTAACAATATTAAATATAAACAATTAATTACATATTTAACCCAAGAAAAATAAGTTATAAAGTACGAAACCCTAATTGAAAACGAAGGGATATAAAGAATTAGCTAATTCACAATAATCCCGAAGGTATGCCAAGCTGGAAAATTACTAGAACAAGGAAACAAGGTGTCGCAATTAGACCTAAAAATTGCAAGAGTTTCGGAAGTACCAGGACTAGGGCACCTATGGCGGGTCTAGGGTGCCTGGGGTGCCAGAGACCTGTTCTAGGTGCCTGTGACTTCTCAGAAGCTGTAGAACTCAATTTCACAGGGTCACAAGATGTTCACTACTTTTCACCTTTGATTTCTTGTATGTCACTAGAATTTTTTGTTATTTTCCTAAAACCTACAATCAGAAAAAAGGCACCTATAAAACCCTCAAACCACATCAGATACTAAAAAGAAAGATGTAAAATGAGGGGTCAAAATTTCCTCAGCTGTTAACAAATTGAACTTACAACCGATCACTACACTACATCTTAGACCCAATGTAGTTCTATGTGTGTGTGTTGAAATCGTGCACTAGGTGGATCTTGTGTGTGTCACACTTGATAGAAAGTAATTTGTTAGATGTAAAATATGTAAATATATGTGTGCATGAAAGGATAAACTTCCCCTCCTATGAAGTGTATGCATAAATGGCATTCCCTTGTCCCTTGTGTGAAGCTAGATGGATGCTTGAATGCTCTTAAAATGCTCTTTGATGCAACCTTATGTGGTGATAGCTAATGCTTTGTGCCTGGTCCCTTATTATGAACACATAGGTTTGTATTTATATGATTCCCTTGTTTGAATTTCATAATTAACCACTAAAAGGATGACTAGTAAAAACCAATATGCCCAAACATATAGAAAAGACCCAAAAGATGTGAGAAAAGTACAATGAGGTCGGGAGCACCCAGAGGGACGGGGGCGCCTCATTCTTGCATCCTAGATGGGTGTTGTTTTCCAAAATGAGAAATGTGGAAGTATAAAAATACATACTGGGAAAGAAGGAGTGTGAGGCCAAAAGAGGAAACAAAAAGCAAGCAAATATGGCCAAAATAGTGATCAATTAGTACTTTTCTCACTTAGGAATCATATGAATAGTGTATGTGATCAAGAATAGATAGATACCCAAAGTGTGTGATTTAGTGTCTAAATTTGTCCCCACTTTATGTTTTTGAGTGAATTTTCAATAACATAAATTCGATAAAAGATTTGTACTTGATAAAAATGTAGATCAATGGAGAAAATCATGCTGAGAGAGACAAGAAAAAGCGTGGAGTCATAAAAATGTGAAGCATGGAAGCTAAACAAGAGGAAGTGAAAAATGATGATGATGACCCTAGGGTGAGAGCATATTTGTAAATGTCACATTTTTACATATTGTTGATTTCATCGATGTGTGGTGTTGTGTGATTGATGTGTGATTGATGTGACTACCGCTTCCCATAAGGACAGATATGTAAAAGATAAGAACAAAAAAGTAGTAAAATATGCATATATATGATCAAAACATTTAAAAAGTGTGTAAAAGTATGTAAAAATGAAAAAGGAACATGTTCACCTAATATGTGATGAGTGACAAGAGATAAAAAGATCCTGAAGATGTTGTAGAAGATTTATTTTTTTGGGCGATCTCACACCACTTGCGCTGAGTGAAAGTTTTTTGGGCAATCTCATGCCAAGTGCGGAAGAAGTGTAGGTAGAAAGGTCTAGTGTTATTCTCCAACCTTTGATTTCTTCCCGAAGTGTAGACACAAATGCAGGTGGTGTGTAAAAATCTGATCCAGTTCAATCTAACTCGGAAGTAGAAAATAAGATGTAATACATGCATGTCGAGTGTTAAAGGACTATGTGTCATGTAAAATACGTTGTGTATACTGCCAAAAATTGAACTAAACTGAAAAATGCTATGTAAATTCCCCTGTCACATGTATCTAGGAAGGGTCAGGGGTGCCTAGGTGTTATTTTTCGATTCTGGGCATTGGTGACTGTGTTGTGAGGACCCAAGTTAGGATCTAGGCCATTATTGGGACTGTATACTATGTTGACTGTGTGTTGAACTATATTGAACTGTGACTATAGACTATTGACTGAGGTGATTGATTCACCCGATAGATTCCTCCCTCATTTTGGGTGCATGCAACATCACAAGGAGGCTATGAACCAAAGGAGGACTGGATGTTGTGCTGAAACTGAATCCCTACAGGGAAAGGGAGTGTTCTTGGTAAAAACCAAGGCACATGCAAACAATGTGGTTAGAAATAGGTGTTAGTGAAAACAAGATAAACATTCATGTAGAAGACAAGATGTAAGATAAGCACGCAATAAGAAAATGCAGAAAAGAAATATTATAGATAAAGTAGACCACGAAAAGTGGGTTTCAAACATGGGACATAACTCATGATGTCACAATACAATGGAGGTCGATGTGGCCAAAAGCATAGAGGGATTGTGCTTAGGAAGAGGGTTGTTGGAGATCTTGAGCTTGTCATTTTCATTGATGGGTGCAGAAGTCGTAGGCTTTGGACGCTCAATGGAATTTTTATCAATAAGATCTTGAATAATATTGCAAAGTTTGAAGCATCAATTTTTAGAATTCCCAACACATTGGTGATATTCATATCTAAAAAATTCATTGTAATTACGACCTTTAGGACGAGATGGATCTAGTTAAAGTGGAGGAGGAAGCATAATAAGATTTTTCTCAATAATTTTTGGCAGTAAAAGATACAGAGTGACAACCAATTTTGTATATGTATGCTTAGGTGGTTGTCATTGAAGCTCTTTAGTATTAGATACTGTGTTGAAAATAAATTTAGCTTCAGTAGGATTTTTAGATGGCTTGAAAGTTTATTTACTTCGAAAACACGTAGAGGATTAAGCTTGTTCCTGATACTTAAGCTTTCCTATGGATAGGAGTTTAGTTTCATGTAGCTTAAGAGTATGTCACAAATGATCGAATGATGGAGAGGTCTCAAATATGAAACTCTCCTGTAGATGTGGTAATATTCTTTGCACTAATATATCTTGAAGCTCAGAGTCTACAAGTACATTAGACGTCTTAGCTAATTTGTTCTTATATCGCAAGACATAATTCACCAGATGTTCGTTAGATCTTTGTTTAAGTTATGCGAGTTGAGAATAGAATATCTTAGTGCCGATATTGATGGAGAAGTGAGCAAGAAAAACATTGGTTAGATGCGTAAAATATATTACTAGTGGACAGGTAGATCATAAAACCAATGCATTGCATAGTCTTGGAGACTGCGAGAAAAAAAGATTTACCAGTAAAGTATGATCATCCGCATAGTGTAGGCATGTTACATGAAATGCTCAAAGATTCTCTTGAGGGTTGCCATGGCCTTTGAAAGTAGGTAGATTCGGGGTGATAAAATTAATAGGGAGTGGATAGGTGAAAATAGTGGTTGCAAAAGGAGTGTGAAGGAGTGAAGTGGAATCCAAGTATGGAGATTCACGAGAGGTATCCAATTGAATTTGATGAAATTTTTGTCTGCATATCTTGATATAAAGAAGTTAAATCAGGAGTATTCGAAGAATATCTAGGCTATACATTGGAAGCATTAGGTTGAATGATGGGAGAGGTAGTAGTAGGAATGGAAGTGGGAATATGAAGGGGTTGAGTGGAGGCCATGGAAACCAAGGAAGAACCTACAAGAGGTGTCGAAGCAGCATCACGAGTATTTATAGCTGTAATCAAAGCATGAAGAATATGTAGAAGATGAGAAAGATTATCATGCAAAGCTTGACAAAAAATTGTGAGTTTATCTAATTGTTCTTGATCAATATTTATATCTTCATCATATGAGTGATCACTATCAGATGCTTTAATGTTTTCGAGAGGAACTTGTTAAGAATAAGTGAATGGGTTATCAATTTTAGCCATTGATTTAGAGACCTTATGGGAGCATGGAGGAAGCTCGAGATGCTCAAAAGACCCAAAATGACCACTACGAGTGATGGGCATAAGAATAAAAACCCCCTAAAAATAAGTTTGGAATCAAGTGACAGGTTAACCAAATGATTAAGAAAATATTGAAATAAATAGATGCCTAATAATAAATTATGTAACATCATTGAATATAAATAATTAAGTACAAATTTGACCCAATCAAAATAAGCTAGAAAGTATGAAACCATAAATGCAAATGAAGGGATAGAAAGACTTAACTGATTTGAAATAATCCCGAAGGTATTCCAAGATGGAAAATTATTGGAACAGAGAACCAATGTGTCGTAATCAAACCCATAAAACTACATGAGTGTTGGAAGTGTCAGGACCAAGGTGCCTGGGCCGCCAAATACCAGTTTTAAGCACTTGTGACTGCTCAAAATTTGCGGAACTCAGTTTCACAGGGTCGCAAGATGTTTGTTTCTTGTCACCTTTAATCACTTGTATGTCGTTGGACTTTGTTGTTATTCACTTGAAACCTACAATAAAAAAGAAGCACCTACAAAACCCTCAAACCACATCAAATCCTAAAAATAAAGATGTAAAATGAGGGGTCGGATTGTCCTCAGCTATCAACAAAGTGAACTTATGAATGAGCACTACACTACATCTCATACCTAATGTAGTTCTATATGTGTGTGTCGAAATCGTGCACTAGGTGGATCTTGTGTGTGTCACACTTGATAGCAAGCATTAGTTAGATGTAAAACATGTAAATAAATGTGTGCACAAAAGAATGAAATTCCCCTCCTATGAAGTGTATGCATAAATGATATTCCCTTGACCCTTGTGTGAAACTATATGGATGCTTAAATTCTCTTAGAATGCTTTTGGATGCAACTTTAGGTGGTGATAGCTAATGTTTATTGCCTGGTCCCTTATTATGATCGCATAAATTTGTATTTATATGATTCCCTTGTTTGAATTTTGTAGTTAACCACTAAAACGCCAACTAGTAAAAAGTGAGATGCCCAAAAGGATAGAAAAGAACCAAAATATGTGAGAAAAGTACAATGAGGTCAGGGGCACCCAGAGGGGAAGGGGGCGCATGGCGCTGGCGTCCTGGTTGGGCACTAGTGTCCAAAATGAGATATGTCTAAGTAAAAAAAGACTAGGAAAGGAGGATTGTAAGACAAAAAGAGGAAACAAAAAGCAAGCAAAGATGGCTAAAGACAGTGATCAATTAGTACTTTTCTCGCATAAGAATCATATGAATAGTGTCATGTGATCAGGACTAGATAGATACCGAAAGTGTGTGATTTAGTGTCTATTTTGGCATAAAAACAACCAAAAATGAACATTAGTGAACATCTTGTGACATAATGAAAATCATTTTCTGAGGTTTTACGTAATTATAGGTGCCTACAAAAGGTTTCTGGTGCCTAGGCACCCCTGACCCAATCTAGGTGCCCTATTCCTGGCATTTTTGACAGTTCTACATTTTTATGGGATTAGTTGCGACAGTCTACCCTCCTGTTCCATAATTTTTCCATCTCAATACATCTTCAGGATTATTGAGAAATTAGCTAAGTTTCTTATTCCATCTCTTGCACTTATGGTTTCAATTTCCAATTGATTATTTCTTAGGTCATATTTATACTTTATTTTTTATCTTTGCATTGTGACCTTAAAATATCTAGGGTTTTATAAATTTCTATATTTATTAAATCATGCTACACTATATTCTAGACTCCATGTAGCTCTTTGTGTTTGTGTGTAAAATAGTGTCCTTAGGTTTCCCTCATGCCAATGATGCCAAGATAATAGGCTAAAGATAGATAGAATGCAAATGTGTGAGATAGAATTCAACACTTCCCCTTCTTATGTAGTGTATATAGAGTAAGTAGCCCAAAAATGAAGTCTCTTTGATAATATGTAGATATGATTTCGCTTTAGAATTGCTTGCCCATATAATAGTGTGTATGTTGTGTATATATAGGGATCTCTTGTTTGAATTTTGAAACTAGTGACACGACATGCTGACTATGACATCGAGAAAAGGATGAGAAAACCAAAAAGGCTGACCACAAATGCTAAAATAATTGAAAAGAATAAAGGGGACAAGAGTGCATGTGCGCTACTATCTAGAATTGGCGCTAGTGTCTAGGGATAAATGACAACAAATGTGAAAATACTGATAGATAGCGATCCCTGTAACCTAACCAAAACTGGGTGTAACAATGAAAAATGTGAGAGAGAAAGACAATATAAATCAAGTCAAACAAGTGAATGGAATAGGGAGTGTGTCACCAATGAATACTTTTCTTACTTAAGATCCATGCATATAACAACATACTTGGTGGTATAGTAAAATAGTAATATGTGTGTGATTTTTTGTCTAGAATTTCATACACATCCATTGGGGGGCACGTTGCTCCTATCATCTTCACATTTTACATACCATTTCATCACACTCATACATTGTATTCACATATCTTGGTTGCATATACTCTTGTTAAGCTTATTCTATTTACATGTTTCACTTTGTTTTCCGTATTAGATGGATTCTTAGTATGTCATCATATTTCTATATATACACATGCATGTTCACTTGGTCTTTTGAGGTCATGCAGATCTCTTACATGTTCTTACATGCTGCAATGATGTTTGGCACTATACCTTTTACCAGTCCTATCAAGGCTCTTGGGGGAATCTACTTTCACTACTATCACATACTACACAGGTTCTAGTGTTACATCTTATTACATTTACTTTACCTTTCACTAATTCATACACGCTCATGACATGCTCTTTATCTTTTTAACATGTTAATGGGTGCTTCATTTGTAGAGTTTTCCTTGTAGGACTATATGCCACCATGGTTATCGACACATTTTGCTTGATCATTTTTACCATTATATGTTATTGTTTGTGGGTTATGCCCTATGTCTTGTTTGATCACTGTTTTCTTACTTTTGGCCACTTTGGCTCTAATTGCCTTGTGACATTGTGAGTGATGTATCATGTTTGAAACCCACTTTTTGGGGTCCATATTATCTGCACACTTGATTTTTATATTGTCTTCTACATGCTATCTAAGTTTACTACTAAAATATGTTATTATCCCACTTTGTTTGCATGTTCCTTGGTTTCTACCATGCACATCCACCACCCCTCGTAGGTATACACTTCAGATAAACATCAGGTCCTCTCCTTTGGGTTGCATTCTCCTACTATCATCGCATGCACCTGAAACAAGGGGCATACATTGGGTGAAAAAATCACCCCTACAGTAGATCAGAGCTACAGTACAGATCTACACAGTACATAATCAACACAGGAACACAGTCATAGAACGACCCAGAATATGACTTGGGTCTAATACATAGTACATACACTAGCACCCAGACTTAGACACTAGCTCCTGGGCACCACTTTCCTCCCCTAGGTGCTAATGTCCTAGGGGTAGATACAATCATCTTCTCATATCAGCAAATTTCACAGAAGTCTACAGAATAATTCTATAATTACATGCACAGTCCTCCAATCAGAGAATGCATTCTATCTCCTTCAATCGGTACAATCGGAACTGATTCAGAACAATCAAGACAAAAGGAAAAATAGGAACAAATTGGGATGCACTATTTGTAGTAGTGCTTATTGGGAAAATTCATGGAAGGAGAATAAAACTAGGCCTATCTCCCTAACACTTGCTCATTGGTGTGAGATCGCGTAAAAACACTCGCATTTGGCATGAGATCGCCTAAAAAACTTGTTAGCGGCATCATATCACCCAAAAAACTCACTCTTCAGCATTTTAACACACTTTTCTATCCTTTTCACTCTTTTACATCAGATGCACACTTTCATTTACTACTATTTTTACACAATTTTGCATACTTTGCTTAGATTTTTCATATACAGGACTTTGAATACTCTTTTACTCTTCTTTTCTAGGTTTGTCCTTAATACGCAACAAGAAGTAACCTATAACAAAAAATACAAGGACAACAACATGTACAGCAACACATACGCTTCACCCCTAGGGTCACTCCTTTTCTAGTCTCCATGCCTCACTTCGTAATCACTTCATGCTTCAATTGTCCACTCGACACACTATTCGACACACGTTCTAAATGATCAATAGGTATACATCTCTTATCTACTTTATGTTATCGAGTATTCCTTCAACAACATAAAGTGGGTGTAAATTTAGACACAAAATCATGCACTTGGGTACATTTCTATGTCCTCAAAGTATGCTAGCATTTACGTGATTCCTAAGAAATAAAAACAATGGTTGACAACTATCTTTGGCCTCTTTTCTTTTTATCTTGTTTTCTATTTGGTCTTGTATGCCCTACAACCTAGTCACAATTTAATTGATTTATATTTTATGTGTAATGGAATTACTTGTATAATTCAGATTATGAGAAGCAATAGAACACCAAAGAACACAATATTGCAAATGAATCATCTCAATATTCAAGTAGAATATCTTAGTCACTTCGAGGGGGAAACCTCCAAACCATACAATAAGACTCAAATACTCAATATGATGATCAACTACTACCTACTAACCCCTATATATATTATTCATATGTTATGGTCATCACCAAGGTCGACCTACTAAGCATGAGAAAGTATAAATGACATAATAAAATGATATGGTAAGCCACAGGTCAGCTACTCATATCCTAATACAAGAAATAGGTTAATGGCGTAGCATACCCTTCCCCTTAAAACCAAATTTTTCCTCAACGTTGAATAATCCTGGATGTTGTTGCATAAAACCTTCATCCTCCCAGGTCACATCCTCTATGCTTTGATTCTTCCACTTGATCAGATATTTCTTAATGTCTCTGGTTCTTAGCCTCTTAGTACATGTTTGCAGAATATTCTCTGCATTCAAAATGATTCTTCCTTCCTCATCAATTTTTGGTAGCTCTGTTTTGGCTGCAAATTTCTGTCCAATAACCTTCTTTAGTCAATAAACATGAAATATTGGGTGTATGCATGAAGATTGAGGCAACTCTAGTTTATAAGAAACACTTCCAATTTTTTGTAGAGCTTGATAAGGACCATAATATTTAGGAGTAAGTTTGTTTTCATTTTTATGTTGTTTTAGGGACATCTATTTGTAATGTTACAGATGTACAAAAACCTAGTCACCAATTTCAAAATGTCTTTCACTACAATGTTGATCTTCTTGTATTTTCATCTTGTTTTCTGCCAATGCCAAATTCTCCCTCAAATCAGCCAAAACATGTTGTTGATGTTGAATGTGTTCCTCAACATCTCTGACCGTAGTTTTCACCTTCAAGGAAGAAGTGATAGATGGTGAATGGTAACCATATAATGATAAAATGGGGTCATTTGAGAAGAGGTAAGAAAAGATGTGTTATACCACCATTCTACAAGTGGTATCCATTTAACCCAACGTTCTTGCTTATCTGATACAAAACAACATAGATACCCCTCTAATAATTTTTTGATCACTTCCATTTTCCCATTAGTTTGAGGATGGCAACATGAACTGTGAGCTAGCTGAGCACCTAAACATGAAAATAATTCTATCCAAAAATTACTCATGAAAATATGATCACGATCACTTACAATTATCTTTGGGGTTCCATGTAGCTTTTGAACTATCTCCAATCTTGCTTCATCTACTCAATAGCCTTCAACATGGACATTACACATAGTAATTCATTTGTGGATATATCCCTTATGGACAACGCATTGACTACTACATTTTCTTTACCCTTTTTGTATATGATTTCAAAATCATAACCCAACATTTTTGTTACCCACTTTTTTTTTCCCTCAAATGATAATCTTTGCTCCAAAAAGTATTTAAGACTACCATGATCAATTTTCACCTTGAAGTGTCTACCCATTAGATAGGGCCTCCATTGCTTGACCACATGAAGAAAATCCATCACTTCTTTCTCATAGACAAGTTTGAGTAGATATTTTCCTTTGAATTAGAAACTCTCAAATGCAATTGGTCTTCCTTCTTGCATTAGAACTTCTCCCAATCCTAATCCTGAAGCATCACCTCAACAATGAAGGTTTTTGAGAAGTCGGGAGTAGCCAAAACTGGGGTGGTGTACATGGCTTCCTTCAACTGCTCAAAGGATTTAGTTGTTGCATTTGTCCAATGGAAGGCATCCTTCTTAAGTAATGCAATGAGTGGAGTTGAGATTCTACCATATCCCCTCAAAAATATTTTGTAGTACCATGTTAATCCTAGGAACCCTTAAAGATTGTTGAGATTTTGGGGCCATGGTCATTCCACCATAGCTTTGATCTTCCGAGGATCAACTTTAATGCCTTCATGGGATACAATGTGACCCAATTACTCTACCTCTTGTACACCAAAAGAACATTTGGATGGATTTTTATAAAGCTTATGTTTCTCCAAAACTTCCAACACTTTATCTACATGGTGCAAGTGTTCTTCCCACATCTTACTCTAAATCAATATGTCATCAAAGAAAACTAATACAAATTTCCTTTAAAATGGCATAAAAATAGTGTTCATCAAGCTTTAAAATGTTGAGGGAGAATTCGTAAGACCAAATGGCATTACCCAAAACTCATAATGGCCCTCATGAGTCCTAAAAGCCATTTTATTACATCTTCCTCTCTTATTCCAATTTGATGGTACCCTGAATGAAGATCCAATTTTGTGAAATAAATAGCACCATGCAATTCATTAATTAAATCATCAATTACTAGAATAGTAAACTTATCTTTGATGGCGTACTTGTTGATTTCTCAGTAATCTAGACACATCCTTCATGTTTCATCCTTCTTATGTACCATGACCACTGACAAATAATATGTGCTCTGGTTATGCCTGATGATATCTGCCTTCAACATTTCCTGCACCATTTTCTCGATCTCACTTTTTTGGGAATATGGGTATCTATATGGTCTAATGTTAGGTGGTTGGCTCCTTGGAATCATCCGAACAACATGATCATGATCCCTAATTGGTGGTAGCCCCTTTGTAATTGCATAAAAATTATACGAGTGAGCATCAACAATCTTCTGAAGATTGGGTGGCATTAAAGACTCTGTATTTTGTACCTCTATGGAAAATAAATTTGCTATTTAAATCCATCTACTCCTTTTCTGAGAACCTTCTGCATCTGATGAGAGATAATAATTTGTGGAGACTTAGATACCATCCCTTTCAATTGTATTTTTCTTCCTTCTGAATGAAATCACATAAAAAATTATTGGAAATTCATCTCTATGGTACCCAAGATTGTGATCCATTGGATGCCCAAAACAATATTTGCCCCTCCCATAGAAATAACAAACATAGGCAAGTCTAACATGTAGTACCCCATGGAAATCTTGATATTATGACACTTTTCTATGCACTTGACTGTCCCACCACCCATAATCATAACTTGCATTTCTGGAGTTGGGTAAATAAAACAATTAAGGTGGGCATCTAACTTACTATTTATGAAGTTATGAGTACTCCCTGAGTCAATCAACACTGTCACCTTTTTTTTTTTTTTGAGATATTAGATAACCTTGAGTGTTTGAGGAGTACTAATCCCTGACAATGCATGAAAATAAATTGTACATTGGTGATCGTCTACTTCATCTTCTATTGTTTCCTTAACCTCTTCTATAATTTCAACTTCCTCTTCATCCTCATTTCCTCCTTCAATATATAACAACTTATTCTCAACACATTTGTGTCCCAGTCCATATTTGGTGTCACATATAAAACATAATCCTTTTTCTCTATTTTCTTCCATTTATTGAGGAGTCAGTCTAATTGGCCTAGTGAATGATGGGGAAGAGGTATTATAGTCTCTAGTGTTAGTGAAAGGTTGCCTCCTAATGCATATAAATTTTTCCTTTGCCCTACCTGCCATAATAATAGAATCAGAAAGCTTGAGTGGATTAAACATACGTACCTCATGTTCAATGTGGTGCTTAAGACCCATAAGAAAAAAATCATTTAGATTCCCTTCTTGATCCACAGGGATCCAGAAAAACACACCACTTCATCAGTTACATTAGCACTAAGAAGGAGAGTTGAAGAAAATGAAGAAAATGAGGTAAACGAAGGTTCTGAACATAACCACCGCTCTGTGCAGAGAAGTGGTTATAGAACCACCTCCCTGCAGGGAAGTGGTCCTATAACCACCAACCATCTAGGGCGGCAGTCCTGAAACCACCAGTCTACTCAGGGTGGCAGTCCTGACACTTCTGAATAGAAAAGAAGAATGGAGCACGAATGGACACAAATTTGAAGTGCCTGATTGTGTCTCTTCCCTTCCATGACCTTTCACATCCTCTAGTGCATGGGAGGACATGGGAAGGCCTATAAATGTATGAAAGGAGAAAGAGAATTGATCATTTGAATATCCAAAGAGATTGAGAAGAAAATTATTAATATGAGAGTAAGTGAGCAGAGATTCTTCAGTGCTAGAGTGGAATTGTAAGAGCAAGGTATAAGAAAACAGAGCAAACAAGTAATTAGAGAGAAGATTTACATTGTTGCTTCTTTTCATACTTATTGTAATTTGTAAAATTTGATTAATTGAAGTGGGAAGAAAGAGCAGTTTCCCTTCCTGACTGGTTTTCCCTCATTAGGGGTTTATAGGATAAAACTTCTTGTGTTGTGTGTAGAATTCTTTAGCATTTCTCTACAATTTTTTCTTGAGCACTAGTTATTCAATCACTAAAGCTCTAATCTTCAAGAGAATCTATCATTTTCCAAAGTTTAAAGTAGAACAACATAATTGTGTGATTCGTAGAGTTCCAAAGTAGAATTTTATAGATCATTTTGGTATCAGAGCTGATTATATATCCAGGACTGTGGTATTCGATTCTTTCTTGTGATTTGTATGACAGTGATAAGGTCCAAAGGCAAAGAATTTTTACCTTGCGAACCAGATATTTCTATGAAGAAGTGGAAAAATATAATTTGAGCTCAAATGGAGGAAGAAAACTTGATCCGTAGAGTCGAGATGTTAGAGACCATGATGGATAGATTGTATAGAAAACAATAAGAACTTTTAGATCTGCAAAAGACAACTTCAGTTAATAAAGATTCCATGGACTCAGTAGTTCAAGCACTATTCAAGAAATTTGGTATCAGAAAGAGACAAAAAGATAAATAATGGGAAGAGCATGAAGAAGAAATGCCAATTGTAAGCGAGAAGGTAAAATATGCTCATACACCTTTTAAAGTTGAAACGAAAGTTGAAATAAAGAATTTTGATGGACAAGTAGATGCAGAATTACTGGATAAGTAGCTAAACTAGTTGGAAGTCTATTTTAGTGTGCATAATGTTACTGAGACAAAAAGGATCACCTTTGCATGTCTCAAAATGGAAGGTCATGCTCTGGTTTGGTGGGAAACCTACCTAGCCACTTGTGAAAAGAAGAAACGTCTTATAGTTAGTACTTGAAAGGGTTTTAAAGAATTTCTTAGAGCTTACTTCTATACTATTGGCCATAAGGCTTACATGATGATTAAGTGGCAATACTTTAGATAGGGCAATAGTCAAAGCATGCAAGACTATACTATGGATTTTTGGAGAAAAGCCATGTTGCTAAATATGGACTTGGAGGATGAGGACATTCTGACCAAGTAACACTCACCTTCGGAGGAAGGTAATCTCCACTAAGCCCAAGGATCTCAATGAAACTTGTATACAAGCATACTATTTTGCCTCAGAATATTGGCTAAGTGCCAAAAGGTGCGTGGGCGCGTGAGACTATTAATAAGAAGGGTGCATGGGGAAAAGCATGCAGGGTATGGGTTTTAGAAGGGTTTAGTAGAACCCACGGCGCACGTGCAAGGAAAAGAAAAGGGTCTCAGGACTTATCCATATTCAGAGTTCCAGGGAGCACACGATAAAAGTGTGACCCAACTGAGCATGCGGAGTGGATAAGGTGCCATCCTGGTAATTTGGTGGTCAAGAAAGGAATCTTCCATGTGATGGAAGGATCCAAAAAGACATCATTATAGAAAGTGGAGAGCTCAAATCAGAGTAAGCATGCTCCATTGGAGGACCAAATGCACACTTAGCAAGCAATCTACTACTTCAGGAAGGCATGGTGGTGGATGTTAAAGCTATATATAGAGATGATCGTGTAGAGGAAGGAGATCACGACTGGTGGTATGAATAGAGAGAATGAAGGGCAAAGCTCTGCAGAAATAATAGGAGGTTCCAGAGGGTTGAAGTTCTCATTAAGAGGATTGTAGAAACATTAGCATATCTAAAGGAATGGGTCTGTACAAATTTTGTGTAATATGGGAAGCATAGTTAAGACTTCTGATGCATGAGTCATATCTGCATTGATAAATGGGTCTTTTATGGTCCTGGTGAATGTAATGTGGTTACTGAACTAAGATCAATATGAATATATGGTTTTGTTCTAAGTATATATTGTTCATGGGTATAAACCCTAGTGCATTTTCTTTATATTATGGATCAAATCTGTTATCTATTTTTTCTCTCTTGTTATCTGAATGGGTATATTGATATAATAACTCATCCTAAGCTCTCAGAATGAATACATGGTCCTTTACCTTTTTACAACTAAGTTTCTATCAATAAGAAATGTATTCTCACAAAACTCACATAAAGGAGGGGCTCGGCACCCATGCGTGCCTCGGGTGAGCTCCCAGTGCCCGCTGGGTGATAAGTTGGCACACATGGGACTAGACTGTTGTTCTAAAGGCATAAAAATGACTACAACTTGGTTCCGTTGACAGGACCTATTTTCAAATTTGTTGTGAGAAATGGCTACATCTTGGTTCCATTGATGTGTGATGATAGAGCGCATGACCTTGGAAAGTGTTGAAGCATGGTTTAAGAGCACAGAAGATGAGTTTGCTCAAATATTTAGTATTGGACCTAAGTTTGATGCACATAAATGGGTAGAAGAGTTGTTAGTGTGAGTTATCCTATGTGTCCTCCTCTCATATTGGAGGGTCATCTCACATGAGTTAGGTTTAGGGTTAGGTTTAGGGTTTCATGTGTGTCATGCACTAGGGTTACTCAGCACCCTATATGTACCCCTTTACTATTCATTTATGAGCATGCCAAGACACTCCACTATCTTTCCTCTATGTGCAAGCTTTGTTTCTGTTGAGCAAGTTCTTCCATTACTGATTGATTATTTCCTGCAATTACGCTGGAGCTATCACGATTATGTTGGAGTGAAACTACTTTGTGGTGCCTCGTTTTTGATTCAATTCTCGCAAACTCTTTTCATGGTATCAGAGCTGAGATCGGGTAAATGTGCACTTGTTATTTTTTAGTTGCGATTACTCTTTCTTGGTTTTGTTCTTTTACTCTGCATGCTAGTTTCTTGATCACTATTTTCTGGAATTATTTTGCTCATCTCTCTAACAAGCTTTCTCGGAAAGTTGTGTCAGTTTTTGTGCATTTTTTGTGCATGTGCATGTTTTTCATCATACCTTGAGCAATCTGCGGATAATTTAGTACATCAGCCAAATAGAGTATTTTCTAGTTTTTTTTAATTTTTTAATTAAAACTGGAATTTTTTTTATCTCTATTTTTTTGGTTTTCTCTATGTTTTTTTACAGATTCAGGTAAAAAATTTTGGGGTTTGGACTCTGTCTCGAGCCTTCTCTCCTCTCTGGCCTATGTTGGTGGATCTCTGGCTCGCTGATCAGATTACTGTACACATTTTTTTGGCATTTTCCTGATCTCGTGGGCTCATGCATTATTTGAAATGTGGATTCAAGCTGTTGTGTTTGTTGTGGCATTTTTTTTAGTGGAAGCTCATTTTTTGTTGCTGGTAGCAGGTTTTTCGCTGCCACGACTACCCCTCCCACGTCCTGCCATGGCCATGTTCCATGGCTGTGACTATTTTTTTCCCTTTATGCGGCCTGCAAACAAAAACCCGTAAGTGTTTTTTACCCAAAACACTGCATTTTTTACCCAAAACTCTACATTTTTAACCTGCCACGATCGGTTCTCCCTGCCACGGCCTCCCTGCCACATCCTGCATGGACGCCCCTTCCCTCTCTGCCGTGTGCCCTCCGTGGCCTCTGCCCTGCCCCAGCGTTCTTTCCCGTTCCACGGCCTGCAAACAAAACGTGGTAAGTTTTTTTTAAGCTTTTTGGTAAGTGTTTTAAATTTCAGTCGCCCTTTTTGGTAAATTTTTTAAAATACATTCCTTTTTAATCTTTTAAAAATCATCAAACAACTTTTTAAAATTCGGCCCGTGTTTTTTGATAAGTTTTTTAAATATTTTCTAAATTTTTTAAAGTTTTTTTAGTTGGTTTTAAAAACAATTAAAAAAAAACACAATTTGGCTTCCTTCTAATTTGTGATCTTTAAACCAAAAAAACACTATCTTTACTTTTTGAGATTTAATAATTTTTTAGATCTTAATTAGTTTTTGTAATTAATTAGATTTAATTTGATTAAATCTATTTTTTATTAATTACAAAATAACCTATCTCATTTATGATCTATAGTAAATTACAAATCGTTCCTTCAATAACCCTCCTTGTCATTTTTTTAAACTTCAATAGCTCTAAAAATAGCAAAATTGGGCGTTTCCAAACGGTAAAATTTAGGCGTTATTGTCGATTTTTTTTTCACTAATCGTGCGCTCAAGTGTGCAACATCACTCTGAGCACCTTTTTTCCTTCCGAGCTCTTTTTCGGCATTCTGAAGATTCTATAAACTCCTTGAGTTCATTTAAAACCTTGTCTTTCACCCTTGTTATTGCTTGCGACTAGTGAGCGTGTCCGCCACAGTCTATAGCAAGGGGGTTTCCTTTTACAACGTGAGACATTTTTTCTCACCACCAGGGTTGGCTTTCACCTCCTTTCTTGTTTTTTGCTTGTGTTTGTTTACGGTGTCCTATTTGTTGCGCTCCACGAAACACTGTTGTGGTCTCCTCTCTTGCGCGTTATTATGCTGATTGCAAGACGAGTTACCAAGTGTTTCAAACTGCACGCACATACCCGATTGTAATCAAAGCACTAAACTATAAAATGCTAAAAGTAGGGGGGTTGTTATTGTCCTGGGTGGTTGTGTTTCTTTTCTACATTTCTTTCTCTCTCTCACTATGGATGTTCTTTCAATTCCTTTCCTTATGTCGTTCAACTTTTTTGAATGGAGATCGAAAATAATAATGAAACTAAGGGGTAAAGGGTTATTCCGCATCACCATGGGAACTGAGACTGAACCAGACAATGAACCTAAAAAATCTAAGTGGTTAAACCGTAGTGATGAAGCTTTAGGTCTTCTTTGCATGTTTGTTTCTCTTGACTTGCTCTTCCACATTGAGGCATCCAAAACACCTAAATCTACGTGGAAAATGCTGGATGCGATACTTGGAAAACTAGATGACATGAGAGCTTATGACTTGGAAAATGAACTACTAGGGTTAAATCCTAGTGACTTTGAAAACCTACAAGCCTTCTTCTCAAAAAAATTCCACATTAGATTATTGTTAAAAGGATGTCAAGTAGAGAAGAAATATTCTCAACTGATCTTGTCGATTCTCTCTAAGCTAGGTTCCAAATATTATGTCTTCATGTCAACATTCTACGCTACAAAAGCTACTTTGGGCGATACTTGGACTATGCCCTCCTTTGACTATTTTTCATCCCAACTCATTTGAGAACAGGACAAACTCATTCAAATGGGGTCTCTCAAGTCCAAGTCACATGCTCTTGTAGCAAGTACTAGCAAGGGAAAGAAGACTGAAAAGAAGAAAGAAACAAAGGATCAACCTAAGAAAGAAACCAAGATCAAACCTAAAAATGACACAAACACTTCGACTTCTGAGCCCAAGGCATAGAAAAGCAAGTATTTGTGTTCCTATTGCAAGAATTCTGGTCACGAAGAGCAACACTGTTTTTGGAAATAGATTGATCACTTATCTCATTTACTTGAGAAAAATAAAATAAGTGTTCCTGAATCTATAAAACAAAGTGCTCTGAAGGCCGAGTCTTCTGCTGCAAAAGGTGCTCAAAATGATAAGAAGAAAGGAAAGGCCCTTGTAGCCAGAGTTACTCCTTCATCGACATGGATTATATATTCTAGTGCCTCGCACCACATGGGCTCTTCACATGTTGAGTTTTCTAACATCGAACCTTGTGGAATGTCCCAAATCACGATGGGTAATGACATGACAGTGTCAATTTCTAGTAGTGGATCGGTAGAGATGGATGGGGGAAAATTTAACCAAGTGTTGAGTGTTCTTGATCTCTCTACCAATCTCCTATCGGTTTACCAAATTACTCACCTTGGTGAAGGAATGCGAGTGGAATTTGGTCCTAATTTGGTGATTATTCGTGAGCTTAACAATGACACTATAGTGGCTGAGGGAAAGGTTGATCACCGTTCACAGTTATATACCTTTTCCCACTTTACTTCTGATTCTATGCCCACTACCTTGCTCACTCATGCAAATGAGGTTAGTAAGTTATGGCATGAGTGTTTCAGACATCTAAATTATCGCTACCTTGAACAATTGAGCTAAAAAAAAATGGTAAACAGGTTTCCTTGCGTCAAGTTTTCTAAGGGTCTTTGTGAGGGTTGTACCCTTGGAAAGCATCTTGAAAAGAACTTTGACAAAGGAAAAGCCTGGAGAGCCACTCGTCCTTTGGATCTTGTTCACAGCAATGTTTCTAGTCCATTTCCTTCTCCTTCATTTACTAGAGCTCTTTATGTGCTAACCTTCATTGATGACTATTCGCGATATACTTGGGTATGTTTTCTTAAGCTTAATTTTGAAGTCTTTAAACATTTTTAGGACTTTAAGGCTCTTTCTAAGAAACAGGTGGAATGGTCTATCAAGGTTCTTTGAACTGACAATGGAGGTGAATATGTAAACAATAGGTTCATGGATTTTTGTACTTCTAAAGGGATCTCTTTGTAGCATATAGTTGCTTATAGCCCTTCACAAAATGGAGTTACAGAAACAAAGAACCATACTCTTAAGGAGATGGCCACTTGTATGATTCACTCGAAGTCTCTTCCTCCGCAATATTGGGCCGAAGCAGTGAATTGTGCAAATTACATTCAGAACTATGTTTCACACAAGGCAGTAAGAGGGATGACACCCTTTGAAGCTTGGTTTGGATAAAAGCTTGATGTTGAGCACTTTCGAGTCTTCGGATCCAAGGCTATGGCTCGGATTCCTGAGAAGAAACGCAAGGACTTGGAACCACAATCCAAACCTTGTATCTTTGTAGGGTATCCTAATGGCATGAAGGGATATCGATTGATGAATCCTACTTCTCATGAGCTATATATTGAGAGAAGTGTTAAGTTCGATGAGTCTTCTTCGACTTCTACTTCTCCACCTATTGAGGTTCTTCAACTCGCTGACTTGGATTTTGACTCATCAAATAATGATGTTGTTGAGCATGCTCCTCTTCCTGATCCTCCCGACCATCAGACCTTTGAGTCTTCTGATTCTGACAGTAGTGATGATGAGGACTATGTCCCTTCTTACTCAAGTGAAGAATCTTCCAACTCTGAGCCTGATCCTCCTGGTCCCCTTTGGGCCAGGAAAACTTTGCAAAGTGCTGGAGATTTAGTTGGAGATACTTTGGATATGAGACATACTCACTCAGATTTTTCTAGACCCCACTCTTTCTTCACCTCTGCTTTTGATCCACAGTCTTTCTAGGAGGCTTCTGGTATTCCTGAGTGGGATTCTGCCATGGATGAGGAGTATTCCTCTCTCATGAAGAACGATACTTGGGATCTCACCACTCTTCCGAAAGGAAGAAAAATCGTTCGGTGTAAGTGGGTGTTCCGAACAAAGTATGGAGTAGATGGAGACATCTAAAAGTTTAAAGCACGATTAGTAGCTAAGGGTCTCTCCCAGATAGCTGGGGTTGATTATACAGAAAATTTTGGTCCAGTTACGAAGATGACTTCCATTCGACTGACCCTAGCCATTGTCGCAGCGAACAGATGGAAAGTCCATCAAATGGACGTTAAGAGTGCCTTCCTTCATGGTGACCTAGAGGAAGAGATCTATATGGAACAACCTCCAGGTTATGTCCAAGATCCCTCCCTTGTTTGTAAGTTAAAGAAGTCTCTTTATGGCCTTAAACAAGCCCCTCAGGCTTGGTATGCCAAGATGGACTCCTTTTTACTTACATCAGGGTTTACTAGGTGTCACTCTGATCCAAATGTTTATATTCTATGGAAAGATGACTCCATACTCATTCTTGTTCTATATGTTGATGACTTGTTGATCATAGGCAGCTCTTCCTCTATTATTGATTCTGTGAAGATCACCTTAGCCAACAAGTTTTCCATGACTAACTTAGGTCTACTTCATTACTTCCTTGTGATCCAAATTTCTCAATCTAACTTAGGAATCTTGATTTCACAACCTAAGTATGCTCTTGATTTGCTAGCTCATTTTCATATGTTTGATTGCAAGTCTTCTCCTACTCCTTTTCTTTCCGGGGTTAAGTTGGTTTCAGATTGCTCTACTCCCTTGGTTGATGGTACTCTTTATCGACAATTGGTGGGGAGCTTGATTTACTTGACTCACACTCGACTGGATTTATCGTATGCTATTGGGATCGTGTCCAGATTCATGCAGGAGCCACATGAGCTGCATTAGAAAGTAGCTAAATGGATCCTTCATTATGTTCATGGCACCTATACTGATGGCATTCACTATCATGGAGGGGTAGATATTGACTTGATTCGGTTCACATATTCTGATTAGGCCGGTGACTTAGATCATCAGAAATCTACTTCTGGCTACAATTTCTCTCTTGGTTCGGGTCCTATTAGTTGGTCTAGCAAGAAGCAGAATGCAATTGCCATATCATCCACAAAGGAGCAGTTAATGCTACCACAAAATCTATTTGGCTACAAGGTATTTTGACAGAGTTTGGCATCCACTTTTGGCAGCCTACCATTATCTACTGTGATAACACAAGCACTATCTCTATTTGATGAAATCAGGTTCAACATCAACGAACAAAGCACATCGAGATCCATATGCACTTCATACAGGAGCTTATTCATGATGGTATCATCGACATTCAGTACATTCAGATAGCTGATCAGATTGCAGATTTATTCACCAAGCCCTTCACTGAGATGAAGTTTCTTCACTTACAGTCTCTTCTTGGGGTGAGGTCTTCTACAGCCGCTCATCTCCTTCGGGCTATGTAGTCCTTTTCTTCTTCTTCTTCTAGGAAGATTGTGTTTGTATATGGGCACCTTATCAGGCCTTTAGTTGTCGGGCCCCATTGACACATCTTTCTTAGTTGTTTAGGGGTGTCTTCATTTTCTGTCTGACTCATCATAGCCACTACCCTAGCTTCGATGAAGGGGGGTGTTAGTGTGAGTCATCCTATGTGTCCTCCTTTCACATTAGAGGGTCATCTCACATGGGTTAGGTTTAGGGTTAGGTTTAGGGTTTCATGTGTGTCATGCACTAGGGTTACTCAGCACCCTAATATGTACCCCTTTACTATTCATTTATGAGTATGCCAAGACACTCCGCTATCTTTCCTCTATGTGCAAGCTTTGTTTCTATTGAGCAAGTTCTTCCAACACTGATTGATTCTTTCTTGCAATTACACTGGAGCAATCACGATTCCATTGGAGTGCAACTACTTCATGGTGCCTCGTTTCCGATTTGATTCTTGTAAACTCTTTTCAAGAGCACCTCTATCATGAGTTGTATGAAACCTTCTTCTTTTTTCCAATAGAGTTGTATGAATGGCTTTCAGCATATGCATCCAGAAAGAGTTGGTACTATAGATTGCACGTATGGACCCAAGACGATTACCAGAGGCTGCAGAATGCGGATCTAACTTGGACGCTTATTTTTTATCATTGGTGGAAAGGAGTACTGACCAGTTATACCCTAGAATACACCATTTCTATGTATTCTTATCCAGAGGTTGCTGAGTTTGAGTTCCTAAGGGAACCTAGAGGATCGTTTCTACATTTTATCCCTTCGGCTATGAAGATCTTGATCATTACCTTAAGTTTAGAAGCTTTCCCAATGGCCAGTTAAGATTCTCTGAGTGCTGGGTGAGGAAGCTAGGGTGGAGGAAGATGGTGGACATTGCAGATAAAAAGGAGAGGGAAGAGATACAACTCAAGTATAGTGAAGCTCATGAAAGGGAGATGGCTATAAAATATGAGATTACAGGAGTGATGGATCTATGGAGGTAGATGTTACGGGAAGGAATTGAGATTCAAGCAGAGGACGTAGAACCTGAGTAGTCTATACTACCCCATCTTGGCAGGTGCGAGAGAGAAACCCCTTCAACTTCTAATGATATTTCATCACGAGCAGAAAGGATATTTGTTGGCGCGCATCTGAACCCACCTGGTGACCAACCCTTAGTGCTTAGTTTTCTAGATCAAGGGATAAGTATTGTTATCCCAGTTGGTATTGGTGGGTATAGCCAATCTACGCCTAGGAGATATAATTTCTTGTTTGGGACATCTATGGCTGCACAAACCATTCTTATGTTTGGAGGAATTTTTGGGCAAGGTGCAAGTACATAGAGTTTGGGCATCACGTCTAGGAGTGGCGTAGGATACACATCTGGAAGCAAATCAATATCACAAACCATTGGCACATAGTTCAGTGGGGCGTTGGGGATACTAGGTGTGACCACTTCAGGCCCGTTACCAGCCACAAGAGGTAGATCTAGAGGCACAGGACCGGGTGGATCCAGTGGATCTAGTGGTGGAGGAAACTCCAGAGGGAACCAAGGTTCTGGATCAGGAGGACAAGGGCCTCAGCCACCTCCACAATTATTCTTTGAGATAACATTGCACCTACAAGACTATAAGGGTGTTGAGGATGATACAGAACATGTGCACAAATGTGAACTTCTATGGAACATAAAGGGGATCACTACCCCAGAGTGAAAGGCAAGTCAGTTTGCAATGATGTTGTAGGGGTGCACACATAGCTGGTACCGGTAGTATGACCCCCATCAAATGATGGTGGATTACACTGCATTGAAGAACACCTTCCTAGCAGAGTTTCATGTCCCTGAGTTTGAGCAAAAGAGCATCAACGCTCTGAAGGAGATCCAACAAGGAATGGCAAAGAGTGTGCAAGAGTATGATGCATGGTTCAAAACTCTCTTGTCAAAACTATCATATGAATTCACCCTTCCCAGCAAGTTCAATGGTTTGTTGGAGGGTTAATAACACCATTTAGAAGAGCGCTTTCGCACAAGACATTATCAGACCTGCGTGAGGCCTTGGAAGATTCCCTACGCAATGAGGATGTTGAGAGCGTTGATATTGGTGTTATCCCTTTCCTTGAGGCTCAGTTTGCTGCAATGGCTAAGAAGTTGGAGAAGTTGTTTGCAAACTCAATGCATGATACTTGTAGTGGTCTTTGGTGCATAGATTGTGAAGTGGAACGGCATATAAAGGATAGTTACCCTCAGAAATTGGTACGTGCCATAGCAATATATTGTGATATTTTCCACAGGGATCATGATGCAAGTAGGTGTCCTCTACTGCAGCGCGTGATCTGTAAGAATGTGTCCTGATATTACAATATTTGTACCTCTACAACCCATGACATCAAGGATTGTAGGCTGATTGACCAGATTCATGATGCCATTGATCTTGGTGTGCGCCAGACTGGCCTTGCAAGTAGTTCCAAGGATGACGATCACGGTCATGAAGTGTGCAAAGATGGAAGAGCATGTGGAAGAGGTTTTCGCGGAAGATTTTGTGGTCATGGCAACCGTGGAGGAAGAGGTGAATTCCCACGAGGAACCTATTATAACTGTGGGTCTATAGAACATTATAAGCGTGAGTGTCCTAATCTGTTACAATACTCGTGGTGTGGAAAGAAACATAAGTACGAGGAGTGCCCTAGTTATTTTGAGCACATGATCCAGCATAACCAGAAATAAAAAGGTGTTGGGATGGTGAGCATAAATAAGGTCGACTCATAATGGATGTTGAGAGTGGCGCATGATTTAGGATTAGAACTTGTATTGGTGATGACCCAAGTGGAGGCTGCGCACGCCAGGGAGATACCAAGACAAAGAACCCTGGTTACAAGAGAAGAAGTGGTACATGGCAAGTATCTAGACCCTTCTCATCAAAATAAGTGTATCAAGAGACTATGGACATGATTCAGAGTTTACAAGGAGAGATCCAGTGTGGGAAGGAGTAGTCAAGGCAGTTGGAGCAAAGGAATAATATTGAGGCTCCGCAGAAGGATCTAGATGAAGTGACAGAAATATTCAGGATGTTAAGGCAAGAGAATATTATTCCCTTGCTAAGAGAATGGTTACAGGAGAAGGTACCATGTGCCAGAGGGGAGCATGAGAGGTAGGTTCTACATGCCAACCTTCCCCCTCGCAGCCTTAACAATTATAAAGAGATCACATTGAATGCAGTTGTTGATGTGTGGCTTCTGAGTAATATTCTAATTGACACGTGGGTGGAGTTCAATGTTATCACCTCAGATGTTTGGCATCAAATGGGAAGGCCCGCATTATAGCCATCTTCAAACGTGCTATATATGGAAAACAAGACAAAGGCAATGCCCATTGGCATCTTGAAGGATGTGGTTATAACTATTCAAGGGGGAAAGTTCACTGGAGACTTTGAAGTCTTGGCACTAGCCAAGGCGGACAACTTTCTAGTAGTACTTGGGCACCCTTGGTGTTACAAAAACAACGCTGACCTAAGATTTAATAAGGGGTATATAAGCTTTGAGAACAAGGAGGAATGGGTCATCATCCCCTTGACAGATGCGAAATCAGCGCCCTATACTGAGCCCTTGGGAGAATAATTCCTTGACATAATATATGTGCGCTCCATTAGAGATCCTAAGATAATTCATCCCACGGAAGGGATTCTCTAATTTGAAGATGCTCAGTTTATAAGTGATACAACTAGCATGGCATGTGACAATTGGGCGCACAGGACTTATGATTTGATTGGGTCACAGTTGAGAGGATCTGTAACAAGAGTAACAAAGGTACACTCAGTCAAGCGCCTAGGAGGGAAGAAGTTGCCAAGTTACTCTGAGGGAGCCTACCCTGAAATTTTCTTGCGAGAAATGGAGGCTTAGTGGAAAAATGAGGACGAAAGAAGAGGGATGCTTAGCTATAACCTACTCGAGACTGCAACACGATGGTGGGCTGCGCATCACAAGAATATTTTAGAATGGCGCGAGGTGAGAGTCACATTCTCTATTAGGTTCTCCAGAAGCAACACGCCCATTGTCATACAAGACTATCATGGCAAGGAACCTGCCTCGTTTCATATCCAAGCTTATGAGCAGGCCTAGATGGGAGGTGCAGAAGCTTTACCACCTTTATTATGGGTGCATAAGCTATATTCCACCTTACAAGGTTGTGCGCACGCATGGTATATTCACTTAGAGACATGTCGAAAGATAGGGAATTGACAGGAGTTAACGATTGATCTCATTCAAGCTTTCAAGTATCGGAGTACCAAGCCATCACTGGATAAGGCATTACAGGTTTTCAAGCACCTTACAATGGGAGATAGTGTCATGGCATAAGATAGGTTACTAGAGTTACTGGGTGAACCTAGTTTGGAGAGGCACTTCGATGAAGAGGAATCAGAAGAGATGCAACTCAAGCGTGCGTGCATGGAGAAAGAAAAAGGAAATATGGTCTATGTGATAGATGGAGAAGAAATGGAGATTCTGGATGTTAACCATACTGAAGGTACACGCGAAGTCATGAATAGTGTTTATGAGCGAGCACGTGCCTAACATGAGCCCTTAAAAAAAAATAAGGGTAACATTGGTTCGGAGGTGGAACCTAAGGAAGCTATCATCAGAGACTATTTGTCGGAAAAAGAGGTCTCAAAAATCATCAATCTATTGCGCGAGTTTCAAGATTTGTTCCCAAGTGGGTACCATGAACTCAAAGGCATCCACCATTCCTTGGGGGAGATGAGGATAAATTTAAAATAAGGTGCATACCTGATTCAGAAGAGACCTTATCGAATGAATCCGAATTTACGTGTACGGGTCAAGGAGGAGATAGATAAGATGATTTCCTCAGGCATCATTGAAGCTATGGAGGAATCAGAATGGACAAGCCCAATGGTCATCAGTATCAAGAAGGACGAAAGGATAAGGATTTGGGTTGAATACAGGGACCTAAATGCAGTATGTGTCATCGACCCTTTTCCAACCCCTTTCACTGAAGAAATTATGGAAGGAGTAGTTGGGCGCAAGGTCTATTCTTTCATGGATGGGTTCTTAGGCTATCACCAAGTCAGGATTACAAAGGAATACCAAAGAAAAACAACTTTCGTCACTGAATGGGGAAGCTTTTCCTACATTTTCATGCCTTTTGGATTGAAGAATGCTCCTATTGTGTTCTCGAGCATCGTGGTACAAGCATTTCAGGACTTCATCCGTAAGTTTCTTCAAGTCTACCTAGATGACTGGACTATTTACGGGTTAGTAAAAGACCATTGTGAAAATTTGAGGATGATGTTCGAGAGATGTCGGTAGTTGAGGATATCCCTAAACATTAAGAAGTGTGTCTTTGTCACTCCCTTTGGAACCCTGGTCGGACATATTATATGTAAGGAGGGATTGCTAGTGGATCCCGCCAAAGTTGCAATTATTGTGGGATTGGGAGAGCCTACTAGTCAAAGCGCAGTGCGTGGATTCCTTGGGCATACGAGGTAATACAGGACATTTATTAAAGGGTATGCCAAGATCACCGCACCCTTGGAAGAATTTCTTAAGCACAAGAGTGCCTATCATTGGGGAGAGGCGAGCAGAAGGCATTTGACACTTTGAAGGATAGGCTTGTTACTGCACCCATTTTATGCTTTCCTTCTTGGGATAAGCCTTTCCATGTGCGTGTTGATTCCTCAGGGACAACCATTGGAGCAGTACTAGCTCAACTTGGTGAGGGGATTCTTGATCATCCCTTGTGTTTTGTTGATCTCCCATCTTTCTACAACAGGAACAACTTATCACCAAACTTTATTCAATTTCAAGATTGCAAGTTTAATGTCACGATCCTCTGCTTATGATTTTCATCACAATCATCGTGCATAGTTGTTAAATTACTTCAATCTTAACCTTGTACTCTATGTCATCTTTGGGCTTAGAAACCCTTACACTTGTATCTAGACTATGAATTGAACAATATCACTAGGCTTATACGTACAACCCTTACCTCTAAAAAACAGCTACTCTGTCAACACATCATATCCTGCCAAGGCCTTGTATAGCATGTCCACCTGCTTGGGCAAGGCTGGAAATTGCATGCATTGTGACAGTAGTGTAACCAAGGGATCATTTAGCTTATTAGAATTATCTAAATGATCCTATCATCTACTCTTGTCAGCTTTGTTAACTGTATGCCAAGCGACTTTCTTCACATTGAACTTCTTCCTCTTTATTTGCTCTACACAATCAATCCTCTTTGCCATGTGACTTTTTGTACTAGAAGTCCTTTCTGTTCGATATGTTAAAAATCTCTGAACAGAACTAATATGCCACGCTGACCTCCTTGGTCACCAGAAAATCAAATTTGATAGTCTTTATGCTTACAAGGCTCTTTGCAAATTTTAACTTCTCTTGTTCACTTCAACCAACCACTTTCTCCCAACTAAGACATCTTTTTGTTCTACATACCTGGTGATGCTTGTTACTATGTGGAGATTTGTTGACATTTGGTGCTCCATTACTTGTACTTTTTGTCAACCCTCGCAGCTAACTTGTATGCATCTCCAAGGGTTTTAATGGTTAAAAAACTAAAAAGTATAATTCAGGGCTCATACTTGTTTAACCTTAATTTATACTTGACTATCATGATTTATTCCGAGTCAACATGTATTGGGTTTTACCACCGAAGTATGGAATTAATTTCTATATTTTTGAACATTCTAGTTGACTAAATCTATTTTAAATGTATATCCTACAAGGCAGACTATATTTCTTATTATTTCCGTGAGCTCATTCAATCAATCGACTGGTGACTATCTTGGTCTTGCTGCATGAAGAGTTCCCACCAATATAAATCAATGGGTGTAAACTTTGGTGACACAAACACAATCTTATTTTCATCTTTAAAGTGATTGATTGTAAAATATGTGTCAAATTGCTGGAACCATTCTTGAAGTGCTTTTGCATCATTGCTGCTCCATACAAAGGAATTTCTATATTAACTTTAAACTTTAATGGGTTTCTCCCTCCCAAAAGTTTTCGTCTCTAAAGAGCTTCTTTGACCGTTTCTCTTAACATTTTTTTGGATATCTTTGAGGAATACCATGTGAATTTGCAGCCATGTATTGACATTGCTGTGTTTCCCTTTTCAGCTTTAGAGTAAAGGTGAGCCACATCTCTCAGTGAGCGACAGGGGGTACACCGGCACTCATCTACTAGATAGAGCAATGTCTGAAGATGTTTTTTGGAACTGGGTAGTTGAACTGTGTGTTTCCTGTGGGTAGATTTGGCTATTGTGTTTCCTGTGCTTCAAGGTTCTAGTCAACTAGCCACTAACGTGTTGCTTATTATCTTCGTTGCAATGTTTCAAGTACCCAACTTACTCGATTCACCTGGATAATGAGTACAGGATGGTGGCAGGGACGAGCCCCAGTCAATAACGAAGCTGTTATGGTGATTGGCCTTTTGTGTACCTGTTTACTGGCAGGATTTATTTACATAAACAGGTACTTGGACCTGAATCAGATTTCTGGACTTATTTTCATTTTCACCAGTTTGATAAAACCCTTTGTCCTGTAGTCATATATCTGAATTAATTTGCCTTTCCATCTAGGCTTTTTGAATTCTGATTTCAAGTGACCTTTCTAAAGGGGTTTACCACGGCTGGCTGACTCTGATTTCGAATTTGCGATAGAAATTCTTCCGTTACTTAAAATAGAAGCTTGCAGATTTGAAAGCTTTTGTATTGAATTTGGGGTGTTTACCAATATTTGGACTGAGCAGTTAGTTTTATATAGATTGTAAAATCATCACTTTATTAACTTGCCCCTGTTTATCTCTTGTTTTTATTCTTGTCTGGTTTATGTAGTATGTTCTTCTTCATAGAGAGCTGTCCACTGAATTCTTGGTTCATAATTATGGGTTCAGAACAGTATATTTGATTCAAACCAGCTTAATTATCCATATTTACGTGGTTTTGTGCAGGGTTAAACCTGGTAAAGTCATAAGTCAATCAAGCCAATCCATGCAACTTATTGGAATAATTGCAATCCTTTATTGCTTATGGTGTGCAAGCCAAATCTACTGGAGAAATCCACGTCAACCCGCTGTTGGTGAAGAAGCAGACTTGGGAGTACTTATATTTTTGACCATTTATTTGTTTCTGCCACATGGCTTATGCATTGCTGCTATGAATTCCACAAGCAGTAGTGACTTGCCACTATAATATTCATTCTTGTTGAATATAGGAGTCAGCATGGCCAATTTGCAGCTACCAGGCTATCCTAGAAAATGGGTACCAAATAATTGTGATCTCAGCACCTGAAAATCTCAAAGTTTTAAAGAGATCTGAATTGTAGTCAAGGGCGATAATTTAATTTTGGAACATTGTAAATCATTTGAAATGTATTGTAAGATCGCAAAATTTATGGACCATCGCCAGGTCTAAAATTTGTCAAGATTTATACAATTCATTATACTTGTTAGCATTTGTAGTCCTCGACCTTGTTTGCACTATCTAGTTGTTTGTGTCATTTTTCCAAATTAAATCAATTGTAAGTGGTTCTAAGCAAGATGGGCATGAAAATTGTCCAGTAGATGAAATATATATTTATATACAACCTCTGCAGAATGTATGTCAACATGTAACACTCACCACATAATTTGATTCATTGTGACAAATGCCACATGTATTTATGCAATCCTTTCATTAATGTACCTACAAGTAGCAAACCAAAACTTTAATTGAAAAAATATGGGGGGTGGAAGAAAAACATATTCTTATATTATAGATCATATAAACAATCATTAGTAGAGGGTAAGTATACTTCATCATCGTCTAATGCAAAATCACAAGCATATCTTCAGTTTATTTCTGCAAGTCCAAGATGATCTTCTTCATTTTTTTCCCATTTATTGAAGTATTTGTCTATACACGAGAAAGATCTACAAATGTCTCAACTATTTTTTACCTTCAAAAGTGGAGTTGTAATTAAAGTGTCTTTTATCCTTGGTATGGTGCTGGAGTGCACGATATCCTTGGTAGTCTAGAAGAGATATAGTGAGGAAGAATTGTCTATGCAGAAGTTTGAGTCAAATGCCTCCTCAAACCAGATGTAAAGTGACGGGACTATGATTGAAGAACACAATGTCTTGATGGATACTAGAAATGTGAAGATTGTTTCCAGAGATGCGGATTGTTTCAACAAAACCCATTTTCAGCATATTCTGCAACCATTTCCGTCCATGAGGTTGCAGCACGTCAATCAGAGGGGGAACGTTCCTGGAATTTAAGGTCATCCCAAAATATATTCCACCTTGGATATGGAACTTATTGAATATTAATATTTTCTATCTTTTAGGAAATAGATTAATGGATTTGTTTCATCTCAAGGGTCTCTAGTATGCGTGTTTTCACAATAACAATTTACAATGTTATATTCCTCATATTTCTTCTTCTCCATAGCAATGTTTCGTGGAGGGGTTGGAGCTCTTATTTTTTTGCAGTGGAAGGTCCTATGATTATTTTTAATGCCTACTACAGGAAATAATAGAATCTAATCCTAAAAAATAGGAGCTCTACTTTTTTTGCCCCCTAAACTTAAGAGGTGGTTTGAGAGGGGGGCTCGGAGTTTCCCCTAGAGTTTAAGCTGAATTTTGTCTATGTGGAATATAATATGCATTCCTGCCATTATTTTTTGGTGATTTTAGAGGAAAATATGATTTTATTTACCTACAAATAACCATTAAAATCCAATGGGGTCCTATAATATCTCAATGGGTATTGTTGAGGAAACTAATAAAAAAACATGGGACCTTAAAACTGTTAAAATGCTCCTAAATTTTCTTAGCAGCACCAGCTAAAATATTTATGGAGCCCCCCCTCCATGGGACCATTACCATACCTATCAATGAATCAATTCATTGGTCTAGTACTATTATTTCTTATATCAATGCATATCTTGGGTTACAATTTTTTTAATCAAGGAATAATCTCAACAGGGCCATTCCAAATTCAATATGCAGGCCAACAATATATGTTTTTGACTTTTCCTAGAACATGCTAAGAATTCAAATTCCTTTTGATTTCACATGGAAAAGAAATGAAAACACCAAAAGGAAGAAAATAAAGAAGAAAAGGAAGGAGGAAAAGTTTTTGGTAGATATCCATTCCCTAAAATATTTTCAAGGGTGCCTTCCAAAGCTTCTATTCAGAAATTGTAGAAGCTCCTCAAGCCTTTCTCTGGGCTAATGCCTCCAGTGGCAAAGAATTTCACAGAGTTGCATGGGAGATTTGGTACCTTCCCCTGGATTCTAGGGGGTTGGGCCTTATTGACATTCAATGACAAGGGCATGCACTCTGTGCGAAATGGATAATACGATGCATTGAGGGTCCTGAAGCGTGGAAAGTGCTTCTGCGTCATGGCATTGGAGGGCTCGCCCTACAAACGCCCCGCCTGGAAAGGTTTGGGTTTGTCAATCTTCTCATTCCTCTTGTTCCTATCAAAATTGTTGACACGTTCGTGCTCAAAATTATTTGAAAAACATGTGAATGCATCAAACTGTGGCTGCAATGGAAAGGCAATGTCTTCCGTAATGGGATTTCCATCAATCATCAATCTATGTGGTGGTCGCCTGTCATTCAAGCTCAAGATCAGTGTCTTGCAGAAGTCCCTGAAATTCCTACACTCAAGCTTTTCAAGTGCATAATTCATTCCACCCAAGATTTGTTCTGCAAACACTCTCAATCCTGGTATCCTTGGCCTGAGCTTAAAGCTCAGTTTCGGCTCGCAACCCAAAATCGTGCTAGCATTACCGAAATCATCAACTCGGTCCCCGACTATATGTTGCATAAATTTTTTGTGCCTCCCTCCCGCCCTTGGTGGATGGACTAGAAGTGGTATGTTGATACCCCGTTTCACAATTATTCAGCTAATAAAGGTTACCGTCAGCTCTCCCCACATTTTCCCATGGTTGAAAAACTCAGCACTCGGTGGGGGGTGCATTCTTCCCCACCATGTTGGAGAAGGAGATTTGACATCGTTTGGTCTGTTTGTATGGAACCAAAAATTACATATTTTCTATGGTGTATTCTACACCAAGGTCTTCCAATTGGTTCCCGCCTGGTTCAAATTGGGGTTCTGGTTCCCAAGTGTCCGTTTTGTGGCCACTTGGGAACCTTGATGCATCTCTTCTGGTTCTGCCCCAAATCACAGTGTGCCTGGAACTGGATTCGTTCTTTTTTCTTCCCTCTCAAACTTGAGTGTTTTACCTGACATCACATTATTTTAGGAGATAGCCCCAGAATTCTGCATCTGTTCACCTAGATTTGGCATGTTTCCAGAGGGGAAATTTTGTTTTGGATATGGAAAGAACAAAATGCTTTTTTCTTTGCTAATTCTGAAGTTGATCAACAATTTTCAGTGTGTAACAAATATATGGTTATCTCCAATGTGCTTTTGCAGATTCAAGCCCGGGTTAATAAAGTTTCCTTGGGGTGGAACATTTACAGACTCTTCTGCGGCATTAGGGTGACGCCCCTTGTAATGTTTGTCGGGAACCACCTTCGCCTTCTCGGGATTCTCCACCACGTGGAGTTCTTCGGAGCCGCTCTCAGCAGCGTTCATTCAGCTGTGATCACCACTCTCCAAGAAGCCATCAGCGAAGGAGTGCCTCCCCATTATTTCGCCAACAAGGCTAGGGCTCCCCCCCACTTATCAGCTCGGATGGGGCTCGGATGGGGCTCGTCGGTTGCTCCCGAGCCACGCACCCACAATGGCTGGAACTTGCCACCTCTGCCCCTACCGTCTTCAGACAAATTCCCTCGAATTCCTCTTTCCATATCTCCCACGCAGGTGGTGGCTAATAATGAAGAGGAGGACCCCCTGGTTCAGGTTGGGACATTCCATATGCTGGCAAGGACCTCCCTGGTCCAGGATGTCCTGATGACCACGATCCTCCTTCTTATGGGATCTTTGTTGTGGCGGCTTGAGTTTGTTTCTTCTGTTTTGATGTATTCCTAGGCGTTTCCTAGTGTTTTTGTTGTTCTCCTAGGCTTGGCCTAGTTTGTTTGTGGTTTTGGGGAGTGCTCTCATACCGCCTGCTTTTTGTTGAAAAATATTTTGTATCTTATTGCATTTAATATAATATAAGATCCTTTTCATAAAAAAAAAGTATTTTCAATAATGGTCTTCCTCAAGATGGAATCACTCTACAATAACTCTAATGGTGCGAGGCTAAAACATTATCATCTGAATAGCATAAGATACCATGTCAAAATGGGAGAATAATTATTAAGAGTGGTGAGTATGACTACATATTATGCCAAACATGTGTTACTCAGAAAGCATAACTTGATCAAGTCTATTGACAGTGATATCCATCCAACTATTTTGACAATGATATATGTCCCAACCCAAAATTTGGACTAGCCGGGAAGTAAATTCCTACCGCCAGGAGATAGGACCTAACAATGCTAAATATTTTTTAAAAAAATTGTGCCGTTTGTTCTCACACATACCATCACATTGATAGAGCACTCTTTTTGTCCTAAGAAATCTCAATCATATTAAAATCATTTAAGATAAACTAATAAGCTAATGAAAAATTATCAACTAACCATAATTATAATGCCAATATTTTCAAGCCATCATTAGGGGCATAAACATTAATGATGTCATAGGAGTGTCTATTAATGTCAAGAATGACCTAGATAGATTGATTTGATGGATATTCACCCAATGATAACATCAAGGATGTCAATTTTAGGGAAACTTAAATACTTAGCATCTTTGCAGTCATCTTCATGACTAACGTAAAAGTGTGTGGTGTCTAATAAGATACATGTCAAGGAAGTCTGAAGTAAAAGTCCTAAAACCTTAAATTCTTGCAAACAAACAAAAATAAATTTCCTGTCTATTGACATACATAGCAATCAAAGAATTTCCATAAGAACTTTATGAGACCTTTTACATTCCAGGAGAAAAAAATCATGTAAGAATCTCTTCCGTATGAAGTCCCCCTTGTTTATTTTTAAGCCTTGTTCCAAAGTCTAGAGCAAAAAAATTATTGGTTAAAAGTGTGATATGGTTTGGAAAGATATAATATTCAACGGAAAAGGAGTGGAATTTAGTCGCATACTAGCCCTGAGGTGACTCCACCATGAGGTGGACTACACAGGCACTAAGAGGATGGAACAATTGTTGTCAAGGTCCCAACCTCAAAAACAATAATTTATATGGAGTTATTTTGAGAAACTTGGTTTTGAGAAATGACATGAAGGTTTTGGAGAAAAGTAATTGACATTGGAGCAGGAAGAATGTTTTTTTCTTGTTTGGTTCAGGTTTGTTGTTGAAACTATGGTGGACGCTTTAGGGTTTCTATTTAATGCAGATTTTTTTGTTAGCCACAATGGTCTAGCCATTGTTTTTCTATCATCGCTTGATTTTAAGTTGTTGAATATCTAGTGGGTGGCTTGGAGAGAGCCATGAGGGGATAATCATGAATCATATGGTCAAGGGTTTGATAGCATAAGCATGTGTTGGGTATATTGATATATATGACTTTTTTCATAAAATACTTAGAATTGACGTGTATTTTTATAGTCTCTTTCAAGTATTTTATGAGGTCAACATCAGCGCAAACCCATTTGTTAGGTTGATAAAATTAGAAATTTTCATCTTTGCAACGTATTACACACCCAATAGTTTTAACAATATTTTGTATAAAATACTAGAGAGAAACCGAGAAGTCAAATATCTCAATCCAAACATGGACTTTAAAAGACATTTTCTTAATGATTTTAAACTCACAAGTCTAGGGTGAAAACCCCATAAGGGTATTTTGTAAGAATGAACAACTCAAATTGGATAGCATAGCTTGCATTTGTGATGGTTCGTTGAAGGAAAACATGAAAAATCCCTTAGTGAGGTTTCTGAGTCCAAAAACATGGATCTCATGGGGCTCCCAATGGTGCTTAATCCAGGTCTAGAGAGAGTCCTCCAAGGGGATATAATCCACATAATAAGAAATAAATTGGAATCATTTTCATACCATTTAACAACTAAGATGACAAAAATAATATTAAGCTAAACATTAACAAGCTAAGGATATATTGAATTGTTATCGCTTCACATACTTTTGGAACAAACTTTCGTGCTCGCTTGGATGTCATTCTCATCATTTTTTGCAATGGAAGTTACAATTCTGGATGAAGGCCATACCTATAGGCATAAACCACCCAAAGACGGTAATAATACCAAACTTAATGTGAGTAGTTCTTAAAAATCCTGCAGTGATGATGTGTATGAGAAATAAGGCTTAATAAGACAATGTAGTGAAGAGCCAATATAAAAAATCATAACATAGTAAGTTTCTCACATTTTCATTCTTCACATAAATTTTAATATCATTTGTTTTATGTTATAATCACTATAAAATCAACTCAAACATGCCTTTGCATGCAAAGAAAATTTGTCTCAATCTTCATTAATGTTATATTATCATTGTATCATTAATGTTAAGTGGAGCCACAAAATCAAGGTTTCCATATATAATTTTTCGCATATCACAATGATTAATAACTCCATTGTCTTTTCCTCAAAATTCCCCTAGATTTGTCTCAATCTAATTATACCATTGTATTGGGCTCAAAATATATAGTAACATCTAACTAGTATTAATTAAATAGTTATATCAAATACAATGTCTATAATAATGAAATTTTATTAACAAAGTGATTGTCACTTAAGATTTTATTTAGAATTTAATATATTAATTATTGTCACACACACACACACACACACACACACACACACACACACACACACACACACACACACACACACACACACACACACACACACACACACACACACACACAATTAAGTGTTTTTCCTACTCTTAGTGCATCTTCTCCTATTCATGATGGCTCCTTAGCCTTGACACCTCCTATGGTATGTTGAGCCCTTGCTCCTCCTGTAGCACCTTTTGCACATCCATCTCAATTTCCTTCACACATGGCTACTACTCATAGGCGTCGTCGCATCTATAGATTCCATATCCCACCTCATGGGGGAAACTCTTCACATTGGTCCCATGCTTCACATGATCCATCTAGACATATTTTGCACTCTCTTTCTCCACATGCTCGGTCTAGAACTATTTCATATACTTGGGATCATGCACTTTCCCGTCACCATCAAGTTGTATATTATGCTCACATGAGTATTTATTTTACAACAGTTGATCATGGTCTCTTTCCTAGTTCTTTGTTTGCATATATCCTTTTGGCATTTACACTTGGGGGCGTCCTAATTCCCCCACACCACCCAATGACACAATCTTGTTCTTGGTTCATACTTTACTATTTGGGGTTTCTTCATATAGACCTCACTTTGCAAACACACACACACACCTGGGGGCATCCTTATTCCTCCCTTTTATATGGTTCTCTTTTATGTATTTACAATCAAAAATCCAAAAACATTAGATGAGATCTTCATTGGATATATTCTTCCTTTCTTATATTACTCTATGTTACACCTTTGTTTATCATGTTACTATGGTTCATAGTATGTTTTATCATTTTTCATACAAAAATGCATGTTCACATGGTATCTTGAGGTGAGTGCAAGCCACTTATAGGTTGTTCCACAATGTATGATGTTTAGTCTTATCCATTACCAGTCATACTGAGGCTCATGGGGGTATCTACTTTTCTCACTTACTATCATGTTCTATCATTACAATATTGCACATTTTCATTCTTATATTCAGATATTACATTGTTGCATACTATTTATCTTTTTAAACATGTTAACGGGTGATTCATGTGTAGTATTTTCCTTGCAGGAATCATTCCAATCATGGTTATCTAATTTGTTTGTACCTTGCTTGTCATTGTTTTCGAGTTATTCCCTATGTTTACTTGTTACCTTATTTACACAAGCCTTGACAACTTTTATTTTCTTGTGACATCTTGAGTGGTGTCCCATGTATGGAACCAACTACTCGATGTGTCCTTATTTTTGTTTTCCCATATTCTCTTTCCTAGTTGTTATTTATGTGTGCATTGCTTATTTTTCACTAACACTTGTATGCTAGTATTTTCCCATTATTTTTCTTACGCCACTGTAGCTACCATGCATAGTCCCTATTCCCCCTACAGGATTCTTATATCACACATGGACATAAACTTTAGCCTTCCTCATTTGGGCTCTGTTCACTTTTATCCATCTCACACACCCCAAATGAGTGGGGGAAAATATTGGGTGAACCTTTTAACCCTCCTAACAGTTACAAAAACACAGACAACATGATTAGAAAAAAAATTAGTTACAAAACAAGTATTGAAATAGACTTGGATAAAATTCACAACCTAGACAGAAGCACCTAGAGTAGATAGGAACGGTGGGCACTAGTGTCCCACCTGAGCGCTCATGTCCTAGGGAAAAAAATAGTTACATAATAGTTTCAACCGTTGTAAAATTACAATATTCTCCAATTTCAACAGTTACATATCCAATTACAGATTACAATCAGTTACTAACAAGAACTAACTACTTACTCAGGAACCAAAACAAGAACTAAATAAAGGAATGGAGCCTAGGGCATATACAGGAAAACGATATGCCTAGAACAATGTGTCACTCGAGGTAAGTTACAAATTGGGTTTGTGATCATATGCATTGTCACTTATCCATGGGTAAGCATTAATGGTTAGAGGAAAAAATAGACCACTCTCCCAATACACTTTCCCTTAGCGGCAACAAGATGCATAAATCTGAATTTTAGCACTAGGACGATCAAATCCCTAGTTCAGTGATAGTACACCCAAATCCTTCATATTCTTCCAGTTATATCCTAAGCAACAATTCTACAAGTAGGAAAAATTTATGTCCCTTTCTCTTACAACATTTTGGGTGCACTTTAACCCCTTGGTTTAGATTTTTCCAAACATGCATTTCCATTTTACATACCTTTCAAGTTAAAGTTCAATTACATTTACCTAGAGCATTGAATACACTTGTCACACAAGTAGGGAAAGTGTACAGAGATGGGGGACCAAAAAGCAGTCAATTTTTTTATTTGAAGCAAAATGTGAGCGCGTTTTGTGAAAGCATGAGTGCGTTATGAATTATCAGGATTTGTAATTACCAATCCTAAAACGCAAGTGCGTTATAACTCGCTTGTGTCCCTATTTTCTATGTGGTATATGTGCTTTTGGGAGGGATATATTTACGAATAAGTGCCACTACAAGTATAAGTTTTTCATTTATTAATATTTATAATTTAAATTTATTTTAGTAAATATAAGAAATCAAGGTCACTTTGCACCTTATGGAACTAGTCTCAAGCTCCATCAATCACGTTTTAGAAGATAGTTTTTCATATTCTAAGATGGTCAGTACATAGGTATTTTTCAAGATTTTAGCATTCAGCCTAAAGCTTTTAGGGTTTAAATTCTACAATCAATTTCTATTTTGGGAAATAATATAGTCATTGTTTAGGTTTTGGGTCCTTTTTCATTATTTACTGACATTAGTAGGAGTGTTAAATGTCTCAAAATTAGAAATTACAAACCTCACAACTTCCAAAGGTAGCGACAATTGCTCGAATATATGGACTCATGCAATTCCTTATAACACATAATACATCAAAAAACTTATGTAATTTTTTATCAATTCAAATAATCAAGGGAATGGTCATCATGAGGTCTGTGAAGAATCTCAAACATCACGAGGATAAGGGGTGAAATTAGAAAAATCACGAGGTCTATGAAATATCTGAAACATCAAGAGCTTCATCGAGATTCAAATCATCAAGGGAATGGTCATCAGGAGCAAGATAAGAGAATTTCACCATGAGTGATGGTGGAAATCATCTCAGGCTCATAAAAAATGCATATTCTATGAGATTTTTTATAAACACTTAATCGATGCTTGGTAATGAAATCACATCTTGCAATTCAAGGAGGTAGAATCTGCATTGTTTCAGTACATTGTGGAGGTCAAGAACATGGAATTCATTCTCAGATATTCCTCCAAGTTTTATTCAGGAATCAATCCTTATATAATGAGGAGGGAACCTATCTCCATGAGGAGAAATTGAGAAAGAGGGTGTCCAAACATCATAAGCATGTTTCCACTCAGGTGACATCTTGGGCAGGGAGGTGAATTATGAGATTAAGAAGATATCATCATGTTCAAAGGTGAAAAGTGAGGCTCAAGGAGTGAATTAATGAGTATCATATCTTGACTCTACCATTGTGTCCAAATCTCTTCGAGAAACAAATCAAAATGAGCTAGTCAGGCTATTGAGGCATACATGACCATCATGTGTGAAGGATCAAGAACTCACCTATTCTCATGAGAGGGATATGCAAAAGAAGTGTATGAGCATCCTAAATTTGATTCCATTCAAGGATTATTTTGAATCATATAAGGGTAAGAAGATGATATTCATATGGATATGTTGTCATGTGAATTGACTAACCCAAAAATGCAAAACTTAAACCATGAAAACCAAGCCACAATGTGAAATCTTGCTCCCAAATCTTCTTGAATCCCTCTCTGGACCAACCTGCCTCCTGTGTCATGATCACCTTGTCCTTGAAGGTATTCCTAATGCATTTGGTTAACATGTGTAATTGTGAAAAAAGGTTTAACAAGGTCCGTTATTCCATTCATTGAAGTCTTCCGTAAAAGATACTAATTCTCTGGCAAACCTAGAAAGGCCAATTTTTGCCATTTCGGAGCCTGTGTGCATCCTCCAGGAGGGTTATGAAAATGTCTTAGGTATCCAAAGGTGGTATTTGAAATCCTTGAAGATGTTAGAAGAATTTTAGCCAGATTTAGGAAATGTTTTATCTTTCAAGGATAGTTTGTTCAACAAAAGGTTTTCAAGTGCACAAAATGAGCAGTCAAATTGTGAACCTTGACTTCTCCAGCTGATTCCAGGAGCTCCATAAGGAGTTAGGAGGAAAACAATTAGGAACCGGAAATATTTAATAATCCTTTACATTGTGGGAGCATCCATTTTTATCCAAGGCCACCAAAGGTGATGCTAGCAATCATCTCATGCTCTCAAGCAATACATACCTCACAAGAGTGTTACTAAACACTTAATTAGTGCTTGGTAATGAGCTCAATACATTATGGAGTTCAGGAACATGTGATTCACCTTCAAGTTCTAATTCCACGTGGATAAAATTGATCAAATGGGTGTTCTCCGCAATGGTATCAAAGTCTTCTCTGCAATGGTGTGACTCAAGAAGACTCATAAGTTTTATAATCCAATTCTAGGTAGATTTATCTTCTAAGAATCCTTATCAACTGAGATATTAATATTTTATTTTTGAAACCCAAAAATAGGATTTTAGATAACCTCATCAGGATAAAATTCATATTTCTTATAATACACACCCTTCTTGACTCATTTACCTATTGAATAAGCTTTAGGAGGATTAAATTCAAGTTTCTTCTTTTATAATCCAGATCTGTGGATGCCTGATATGCTCCCAACATTAAGCTTTAGGTGAGAAAAACGATGAGAGGTAAAAAACACGGTCAAGGTTGGAAGTAAATGCTAGATGTCATGAACTACCACTGTATATTTGTAATGAAATTACTTAGATAAATTTGAATATCAACAATAATAGAACACCAAGAACACCAAAATGTAGATAAATGATCACAATATGCAAGTATAAGTTATAGGACTAAGGGCGTAACAATATTTAACCCCTTTCCTCTTGATAGACATCAATATGTGCCTCCTTCCAGTCATTGTGCATCCTTCCTCTGACTATCCCACCTTCGGTTCAAACTTCACTCTGGCTCAGAGGAAATTCCTAACAAGGTTTTAAATTTTTGTTAGTGTGCAAGGATGATTACCTGTCGACATTAAAATTTTCCTCTGTAATTTCTATTTTATTATGTATGTATTAGGAATATGATGTTGTTAAGTATAATTAGTAGTGGCGTCCAATAGAAGATAACGACGCCTCAGTACGGTGTCGCCAATAAAGTAGAGTACGGTAACAGTCAAAGTAGACTTAGGAAACTTGTAAAAAGTAAATATCATTCGTAAGTGGTCCGGTAATGTTAAACATGTCAAAGTTTGGTTGTAAGTAGAGAAGTAGATTCTACATGATTAATTTTTTTTAGAAATATTATATTTGTAATAGAGGACAAAGCATCAAAGTGATGTCATAAATCACTTTTGTGTATTTTATTTGTGGAAAAGTCTAAAAAGGTGGAACCCATGTGAGATGATAAGGTTTATCTTATCTTAGGGAGATAAGCCTACATGTGAGAAAGGCAAGAGTTTAGGCATGGAATATGAATGGTGCAGAAGATATTTCCTATCCCACCTTAGATCAATAGGGTGGATAAGTCTGAATTCCTATGCAAATCAAAGAGGCCACCCCCCTCATTTAATATGGAGAAAAAAGGAGCTGAGAAATATTCCTATGAGTAAGTGTCATAAAGGAAGTCATCATTCCAAAAGATGAAGGAAACCTATTTCTAAAGAACCATTAAGAGGTGTTCAATACTGTAAGGATTTCTCCACTTACGTGATATATTGGCCAGGCAAGTGAATTAAGTAAACTTGGAAATATCATGCCTGAGATTGTAACAATTTCATGTAATGAATGAATAATTTACACTAATATTTCAATTTGTACATCATTCAACTAAAGAATATAATAAAACCCTAATTATCAAAGAGAGGGTTATCATTTGTTGATTCGTAGTTTCCATTTTCCATGAGACAAAGACTGAAAAGCTATGCATTAGGAATAATCATCAGCACGATCAAGTTCCCTGATAAATTATCATAGGATCAAGCCGGAATTGGTGATGACATACCCAAGGTGAAAAATTCAATTTGAGGTCTGATTTAATGAAGAATAACTTACTCCGGAGGCCTAAAAAGGTATTCAATTTTAATCCATTTTACATCTGGTAAACAAACTTCTGGAATGATCATGGAAATTTTAAAGCATCTAAGGGTGATTTTGAAGATAATTGAAGGTGTCTGAAGTAATTTAGGAAAAATCGGGAAATAAATTATCATTCAGGATCCATCTGTTCAACAATGTAGTTTAGTGTGTAGGGAATGAGAGCTTCAATGATGGTTATTTTATGCAAGATTCCAGGATAATCCCAAATGACTTGTAGAAGGGAAAAAAATATGTGCATCGAAATATGTAATAGACAATCACTTGGATAACGAGTGTAATCAGGAAAATCACGAGGACTGTGAAGGATCTGAAACATCAAGAACCTCAATTAAATTCAAGTCATCAAGGGAACGATCATCATGAGCATGATGAGAAAGAATCACCATGAGTGGTGATGGTATTCATCTCGAGCTCACAAACAATATATCTTTGAGATTGTTTCTAAACACTTAATCAATAACTTGACGATATGCTCAAAATTGCAATTAAAGAGTGGCTCAAACAAGTACTTCAACCCAGTTGGATTCAAGAATACAAAGAGGAACTCACCCTCAAACAATTCACCTCAAGTATCATTTGGGCGGTGGTATCAATGACTTCCATATAAGAATAAATATATACTGAGAATGTAAGGGTGTAAATAAAGTAACAGATAGAAAGTAACAAAAGGTGATATTATAAGACATGTTAATCCACTCATGTGACATCTTAAAATCATATGAAGTGAATTATGAAGTTAAAAAGGGTTACTCAAATGCATGATTTAAAGTGTGAAATAGGGAAGCTGAATGGAGAATTGAGGATCATCATATATTGAATCTTCCATCATGTTCAAACCTCTTTAAGGAAAAATCCAAGATGAGCTAGTCAAGCTACATAGGCATTCAGGACCAACATATGTGAAGGATCAAGACATCATCTATCTCCATGAGAGGCATATGAGCAAAGAAGTGTATGCGTATCTTGAAGTTGATTCTATTCGAGGAGAATTCTTGAACCAAGAGGGGTAAGAGGATGATATTCATATAGAGAATCATGTATGTAATAATGATAAATCATTTAAGTTTCACTTGATGTCACTCAATTGGTAGTGTTCTTAAACACTCATTTGAGCCATGTAGTGTGATCACACTTCAAAGAAGGAAGGACGTTTCAACCACCTCATTTCACTCCAACATGTGGCCACATGATAAGAATATCATTTAGTGAGAAATCCTTCCATCTACATGGTGAATACATATTTCAGTAAGTGATAGATAATCAAAAAATGGTTTGAGCATCATGGAGTTTATTTTTGATCACTAAGGTTAATTGTGGAGGCCTAGAAAAGTAAGAGAGTGATCCTCTCTCTTGCCTTGTAATTAGAAGAGAGCATCCTATTCCCATCACAATAAAGATCTCATAATAATGTTTCTAAACACTTAAGTCATCACTTGATGTTTTATAAACATGATTTCAACTCATGGTAACTCATTTTTACCACTTTTCATGTTATGAAGTTTTGTCACTCAAAAACACAACCTGGGGTGTTATGAAGGTGTTTTCAAGTCACAAAATTTGGCCCCATCCTCGTGATATCCTCACCCATGGTAAATAATAGTCTATTTATGAAAATACCCATTCTGAGAGGTATTTATCAACATTTACAAATATTCACCTATCATTATGTGGTGACCATCTCTCTAGAGCTTTCCAATTTAGGGCCATTTTTGTTGAGAACCGAAAGGGGAAGCTACACTGTTTTGAAATTCTTCATGAAATATTCAAGTATTAGAGAAAAATGGATGTTACAACATTTATTAGGATTCAAATATCTTTCTAGTGCCTATTTTTTTCCTCCTAATTCCTTACGAAGCTTCCGAAATCATCTGGAGAAGTCATATTTCACCATTAGAGTGTTTGTTCCCTACACTTAGAAAACCCATTGTTGAGCATATTGTCCTTGAATGATAAACAATTTCCTAAATATTTCTAAATTTCCTTAACACTTCAAATATTCCCTGACATCACCTTCGTATGCTTATTATATTTCTTTAAGTCTCCCAGAGGGCGTTTGATTAGCTCATAATGGCCTTTTTAGGCCTCTAGAGGAAGTTATCTTCCATCAAGTCACAATAAACTCATCAATCATCGTATTCAACCATCCATGCATATTGAAAAAAAACATTAAAACCTTGTTAATAATTTATTTTGAGTGAGGTTGAGAGTGGTACTTAGGAAGGGTGGCCAGAGGAAGGATTCACCAATGACCAGGAAGCAAAATATTCAAATTGTGGGCTTAGTTTTCATGCTCAAAGTTTAATTTTTTCATACCATACATTTTATATGACAACACCCTCTTACCAATTTCACCAAATTCCTTTTTTACAATGCATGAAATTATTTCATTGGTGTCTTGTCGATATATGAAATTATTTCAAGGGTTTCTTAGAAATAAGACCAAAGGATTTATGAAAAGCATTCCTCTTAATGTTGATGTAGATTTGATTACTTATGAAGTATGTGGCACTTAAATCAACCTTCCTACTCCTACACTAGGGTGAGAATATAACTAATTTTCTTAGCATAAATCTTGATGAAAGTCCCAAGTTTCTTTCTCCATAGAAAGTAAATGAATGTCTGGAAGATTTTGCAAATTTTCACCTAATCCTACCCTAACTTTTATTGAGTGTTATAAATATATCCCTAATGTGATGCAGATTCTTTTAGCTTCTAACTCTTCAAGTTACGTCTTATTCTTCTATTTAAAAAATGAAGATATTATTGGGTCCTTAGATCATCTTCTTGCCCACACCTTACTATTGTTAATCTATATTATAAGAATCAAAGGATTATATATATACCAACATGGGAACCAAGGTCATTCCCTTGCATTTCAGGTTATTGTGAGGATCAGGCTCAGAGTGGTCACTCTTAAGTGGAAATGCATTCCATAAGCTTGTAAAGTAGGTATTCATCCATAGTATGATTATACCATATTCTAAGAAAAAATTAGGGATTCAACTCCATGCTCATGGGAAAATTCATGAGTCCATATACTTGATCAATTGTCGCTACCTTTGGGAGTTGTGAGGGTTTTATAAATAATCTAATTTTGACACGTTTAACACTCCTACAAATGTTAGTAAACAATTGAAAAGGCCCCAAAACCTAAATAATGACTATATTCTTTCACAAAACAGATATTGATTGTATAATTTAAACCCTAAGAAGATTTAGGCTAAATGCTGAAATTCCTGAAAAATACCTATGTACTGACCGGATTAGAATATGAAAAACTATCTTCTAAACTTCATGACAGATGGAGTTGTGAGACTAGTTCCATAAGGTGCAAAGTGACCCTAATTTCTATGAATATTTACTAAAATAAATTTTTAAGCTATAAGTTTTTATTTTATTGATATAGAATCTAGATTACTAAAAAAAAACTTATACTTTAAATTTATTTTAGTAAATTTATCCCTCCCAAAAGACATAAAACATTCATACTTAAACACATCTTATTGTAGTAAATATATCCCTCACCTCACATATACCACAGAGCTTAAGTTCTAATGTGAGCACGTTTGATCTTCTTTGGGTTTTAAATTCCCAATCCAAAGTCTTGGATTGCCTTGGATATCCAAACCTAAGGTTTGGAGTGTGTATTGCATGAATAAATATGTGTTTGACAAAAAAAACAAAAACATCAAAATCTCAAGTGTACACCCCAAGAAATTCATGCACGTTATAACATAATATTAAAAACAATATACTATGATGTCAAGATCATGTTTTACCTTGGCGATGATATACTTCTTTCTAAAATCTGATTAGTTTACCAGGAAACTTTCATCCATAATTTCTTTTACTAGTGCCTTCTTTTCTTGCCAAAACCTATGCATACGTTTTGGTGCACAATTTATGATTTTTTCATCCAAATTTTTAAAAAAATTGTTTCGTCTAAATTCCATTCTACATGCATTAAAAAAAAACAAAAAATAGACTATTTTTCTCAAATTTACGGGGGTGTACACATAAATATTTCATTTTCAGGATGTGCTCACTTTGAAAGTTAGTAAAAAAAAATATTCATCCAAAAATTATGAAAAATTAGTGAGACCTCGTACATGATATTAGCTAAATTTATACTAAATGGATTTGAAAAATAATTTATAGAAATCAAAAAATGGGGGGGCACACACACAATAGGTTCTTATATTTTTTACACAAAAATAGACCTTCTTTGTGTGTGCAACATTTGACCCTCTTAATCTCCACCATTTAAAAAAAATAGTAGTTTAGAAACTGGATTCCAAGCTCTACGGTACTTATTCTTATTACTTAGTCAAATTTTTAGCATATGCATGCCAAATTATTAGATGAAATTCAAGTTTTGCTGATTTGAGGAAAAATGTGTCCACTTTTGACCCCCTTTTCGTCCCCCATTTCCATGCACTTACCCAGTAACCATGAAGTAAATCTCAAGAATACTTTGGAAAAAATGATATTCCAAGGAACTACACGCACAAATCATTATCACACCACACATGTAAAGGTCGCCCCTAGGATCCTTATCCTTTCCTCTCCTTAGAATTTCATGGTACAAATTTTGTACTTTTCCATTCAGCACACTACAACACCCATTCGGCACACTATTGTGCACATTACTCTCTTAATTCCCCAAGGTAGGCTTTTATTTTCTAATTTATGCGACCAAATCCCTATTCACCAACATAAAGTGGGAGAAAATGCAGTCACTAAATCACACACTTACTATGTACATTTAGCCTCTAAAATGTATATGCATGATTCCTAAACAAGATAATTACTCATTAACACCCCTTTACTTTTCTTTGATATTACTTTTATCATTTTCATCTTTATTGCTTGTCGTTTCTAATTGACAACTTATAGTTTTGCATACCGATCGAAATCCATACTAGTCTGACCTTTTTAGCACCCTGTATAGAAATTCCCATTAGGGACAAGAGTGTCTGGGTGCTACTATCTCCTTTAGGTGCCTCTATCCTCTTTGTGTCCTTTTATGATCTTTTGAATGTTACTTCTTTCTTGTCTTCATTTATCACCCTTGGTCGGCCTTTCACTTATTAATAACAAAACTTAAGCAAAGGAATTGTGTGTGTGTGTGTGTGTGTGTGTGTGTGTGTGTGTGTGTCTTATTTAACCTCATTAGGGAGGCAAGCATTCAAGAGGCATATACATCTACAAGGAGCTAATATTTTATATCTACTACGTCAAGGAATACATTTTGGACTGCATAGGGGGAGCTATTTTGAATTCCATACTACACATTTGCATTGGGAAAAAGTAGTTATAGACCACTATTCTTTGTGTAATTGGCATGAGGGAAACCTAGCTCAAGGGACACAATTTCAATCACACACCACAAGAACTACATGGAGTCTGAAATGTAGTGCAATGCGCGGAAACAAGATCACATCAGGTTAACCATCGGGGTTAGTCTAACTCTTTCATATGCATATTTTTATTCATCTAATGTACACTTAAGCATTGTGCAGGTGGTGACATATAGCAAACCAAAAGTGGAAAGAAGCAACCTAGAAAGAACTAGGTCCGCTTTCACTTCCAGGACACTATCACCAAGTTCAAAGAGTGGTGTCTAGTCTGGTACCGTCCTCTTTTCGACGGTATTGTCTGATGCCCTTTTAGATCACAGTTTTCCAGATGAATAATAAATAACCCAGAATCTACCTTTCCAACTATTTTACCAGTATGGAATCAACCCAGGTCTTCGGTTACAAGTTGAGTCATTCAACAAACCCTATCTATCACTCTTGTTTGTATTTCCTTTATTTGATCTTGCACATTTATTGTTTTATCTATTTGGTCAGTAGTGTCCTTACTTTAGATTTAATTGTATTAAATCAATTAGCCCATTTTCAAATCATAATTGGTATGAAATTCATATTTGCAAGAGGACTAAAAAACAAGGATTAAATAAAACTGTTAGTGATTATGTGCTTCAATTTAAGACTATGGTTACCATGATGACTTAACAATAAATAGATATTGAACTTCAAAGTTTTTTTGCAAATAGTTTTCTTCTTGTGATTTAGGAAAAAATGTTCTTTAACATATATCATTCTATTGATGAACTTTTCATGTTTTTAGAGACTTTGAAATTAAGTTGTTAGATGAAAATTTGCTTTAGTATGGTTCGAATGCTTCAACCTCCAATGCTTAAAAATTTCCAAACAAATTAAAATTTAAGGTTGTAGTTAGTAATTAGAATGATTTTCAACCAAATAATGATGATAAGAGTATGGTGAATACCATATAAACACCATCTAATAAGTTCATTTTTCCTTAAGAAAGAGAGCATAAGAAATTCGTTACACTAGCGAAATTCCACATAATATCTTGAAGATATTGTTTGAATGCAACATGATTACTTTTCCTCTAGAAAAATAATGTGATCATTCAAAACCATTTCCTATAAAAATGTATTCCCGTGCATCTTTTACTATCATATAATTTTTGAGAATTCTTTAAATATACGCATTACCTTGAAACATAAGATAGATCTCGTTGACAATAATTAAATTTAACTCTATGGAGAAAATAACAATTTGAATGAAAGAGTGGTTCCTCACAATAAACAATTAAATATCATTACTAACCCTCTTCCAAATCACAACCACTAATCAATTGACAAAGGAGATGTCCACATGATAGAAAAACAAAATCATAATAAATTTATGATAGAATATGATGTGTATCCACTTGATGGTTTTATAAGAGTGAGATTCTAAGTGATAGTTCATAAAACAAATCTTTACTCAAAATCTTTCGTAGGTAGAAATACAAATAAATAATAATGGTTTATGATGGTTAAAGCTTGAATATTTGAACTGAATAAATTATTTATAGTCACAGATAGTCTAAGCTTTAAATAATATATTTTGGCATATGCTCTACAGTTATTATGATAGGTGATGGTATTAGTAGAGAGAATCTTGGTTGTATTATCTTTCCTATCAAAGTGGGTCTAAAGAAAATTCACAAATTATATTCCAAGTGATATTCAATGATGAATTTTATAATGCTTTGTTCAATATATTTAGGATACATCAAATGAAAACAATTCCTACTGCTCTATACCAAATGCTTAAAATTTGGGCATAAAAGTAAAGTGATTGTAATTAAAAGAGACATCATCTTTCTAAAAAACAAGTTCAAGATGAGGTTTTATATAAGGGATTACCAAAATAAGAACCAATATTATACGTAAGGTGAGAGAGCATAAAGGTCAAGTACACTAGCCTCTCCCAACAAGAGTGTTCCTACCACAAACCATCACTAATACACAACTAAAATAACTAAAAGATTATTATTCAAGATAATATCAATGAGAAAGATTGCTTAGTGGAAAATGTTATAGAAGAAGATGATGATTTATCATTCCTTGATTCACATGTGCCTCAACACCATGTGTTTACTTTCTTATGATCCTGTTGTTTCTTCTTATACATCTTTTGATGATAATTATAAATCGTTTGATTATGATATTATTGGTCATCTTTTTTTCTAATGACTTATGCTTAAAATATATATATATATATATATAGAAATATATATATATATATATATATATATATATATATATATATATTTGCTTCTTGTTTCTTTATTTTTCATGAAAACTTATTTAAATATTCCCCAAACCCATAAGAAATTATTTATTATTATTACCCACTTTAGCTTTTATTTTCCCTCATTTTTCCAATTCTAACTTGTGTTGGGCCTATTTTTTCCTTTGTATCCCATCATTATGTCAAAGTTTCTTTGGAATCGACTTCATTACTCGTTTATGTTTCAAAAATTTCATGGATTGTTTTAATCTTGGTTTACATCTTGTCTTCCTTCCAAATTATTTATCACATCTCGAGCATCATTTTCAAGTTTTTTTTATTATTGTGTTGCATTTTTCTTCCTTTCAAATTGTAATGTCACATTTTGAGCCTCATTTTTGAGTTGTCATTACTCTAGTTTTCTCCTTTTTACTTTTATGCTTTTGGGTGAGTGTAGCAATTTGGGGAACCAAAAACGGATCATAAATGGGTGTCATATTGCAAAAAACAACAAAATCTCAACTTGTAGGGATTATTAGCAATGCACGCACTCAAAATTAGAAAAATTTATATAAATATGAATCGTAGCAACTAGAATCTAGTTTCTAAACTACTAATTGTTTTTAAAAACAGACAAGTTTAGCTATATTAAACACTCAAAATTCTATGACTTGGTTTTTTTTTTTTTTAAACCTATAAGATTGTACTCTGTTTGCCCGTGATTTGGATGACCAAATCTTGTTTTTTTTTTCCTTTGGTGAAAAGTTAGATGCCGTTGTTTATCTTGGGATGGATTTTATTTTGTATTTTTTCGAGCAATATTTTTTTTATGATTTTTTCCGTGTAAGTGGTATGAACAAATTTAGAAAATGGAGCATTTTTCGTTTGCCCGCCATAACTATATCAAAAAATATCAAAATCAAATACTTTTTTTAATGTGTATAGAATTTTTCCACACTTGGGATGATATAGGTTTTATCACATTCTGGCAAGCGAAAAAAAATTTGCAGTCTTAAACGGAGACATGAACATTCATGGGAAAAAATGTCTTAAAGACCTACTATTAATAAAAAAATTATAAAATGATATTTATCTTATTCTATTCACTTTAAAACCAATATTTCTACTAAGCTAACAGTTTCCCCTATGCGATGGTACCATTTTTGTGAGATGTTTTCTATTTTTAGACAAGGTTCAAGTCCGTGGAAGTAAAAATTTGAATTTTTTAGCCTTTCACACACCATAATGACCTCCCATATCTCTGGTTGGGGGAAAAACAAATATTTCCCGAGCCTTGAGGGTCGACTTTGATGACACAGAAATAACTGTGATCGCGATTTATAAACCGTGATTGGGGTTCTAAATAATAGAACCGTAGTTGCGCTTTACAAACCGTGATCATGGTTATTAAATCATATTTACACAAATCCCAATGTTTGAATTACCATGTGATTTTTACTGTTTGGCCTTACTGTACAAATTACTATGAATTTTTTTCATTTTCTGCATGTTTTTCTTATCATCGGAAGCAAAAGATCATGGGAGACAAGAAACAAATTCAATAAATGAAATAAATAAGTAAGTAAACACTAGACGAATTAGACACACAAAGAGTTCAAGATGCTAAGCGAATGCGGAAACTTCGTAAATCAAGAACAGGTTCATCTTCAACCCCTACTAGTGTAATCAATGAGGAACCAAGTAATGTTTCTACTGTCCATGTTGAAGATAAATTCAACACTCATGATGAAGATTTTTTTACCATCAATATTGAAGATGAATTAAATACTCGTGATGTAGCTAATGTTCAAATTGAAGGAGACAATGAAAATGTGAATCAGGAAATTCAGGTTAAAACCATAGACAAGCAAAATTTGACAAAAACACCTCGTAGGATTTTACGTAAGAGACCTAATTATTTTATTGAAATTGATGAGAACATTTTGAAATCCATGTCTGACAAACTTTTTGAACGGAAAATCAAAAGAAAAGCCATTGAAATTTGGGATAATCATTTTGAAATTTTAAATGATTCCCAAAGATGTCAAATGTTGGTTAGTTTGATGAAATTGAATAAAATGAGACCTACATTAAACACCTTAGGATTGAAAACATCTAATATATGTGGTCAAACCTCTACAATTGTTAAAAACCTTCATGATGTATATCATATTGTTGGTGTCAAGAGACGCACAAGGGATAGTAATGTTGTGCGTCGTGTACTTGCTACTAGTGTTGTTAGTGAATATACAAAAAAAAAAAATTTGATTAGGCAAACAAGTTCAATGCTTAAAGTTAATTAAAAAACTCTAATGAAAGAAATTGAAAGGCATAATATCCTTAAATCACCCAATAACACTAATTTTTTGGCATTTTTTGCTAGAGCACCGCGTAAGGATAAAGATATATTTGATGTTATAAGAGAATTTGTTATTCAATTTTGGCATGATAACACCAGAGTTTCACCTAATACCAGAGATGTTGTAAAATAGAGAGCTGGTTCTACTAATCGCGAACCACATCCAAAGCATTTCTTAGATATGACTCAAACTCAATTTTTTTGTAAGTTTTAATAGGAGCATCCAGAAATTAAAATTAGTCAACATTTTCTTGACATTTTGAAACCATTCTATGTGAAAATCAACCATGCTCGCACCATTTGTTGTTGTAGGAAACATGTTGAATTTGCAATGCATTATGCTAAATTTTTACATATTCATTCTGATTTTCATTCTAAAACTATGTTACTAAAATGTAGTGTTCAAGTTCCTCTAATATCTTCCAGGGATTTCATTCTTATGATATTTTGTGAAAGAGAAGTTGGACAATTTTTTTATAGTAAAGATTGTTTAGATGGAAGTGGTACGGGTGACAGATTACCTAAATTGGAAAGTTGTATCCATGAGAAAATTGGAGGTGCAATAGAACATAATTTAGTTGAGTTTGATAAATATAAATCAATACCATACCAATCAAAAGATAGAAAGGATTCTAAATGATGTGAGCTAGTTACAGAACATATGCTCGTTTTTTAATTTATGAGAAAATTGAAGAATGAAATTATTTATGAGTATGCTAGGCATACACACATATATCGAAGGTTGGATGAACAATTCAAGATATGCAAGGACACATTTATTATTGGTACTATTTTTTCAGTGGTCGATTTTGCAGAGAATTACACGTTATAACCACAAATAGAGGTTCAATTGCAATATTACAACTCAGTACGAGTTGCCATTTTTGTGCATTTAACATTTATACATTCTCCTTACAGTACAAAGAATGATCAAAAATTTATAAGATAGTATCACTTTTATATCAGTGATGATCGTACTCATTCTACTGAATTTTTGCAAGGGTATTTCCAGTTATTTTATAGAACCTTTTCTGATAGGGACATCCACTTCAATAAACATTATATATGGCCAGATAATTGCATGTATCAATTTAAGAATGCATGAATGTTTTATTGGATGAGAACAATGCACTTCAAGATGGGTGTGCAACATATTTGGAGTTTCACTGAGGTTGGACATGGAAAATAAGAGCATGACGGTGTAGGGGCATGTGTGAAAAGAGCTCTTGTAAGAGAAGCGTTGAAGTACAAAGATGGTGCTAAATTGAAAGATGCAAAGAAGATAGTTGAATGGTGTATTGACAGCATGGCCTAAGGTTCTCAAGAAAATTCCATAGTTCGTAGATATTTTCGGTTGATAGAGGAACAAAAAATTGTTAACTACGAGGATTGTATGACACTCACAGGGTCCAGTGATCTGCACTCATTTTGTATCTCAGACACTACTTCGTGGGCCACAAGGACAAGAAAGTTGGTGTGTTTTTGTGCATCTTGTATCAATTTTTTCACTAATGAGTGTGATTCACAAGAATGGGTGGATGGATGGATTTGTAGGCCTCTAACTCCACTTCCCAATTATCAACCTCCACATGAATTACTATTTGTTTCTCTAGATGAATTTGCAACATCCAAGGACTTTGATGAAATTTATATTTTGGTGCGACAAGGTAAATGGTTATTTACAATTTTTGTATTGAGTTATGTCCATTGAAATTAATATGTAATTTAAATTTGAGTTAAAACCTTTATTTTTTTTGTAGGACATGTGTTTGTAGTTATTGCAACAGAAGACAACAAAGAAGGAAAAAACTATTTTTATGTCATTGCATCGAGGAAAGAAAGAATATTATTTCTCCTGTTATAGATGGCAAAGTTATTGAGTACCCTACAGGGTCAGTGGTAGTTATTGGAACTTGACTTCGATGGTATCCATTAAAAAAATCTTTTTGGGGGTTAAACCATACAACAGTGTTACACAAATCTATAATCAAATAAAGCATACAAGAAATGAATGCGGAAATAAACTAGAAGATAAAATAAATAAGAGAAAGATAACACCAGATTTAATGTGGTTCACCTAGTGTGGGCTACATCCACCAAGAAATGACCAATATTATTATTTAGTGATTTACAAAGGAAATACAATGAAGATCTACTTTCTTCCAACACCTCAAAGGATGTTCAATGCTTTTCCCTCACTCAATTACTCTTTCTTTCTCATCAAGAAAACTAACATGAAAACAATCGTTATTTTCTTCTCTCATACCCTCATACAATGCATACATGCATATATATCTATTATGGGCAACTAACTATGCTTTTACAATCAATAAATCATCTTTAAAGGAAAATATTTATTATAATTCTCATTTAAAGAACAAAAGCCATCGCACAGGTGAACGATGTCGGTCGCTTCCTGATTGATGTTGGTCACTTCTTAACCAATGTCGATTTCCTCGTGACCGATATCGGTCACTGTCAAAACCAATAACATGTAAAAGCAAGCTTCTTTTGAAGAAATTAAGCTTCACACTCAATAATCTCCCACTTAGAAATCAATTGTTGCATTATACTGTGTATCACCATCCTTGGTTCCTTTTCCTTGGCCCATTTCTTCCTCTTCAAGTCTCAAACTCGAAGACCAATAGAAGTGGAGTGAAGCTCCAACTTCTCCCTTACCAATGGCTTTGTTAGCATATCCACAGGGTTCTCATCCATATGGATTTTCTCTAACTTCAGTTTCCCATCCTCCAACACCTGTCGTATGAAGTGATACCTCAACTGAATATGTTTCATTCTTGAATGAAATGTTGAGTTCTTTTCCAGATGGATCACGCTCTGACTATCACTGTATAATCTGCAATCCTCTTTCTCCTTACCCAACTCTTCCATGAACCTACTCATCCATATCATCTCCTTGCTAGCTTCTGTAGTTGTAACATACTCTACCTCTGTAGTAGACAAAGCCACAACCTTCTACAATTTCAAAATCCAACTAACTGTCATTCCACCTACTATGAAAACATATCCAGTGGTGCTCCTCCTGCCATCCAAATCTCCAGCCATATCTGAATCAACATAGCCACGTAAATAAGTATCTAACCCTCCATAGCATAACTCCATGCTGGATGTCCCTCTCAAATACCTGAGAATCCATTGGACTACTTTCCAATGTTCTTTACCTAGATTAGCCATAAACTTGCTCATAACTCCCACTACCTGTGCAATGTCTGGTCTAGTACAAACCATGGCATACATAAGACTTCCTACTGCTGAAGCATAGGGAACACGTGCCATGTACTCAACCTCCTCGTGTGATGAAGGACACTGATCTTTGCTCAATTTGAAGTGTCCAGCCATAGGTGTACTAACAGGTTTTGAATTTTGCATGTTAAACCTTTCCAACACCTTATTGATATAAGCCTCCTGAGACAAATACAACTTCTTGTTTTTCATGTCTTGGTGAATTTGCATGCCAAGGATTTTCTTTGCAGCTCCCAAATCCTTCATTGAAAATGTGTGAGCTAACCTTTCTTTAAGTTTACCAATGTCCTACATACTAGATCCTGCAATCAACATATCATCCACATACAAGTAACAAAATAACATAGCTCCCATTTTCAAGCTTCTTAAAATAAACACAATGGTCAGATTCACATCTCATATAACCATGCTCATGCATAAAACTGTCAAATCTCAAATACCATTGCCTTGGAGCTTGCTTGAGCCCATATAGGCTCTTTTTCAATTTACACACAAGTTTCTCCTTACCCTTGACTTCATAACCAAGTGGTTGCTACATATAAATCTCTTCCTCCAAATCACCATGAAGAAAAGTTGTTTTAACATCAAGCTGTTCTAAATGCAAATATTTTGTTGCAACCAAACTTAGAACAGTATGAATAGAAGTCATCTTAACTACAAGAGAAAAAATCTCATCAAAGTCAATACCTACTTTCTGTGCAAATCCCTTTACCACAAGCCTCACCTTGTACCTTTTTAGTCCACCCTCTTCTTCCTTGATTCTATAAACCCATTTGTTCTGTAGAGTTTTCTTACCTGCTGGCAACTTGACCAAATCCCATGTCTGATTTTGTTCCAAGGAGTCCATCTCCTCATCCATGTCATGCTCCCACTGCTCGTGGGTATCTACCTACATTGCTTCTTCAAATATTTCTGGTTCACCACTATCAGTCAATAATAAATAAGAAAAGGAAGGTGAAAATCTCTCTGGAGGTCTACTTACTCTTTGTGACCTTCTCACTGAGATCTAGGGTGTCTGGGGCTCATTTTGTGTCTGTTGCACATTCATGTCAATCTATGTCAGTGAATGACACCAGTCACCTGTAACCGACCGTAGTTTTGTAACCAACCACAGTTCCTCTGTTTGTCAACCGATTGCGGTTGCCTTACTGACATCGGTTCTAAGAGTACCAATGCCTGTTCCTGTAGCTATCTGTTCTGAACCTGATCTTGTCTATCGATGCCAGTTAGCCTGACTGACATCAGTTTCTGTAGAACTGATGTCGGTGTCTGTGGATGTCTGTTTTAGGTCTGAAAGTTGATTTTCCTTCAAAATCTCCTCAACCTTTTCATGTTTAGGCACCAAAACCTGATCCTTGTACATTCTTTTTTCATTCCAATCAACGTCACAACTCCTAACAATCTTAGAATCTTCTAAATCCCAAAATCGATATCTGAAATCACCAGAGCCATAACCAATGAAAGTACATCTCTTAGATTTAGCATCCAACTTCTTCCTATTTTCCCTATCAACATGCACAAAAGCTTCTGAGCCAAAAACTCTAAGAAAAGAAAAATCTACCTCTTTTCCAGACCAAGCTTCTTCTGGTATTCCACCATCCAGTGTTGTTGAAGGCCCACGGTTGATCAAGTACATTATTGTATCCATTGCTTCTGCCCAAAATTTCAAAGGAAAGCCGGCATGTATCCTCATACTTCTAGCACATTCCATGATTGTTCTGTTCATTCTTTCTGCAACTCCATTCTCCTATGGAGTTCTAGGAACCGTTCTTTCTCTTCATATTCCATTCACTGAACAATAATCATTGAAAGCCTTGTTGCAGTACTCACCACCATTGTCAGATCTAAGGCACTTTAATTTTAAGTTTGTTTCATTTTCTACAAGGGATTTCCACCTTTTAAAAGTCTCAAAAACATCATATTTACGCTTAATACAATAAATCCATACCTTCCTTGTGGCATCATCAATGAAAGTCACATAATATTGGGATCCTCCAATAGAAGCTACCTGAGCTGGTCCCCACACATCTGAGTGTACAAGCTCCAATTTCTGCTCCTTCTTTGTTGACCCAACCTTGAGAAATCTCACTCTCTTCTGCTTTCCAAATATGCAATGCTCACAAAATTCAAGATCTAATTGTTTCAAATCTGATAACTTACCCTTAGCCTTTAAGATTTGCATTCCTTTTTCACTCATATGGCCTAGCCGATTATGCCACATGGTTGCATCTGAATCTGTAGTAGATAACATAGAAAAGGAATCAGTAACACAAGTAGACAGATATAAAGTTCCTACCTTCTTACCTCTTGCCACAACAAGAGATCCCTTGGTAACCTTCCAAGAATCGGCTGTGAATGTAACCACGCATCCAGATTCACCTAGTTGCCCTGCAGATATTAGATTTCTCTTGAGGCTTGGCACATGCCTCACATCTTTCAATACCCATGGATTTCCATTCTGCAACTTTAGATAAACATCACCTTTACTAGTAATATTGCATGGCTCATCATCTCCTAAATAAACTTGTCCAAAATCACCCTGAACATAATTTCTGAAATAACCCTTATTAGGGGTAGCATGGAAAGAAGCTCCATAATCTAAAACCCAAGATTCTAATTTATTATCCAAGGAGAGAATAAGGGCATCTTACTTTACCTCACTTGCAGTGTTTGCCTCTTTACCTTTTTCTTTACCTTTGTCTGATGTATTCTCTTTGTTTTCCTTGGACCAACACTCCTTCTTTACGTGTCCTCTCTTTCCACAATTCCAGCAAAGTAAATCTCTGTACCTGGATCTAGATCTGCCATGTCTTGACTTTGATCTCCCATTCTTCTTGCTCTTTGATGATCTCTCCTTAGATCTTCCCCTGCTTTCTACAGTTAAAGTGCATTTCCAGATGATGCTTCTCCTGAGATTTTCCTGTGTATTTCCTCATTAAGGATTACACTAACCACATCCTCAAATTTCAAACCTTTAGAAGCATTTGTTGTATTACTAACAACCATTACCAAGTTATCCCAACTATCTGGCAAAGAGCATAAGAATAAAAGTGCTTTCACTTCATCATCAAATGAAATTTCTACCGATTTTAATTGATTTACAATAGACCAGAAATCATTCAAATGATTAGATACAGATCCACCTTCTTGCATCTTAGAATTAAACAATTTTTTCATCAAATAAACCTTATTCGAAGCACTAGGAGTTTCATACAAATTTGCTAAAGATTTCATCAACTCTACCGTGGTTTTTGCATCTGTAAAATTTGAAGCCACCGATGTTGCCAGGCTCAATCTTATAGATCCCAGAGCCTTTCTGTCAAGAACCTTCCATTCTTCATCAGTCATCGTGTCTGGTTGTCCATGCTCATCCAACGGTAAGTATAGATATTTCTGATACAAATAATCCTCCACCTACATCTTCCATAGTTGATAATTACGACCGTCAAATTTCTCTACTCGGTATTTACTATCTTCTGCCATTGCTCTGCTCCCACTCAATCAGAAAACCCTCTGTGAGTAAATCCTGTCAACACACAAAACCTCCAAACAAAATCTCTGATACTAGTTGTTGGGGTTAAACCATATAACAGTGTTGCACAGATCTATAATCAGATAAAGCATACAAGCAATGAATGTGGAAATAACTAGAAGATAAAATAAACAAGAGAAAGATAACACCAAATTTAACGTGGTTCACCCAGTGTGGGCTACGTCCACCAAGAAACGACCAATATTATTATTAAGTGCTTTACAGAGGAAATACAATGAAGATCTGTTGTCTTCCAACACCTCACAGGATGTTCAATGCTTTTCCCTCACTCAGCTACTCTTTCTTGCTCACCAAGAAAACTAACATGCAAAACAATTGCTATTTTCTTCTCTCATACCCTCATACAATGCATACATATATATATATCTATTCTGGGAAACTAACTATGCTTTTACAATCAATAAATCATCTTTAAAGCAAGAGATTTATTCTAATTCTCGTTTAAAGAACAAAGCACCATCGCACAGGTGACCAATGTCAGTCCCTGCCTGACCGATGTTGGTCACTTCTTAACCGAATCCGGTTACCTTCCTGACCAATTTCGGTTACATCCTATCCGATGCCAGTCACTGTCAAAACTAGCAACATGTAAAAGCAAGCTTCTTGTGAAGCAATTAAGCTCCAAAGCAATCATGTCTGCTATTCAAAGTAGATCTAATCCTGATAGTTCATTGGAATGAATTTACATGCTCGTCTAGTATATATAATTTCTTTGAAGTGTTTAAATTTTTCAACTAGATTCAAGTTCATATATTTTATTAAATTTGTGTATTTTGTATATATTTAGTATGGTTTTGATTTAACTTAAATTTATTTGACTAACACTTTTATGTAGGTTAGTGGTGCTAGAAAAATTTCCACCTTCACGTCCTGATGGTTCATTAGAATGAATTTACATGCTCGTCTGGTATATATAATTTTTTTGAAATGTTTAAATTTTTCAACTAGATTATTCAAGTTCATATATTTTATTAAATTTTTGTATTTTGTATATATCTAGTATGGTTTTGATTCAACTTAAATGTCTTTGAATAACACTTTTATGCAGGTTAGTGGTACCAGAAAAGCTTACACTTTCACGTCCTGATGGTGCATGTTGGAATGAATTTACATGCTTATCTAGTATATATAATTTCTTTGAATTGTTTAAAATTTTCAACTAGATTCAAGTTCATATATTTTATTAAATATGTGTATTTTTTATATATCTAGTATGGTTTTGATTCAACTTAATTTTTTTTACTAACACTTTTATGCAGGTTAGTGGTGCCATAAAATATTCCACCTTCACATGGTTGGCACTGTTAGTAGAGAATTTTATATTCTCAAAGCTAAAAGAAGCTTTCATTGTTTTACAAGCAAAGAGAAGCAACTAACAACGGTTTATGTACCTATGGAGGGGGTTCTTGGCTCTAGAGGAGGTAGCCTGAAAGCACTGGGAGCATAGGGAACCAAAACAATGCCTCCCCAAGCATTTACCAGGCCATCCCTACACGTGTGCACAGTCAGTTTTGTCCCACAAGTGTCCATTTACAAAATATAGCATTTGACATCCTTACAATGACTTAAACTGTACTATTTGGCACATTTGCAAACAATAGGGCAGCGAGAGCACCGATTGGAGACAGAAAAAACTGAGATATACTATTGTAGAGGGTCCCTACACAAAGGTGTAGGATCTGAAGAGATGTCTCTAGGTTCCATGGAGACCGAGTAATCACCCATCAAAGTTATACATTTTTTTGGTCTCAGGGCTCTTAAGGGACTACGCACGAACGAAGTAGCCCGGAAGCAATGACATTATCCCGTATAGAAATGAAACCTCCTCTAGCATTTACCTAAACACTCAGATGTGTTGGCATGGTATGTTTGGTCCCATGAGTGTCTATTTGCAAAATAGAGCGTTTGGCAACCTTACACTAACTCAAACTGCACTATTTGGCGTGTTTGCAAACAAGAGGACATCGAGAGCACTGATTGGAGACAGAAAAAACTGAGATAGAATATTGTAGAGGGTCCCTACGCTGAGGTGTAGAATCTAACGAGATGTCTCTAGGTGCCACAGAGACTGAGTAATCACCCATCAAAGTTATACAATTTTTTGGTCTTAGGGCTCTTAAGGGACTATGCCCGAACGAAGTAGCCTGGAAGCAATGACATTGTCCCGCACCAAAATGATGCCTCCTATAGCATTTACCTAAACACCTAGATGTTTTGGAGTTGTTCGCTTGATCCCACAAGCGTCCATTTGCAAAATATAGCATTTGACAGCCTTACACTTACTCAAATTGCACTATTTGGAGTGTTTACAAATAATAAGGCAGAGAGAGCACCGATTAGAGACGGAAAAAACTGAGACAAGATATTTTAGAGGGTCCCTACACAGAGGTGTAGGATCTAACGAGACATCTCTAGGTGCCACGGAGACCGAGTAATCACCTGTCGAATTTATACGGTTTTTTGGTCTCAGGGCTCTTAAGGGACTACGCCTGAATGAAGTAGCCCGAAATATATGACATTGTCCCACACTGAAACAATGTATCTCCTAGTGTTTACCTGGCCACCTAGACATGTTAGTGTGGTCCATTCAATTCCACGATCTACTGTTTGCAAAATATACCATTTGATAACTTTACACTAGCTCAAACTGCACTATTTGGCACGTTTACAAACAATAGGGAAGCGAGATCACCGATTGGAGACAGAAAAAAATGAGACAAGCTATTTTAGAGGGTCCCTATGCTGAGGTGTAGGATCCAACAAGACATCTCTAGGTGCCACGGAGACCGAGTAATCACCCATCAAAGTTATATGGTTTTTTGGTCTCATGGCTCTTAAGGGACTACGCCCGAACGAAGTAGCCCGAAAGCAAATGACATTTTCCCGCACCAAAAAATTCCTCCTTTGGCATTTACCTAAACACTTGGATGTGTTGGCACATTCGGTACGGTGCCATGACCCACCGTTTGTAAAATATAGTGTTTGACAACCTTATACTGACTCAAACTGCACTATTTGGTGTGTTTGTAAAGAATAGGGCAGTGAGAGCACCGATTGGAGACAGAAAAAATAGATATGATATTGTAGAGGGTTCTTACACTGAGGTGTAGGATATGACAAGACATCTCTAGGTGCCATGGAGACTGAGTAATCACCCGTCGAAGTTATACGATTTTTTGGTCTCAGGGCTCTTAAGGGACTACGCCCGAACGAAGTAGCCAGAAAGCAATGACATTGTCCCGCACTGAAAAATATCCACCTCTAGAATTTACCTAGCCACTTGGACATGTTGGCAAAGTCAATTTGGTTCCATGACCCACTTTTTGTAAAATATAGCATTTGACATCCTTACACTAACTCAAACTACACTATTTGGCACGTTTGCAAACAATAGGGCAGCAAGAGCACCAATTGGAGATGGAAAAAACTGAGACAACTATTGTATAGGGTCCCTACACCAAGGTGTAGGATCTAAGAGATCTCTAGGTGCCACAGAGACCAAGTAATCACCCGTCAAAGTTATACATTTTTTTGGTCTCGCTCTTAAGGGACTACGCCCTCTAGCTCGGAAGCAACAACATTTTCCTACACTGAAAATGATGCCACCTAGACGTTTACCTCAACATACATGTGTTGGTTTGGTGCCACGACCCACTATTTACAAATATAGCATTTGACAACCTTACATTGACTCAAACTGCACTATTTGGCGTGTTTGCAAACAATAGGGCAACAAGAGCACCGATTGGAGATGGAAAAAATTGATACATTCTATTGTAGAGGGTCCCTACATTGAGGTGTAGGATCTAACGAGACATATCTAGGTGCCACAGAGACCGAGTAATCACTCGTCGAAGTTGTACGATTTTTTGGTCTCTGGGCTCTTAAGGGACTATGCCCGAACGAAGTAGCCCGGAAGAAACGACATTGTCCCGCACCAAAATGACACCTCCTCTAGCATTTACCTGGCCACCTAGACATGATGGCACCATTGGTTTGGTTCCATGACATCCCGAGGCATGACTTCTCACTACTCGGCTCCGTTCATTTCCTAGGACTGCCTAGAAAAGGTAGTTTGTAAACAATTATGCCATGAAGGCTCAAGGAATTCCACAACCCTGAATTCTTGGGTGTGATTAGAGGCCTCCTTCACTCAAGTTTTGGCTTAGATGGTTCTTGGTTTGGATGATTGAGCACCAAGTTGTGATCATTAGAAGTTTCCGTTGAAAATGTGAATTGGGATGAATAGGGAAGGGGTTCTTAGCTCCAGATCGGGTGGTCCAACTCCAAACCGGGCCTCCCTGGAGCCCACCATAGCAATCAAAGGCATATACCCCCCAACCAGATGTGTTGGCAGTGGCAGTTCACTCCCATGACATCCTGGGGCATGACTTCTCACTACTCGGCTCGCATCAATGAGATTGCAACAAGGTAAACACATTACCATGTAAATACTCTAATGATTGTTTGATCTCTTTTTAAAGCATGTAAATACACAATAGAGTGTTAATAATATTTTTTGCATATCTTGTGCCAACTAAACTACAATGTTTATGTATTTTTTTAAACAAGTGAATTCAAATTAGGACCTTATTGTTACACACATCAATAACACTTAATTTGGACTAATACTTAACAAATAAATTGTAAGTACACTAAAAACATATAAAATGACTTGTAATAAATCCCTCAAGACCATTTTTAATTGTGTACATTTTGTCCCACTTTGGAGTGTGTTAACCACGTGCTTAAAATAAGAAAATTGATATAACTCCACACTTGAATCTCTTGAACAAAAAATGATCTTGCACCCAAGAACCTTCAAAACCATTATATAACATAACATCATATATCATATATCATATATCATATATCATATATCATATGGATGATGGTCACATAATTGAGGCCATCAAATCAAATCAAACATAGAAGTAATATGTTAGGAAGTATATATCATGTGCAAATCAAATCAAACATAGAAGTAATATCGTTATGAAAACCAACATGGATATAATGTATCAAACTAAGTGTGCCATACATATAGGACCACATGTGGTCACATAAGGCTGTATACATGGACTATGAAGAATCATGAACTAGGACTACATGACATATATATCTATACATGGGTCCTATGAATCTAATCATGAAACATCTTCCCTCTCTTCGCCCTGTTAGAAGAAGCATGTCCATGACCTGTGGATGTAGTGGAGGGAGATGCCACTATGGATTTCATCCATGTGGTCCTAGGCATCTCTAAGTTGGTCTACAACCTAGCCTGTACATTCATAAACATCAAGTTTTTAACACCCAAATTTTTAAAATACATTCAAAATTTAGAAACTTAGAATTTTTAATGCATTTGAAATCTTACCATAATCTCATAATCCCTATCAATTTATCGTCGACGCGTTGCAAGGTCAACGATAAACTCACAAGGGGTAGGATACATACAAATAAATTTTTCAAATCAAATATTTCATTTACAATTTGATATTGTAGATAAGTAGTAAGAAAACATTCGTCCAAAATTTAACAAATTTGAAAACTTGTACCCGAGTTAATGGATCTGCAAACGCTATGGCTTCTACAACATCCTCCACAGTTTGTATATAGGGAGGAGTCTCTCTGGCATTCATAAGCTATACAAAAAACATGTGGATCAACATTACTTGAAAACTGTAGTAAAGAGTATAAGCATGAGAGGAGGACTAGTAACAATAAGGCCAAAAGCAGAGAGTTATGTAATATAGCAAGTGTATGATTGAACCAATAGTTTAAACACCTTATGATAAAGTAGAGAAGGATAATTAGTCCTATTTATTTGCATAATCTCTCTTGATTGTTAATATGGAAAGGTCCTACAGGTGATGTAGATCACAATCATAATTTTTATGTGTCTTGAAATTGCATAATTTGGTTTTTAGAGAAAATTGTAGGCTCTCAGGCTCTATCTAGGGATTTGTGTAACTTTTGATTATACAGGTGAATCTTGCTAGAAATTTCAAATTATCTCTATTTGTGCATGAATTAGAAGACCCCAATATTTCGTGGTGATTGATAAAGTGTAGTGAAAGTTATCTAGATAACAGTTATTTCGAGCAACCTGGTAAAAGTACAGTGTACAGAAATGAAGGCAAAAGTCAAGCTTCTCACTATAATTTGATAAATCATGATCTTAGGCTAGGTATGAAGGTGATATCAGGTATGAATGAGATTTTTGAATTATCTTAGGGGTGTAGGAATAAAGAAAATTCCATCAGTTGAATGAAATCTGACTGTACAGGACAATATTAAGTCACAAAAAGGGTTATTAGAAAGTTGAGTTGGAAAATTTAGCTATAGAACAACACATGAAGGATCATGGACACTTGAATCATGATGAGAAAAGTCTGTTGAAAATTGGTATGCCTTGGAAACCTTCTAATTTCATTGAAGACCTTGAATTGGGCATTTAAGAACCTTGAGATACCTAGGGGCAGAATTACAATAATACATAATTGAAGTTCATTGCTTGAGTATTCATCAGGGAGTCTAAAGGTTTAAATTTGATGTCTTGAACACCTTAACCAAGTGGAGGAGGTCTTATGATTGTATATGAAGAAGGACTTAATTGTGAAGAGAGGTATGTTTGCTAAAAACTTCAAAGGTGGACTTTATAGCTAGAAACAGTCCTTCATGTGAATGTAAACCTTTAAAGAAAAATAGTTAAAGCCCAAGTTCAAGCATAACCCCTGCATTAATATTCAAGAAGTAATTCATTAAATATGTGGAATGTATTTGGTATGTAGAACTTGGTTCTAGGCAGGTCACCAAGCTATATCCATTGTACATGAGAATGCAAATATAGAGAAACTTGATGAATAACAGATATAATATGAGATTGGGTGTATAGAATTGCATAGGGAGTATTGGTGATAAACATGAACCAAGGGACCCATGATATATTTAGAAGTGTAGGTAAATTATCCCATATTGTCATCTCTTTTTTGTTTAGAGAGAAGAGGGTTAATAAAGAATGCATAGAACTAACAATGTTGGAAAGGTCAGTTATGCATACATCCTAAGAAGCTAAAAGAGATCCTCAGAGGCAAGGGATGATGGAGAAAGCATTAGAGATGGAGTGCTCTAGAAACATGTCTAGCATAGAGGTAAGTTTCCATGATCATGATAAAAGGAGAGTTTGTATATCTAGGAGAGTGTTTACTTAACCCTTGCATCATAAGAGCTTAATGTTATGATCAAATTGTACTGGCTAGAGTTATGGGATTGCAAACTACTAGAGAATTCCACAATTAGAAACAATGTGTAAAGAGAAACTAACCTGCATAAAAGTCACGTGAGGCATGCCAGTAGCCTCAGTGCCTAGAGAAGATGATGACCCACCAGGCTCCTGCGTATAAAAGACAAACATATTAATATGTACATGTACACGTGAAACACTATACATGAACATTTAAATGTGTATTTAATAATAAACGTGTAATCAAATGAAATTTGAAATGTAAGTAACTTGAAACTTACGTAGATGTAACACACCCAACTATAGTAGCTAGCATGTCGACGTTGGATGTGTCCTTCACCAGCTCTTGCTGTTTAAAATAAAAAAATATTAGTTTTTACATGTATGTATGACGTAATCAAATACATATATATTAAAATATCAAATGAAATAAACTATTATATATATATATATTATATTTATTTGACATTTACCTGTGAAAGACCAAGATCATTTGCACCAGTTCCAAAAACATCCACCATCATCTCATCTAGAGAAAAGAAATCATGTGATCCAACAAATGATGTCTCGCCCGCAGTGCATACAACACCACATGATCTGTAGTGGTGTGGTGCGCTAGAACTGACACCTCCACCAACATCACCAGATGTAATCTGGCCACTATGTTGGGTCAGAGTGTCAGTGAGCTCCCTCAATGCATGTAGTGTGTCAATATCCACAACCTCCTTCACTGTAGGAGGGATAACTGAAGGTAGTGGGGGTTTTGGGGCATGGGGGATCCTAGGTTGACCAATGCGTGCACCTGGTCTACTCTGTGCAGAGCCACCTCCTCGCCCGTAAAACTCAGAAAAGTCAAAATAATTTGGGACCTCATTAAGCACGAACTCGCAATACAATTTCTTCAAAAAATAGAGAGGAACCTCATTGTTGTTGCATGGTGGATAATCAAAAACCATCCACCATCGGTCCCAAAAATTGTTCTTGATTCGGTCATTGTGGCACCAATGGATTGGGAACCGTTTGCAAGTAGTTGTGGGGGGACATTGGTTCTCGGGTCAATAAATAATGCACAAATGCGGTCTTTTGTAAAAAAAATTCTTTTACGGCTGCATGGGATAATTTATCTGCATACCACCACCTACAATCAGCTCTAAAGGTATTCTATCTGTCTATTTGGTTGGTTGCAGAGTCGACTTCGCCAATCAATGTTTGTAATGTGTTGGCTAAAGTCATGTGGGACAGATTTGTGGCATGATTTTGTCTTATTGTCTGAATAAGGTTCTCAATGGAAATTTTATTTTGTTGGATTCTTCCAACGATATCAACTTGTGTTCCTTTTAGTTCCGTGGGGATAGAAGGAACCACATGAAGCGGATCTACGTTCGGAGGAGGGTTTTGAGGAATGTTTGGAGGGTTTTGAGGAATATTTGGATGGTTTGGAGGATTACGAGCTTTCTGAACAACTGAAAAAACAAAGAAATTGTATACATAAGCAAAAATTTGAAAAACCCATGAAAATCACAAAAAAAACCTAAAATGCAAGAAATTTGATCAAAATCGAGGGCTTACCTCTTCGTCTTAGCAACATCATTGAAAATTTCGCAATCTAGAAGTCTGAAGAGCAATTTGCAAAGGGTATTCAAAGTGCAAGTGCCAACAGTGGAGGAAAAATCATGGTTCGTAGGGGAAAATGGGGCAAAATGAGGGGTCGCGGGTTTGTTTTTTTTGTCTCAGAGGACCTTGATCACAGTTTATAAACCATGATTGCGGTTTTAGGTTCAGAAATTCCCAAACCTATAGAAAACAAACCGCAATCGCGGTACGTGAATTTTGGTTTTCATGCTCACTTTTTAGCCCCCCAACTTGTTGCTCGTGAGTAAATCTAGAGTAAATATGGGGCATGTCATTGTTTTATCACAAGATACTCTTTGATTAATTATCCCTGCACTTTTGTGATGCTATAGTCATTATACAAATCTTATTAATGTGCATACTTTCTTGGATATGTTCAACATGCTTACACTTGATCTTTTTATGTGTCTAATGTATGTATGCACTTCATTTGAATTTCATATGTTTTTCATGTTTTTTTCTTTTTATTATATCAACATGTTTTCTCTGTGTGATATGCTTCTCCATGTCTCTAGTATGTATTCTCTTTTGCATAATGTATTTCATTGTCTCGGTGTGTCTTCATCTTTTAGGGGTGTTTTCAAATGCATGGTGTATCTTCACATGGTTGATTCCAATGTCTCATGCTCCTGACATGTCTTCACTGCACATGTCATGATTTTGATATTCCTACTTGAGATGTTTGGCTCATGCCTTGTCATTTATTGGACATGTTTTTAGTAATGATTATCCTATGGTCATGGCATGTTTTATATTCCCTTTATGTTTCCATGATTCATATCATACAAATACCCTTAAATATTTCACACATTTCCATTATTAACATCATATATCTATTTTGGGACAAGATTCTACAGTAATGCTTTACATCGTTATATCTTGTGATAATGATGTTATATTGATTATATCTTGAGCTCACATGGGTCAAATTGTTTCTCGTAATATATTGCTCATCTCTTGATCTCATATGGGGCAACTTACTCATAATGCATACACTTCCAAGGTTGCATCTTTATATGTTATACACCAATTATTTTATTTCTTATATTATGCATGGTGCATCAAATCCCTTTCTTTTGAGATGTGAGCTTCAAGGGTCGATCTCAAATCTTAAAAGGGGAGTATATATCCCACCTATCATATTCAAAACATGATCCTAAGGCATGTACATCACTACATCATAATTTCAGTAATTCATACCATATTTACTCCTATTGAGTATGTACTAAAGATAGCATTCAAATTTATTTACTTCCATTGATGATGTATTCAAGACATCATTTAGCTTTGTTTAGGATTGTATGAGAGAAATATTATTATGAGTAAAATTATATTCACCTTTTGTTACAAAAAAATGTTCTTATAATTTTGTTTGGGACTTTACACAGGGGTAGAGGCCCAAATTTGATAGTGTCTAATTCTATTTGATTTTTGTACAATCACAAAAGAATGGGGGATTGCATTTCCATCACTTCAATGTTTTGTGGATTATTATTTGGTACCAGTCTTGTGAGAGTAGAAAAAGAAACAATTTATTTAGGAGTTCCCATGTGCACAAAATTTTATTACATAGACCCATGTGCACAAAATTTTATATCCATACCATGTATTCTTTTATACTTTTGCAAGTATCCACACACCTTAAAGTGAGGCAAAACCTAAAAATGGTCCCTTGCATTTACTAGTTGTAAAGTTGCATGATTTTAGGATGCTTATGTACTCGTTGACTATTGATTCATATTACTTGTTATTCAAATATTCTTGTTATTCGAAGGTAACGAGAAGAAAAAAATAAGATCAAAACAGAAGAACAAAAATAAGATGAGCAAACTTGTCAAATCACGTATGGCATGTTTATTCCCTCGTAGGGGTGTCATTCCCTCTCCTATACTTTTGACACTGAAATATATTTACCAGGTTATCGACTGCCCTTTCTAGAAACATTTGTCTCGAATTAGGCAAGATGGTCCAATAATTGTGCACCTTAATTTCATGGGTATGAGTCATTTAGGTGCCTTATTGGCACACAAAACTATACCAAATCACAACTTCCCTTTTACATGTGCAATTGAAAGAAAACACAGATTTTAAATTGATCCAGTACACACTATTGATTTTGAATCCTGCCTCTACACTCGCAAATTGCAGATTCCAAAGAATGTAGACAGGCTCTGCAACAAACTAATCTCATCTTAATGCACGCACAGACTAAGTCCATATTATTCTATACACATACAAATCTAGGTACGTGTTAAAGAAAATAACTAAATAAAATTCAGAAGCAACGATTGTTTGTTTCAATGGAGGGAGTCTAGGTAAGTGCGAAAAGCTGCTCTTAGTTGTGCCGTCACTCAACTGTCAACTCTGAGAACCCTTCTACACAATTTTCAATACTCAAGATTCACCCGAGTCAAACCCCAGTTAACAGAAAAATCACATGGGGTTTCTCACTCTCCTTAAAATCTGCTCTCCTCCCTCCGGTAGACACCACGTTCATCTTCATCCACCATTGTTATCTTTGGTTATTCATAATGTGTTATGCCTTCCCTGAACAATCATACAAACAAGTAGCTGTACCTTGATAGGCCTAATCAGTTTCCTTCAGCATAGAGTGTTAAGTATTGAGGAGTATCTATTCTGCAAAATTTGTCTGCGACTTGTAACAAGCTTCATTTTTTATCTGATACTTTCGAGCATTGGTGAACTCCTTGTGATCTATTGTTGAGCTACTTGGCCCCATCTAAACAACCTTAAGATCACATCTCGTCTCAAAGAGAATTGAGAGGATGGAGAACCGCCATCACTTGCTTTGGAGGTTGCTGACTGCATTGATTTTTCTCAATTTTGTGCTCATCTTGCCTTTTGGGCAGGCCTTAAAGGTCCTGAAAAATGATCCCAAAATGGAGGACTGGGGCAAAGCTCAAAGGAAAATGGATACAAATGATGTGAGTAGCAGAACAGGTAGAAGAAATCTGATGTATGAGCAAATGCCCCCGTTTATTAGTTACGGGGCTTTGAGGTCGGACATTGTTCCATGTGCTATAACTGGACAATCTTATTACTACTGCAATCGTACAGATGATCAAGCCAATCCTTACAAAAGATCTTGTTCTGCAATAACTCGCTGTGAAAGAGATATGAACTAAGTTTAGTTCAAACTCTAAAATTTCTCTTGTACTGTTTCATAGAACAAAAGTGCATCTTCAAATCTTTTTTGATAAATGCCCAAGTCTAACATTAGTAGTTATTCTGTTATCCAGTAGTTGTAATTTCTGATCTATTTCATTATCCAAGCTGTACCTTTTTCCTTTGAGGGCATGGTGATACCGGGTTTTATGCAAAATGTCCATGACAATTTTGATCCCACGTTTAGTTGACACAGATTGATCTTGAATATGCACGGATTAAATTCTCAATAGTTATCTGGCTGAACTAGAATGATCACCTTTCTCAATATTTATCTCGATGAACCACACTCAGAACTTGACTATTACGATGCCATGCCATATTAGAGATGCTTTACCATACTGCATACTTTAGAAGAGTCATCTTCCTCATTGATGGTGAAGGGGGTCTGAGATCAGTGTGTGTTGTTTCAGTTCAGTTTGAGATCCCTGCAAGAAAACTTAACTTTCTTGGAATAAACCAATTGGGAAGAAAATTTATATTTGTATAAGCTGCTCAAGAGTGAGTAGTTCTATGTGGCCTTAGTAGTAAATTTTTATTATAAATAATAATCCTTACTAGTTCTTTGAATATTAGGTTAAATTTGACTAGGAACATAATCTGTTATATTAAGGAACGTTTCATAAAGTCATTGTAAATTTTACTTGGTGGAATCTAGCTCAAACGTATTGGCATGCTAGGAGTGCATCCCTAATGAAACGGTCCAAACTTTGTCTATATGCATTCATGCGCAAAACTGTAACATTTTATGGCTGTGAAGATCTAGACAATGGGCACTTATGTCCATCGCATCATCTTAGTTATGTAAGGAGTTATCAATTGTCCTTTGATGGAGAAACTTAGGATTGGTGGGAAAATAGGAAAACAATCGCTAGGTCTTGGGAAAAAATTAAACAAGCTTACTTAGCTTAGAAGAATGGAAAGAACAAAAAGTGGAAGAAAATGATAATAAGAAAACATGATCGAGAAAATGAGGGCAGGGGCTTTTGTTTTGTATCCAAATAAGGAAGCTTCAACATTGCAAGTTCATGGATGAATTCAAAAGGATGGCATTGTCCCAATCAACCCTAGCAGGAGGTTTATGTTCATCAACATTGACTTGGCTAAGAAATTACAAGTTCAATCAAAAAATATAGCACACCAATAGCACATCAAGCACATGGTGAGAAGCTTTTAATTTTTGAAGATTTGAAGCTCACCATGGACCAAATAAATTTTGCATTCATAAATTTCTATGATATGGCTATCGATGGTTTGAATATGGTTAGATATCCTTGACTAGCAACTGGTAAATGATGATATTAATTTGCAAAATAAGTTGAAGCTTTGGTATGGGAGAGAGAAGGTAACTTTGCGTAACATTACACAACATGATAAAAATAACCGTCAAGCAAGGCATTGTTAAAAATAAGAATAAGAGAACATGGATGAATCAAACGAATAGTGTGAGAATGATTTTGATGATTGTGAAGAAAACTCAAAAATTTCACCGACTGAAAAGCCAAAAAACTAATTGGAAGACAAGGTTGAAGCGCCAAAAGAAGAAGAGCAAGAAGACAAGTCTGCAAAGGTTGCGGCATATCTGCATCCACAATGAGAGGCAGTAATCACATAGGCACGACGTGGAGCACTAGAGAAGAAGCAATTTTGGATAATACACAGCATCAGCTGAATATCAACTATAGTTATGTGTGGAATCAGAGTGATGCAGTGGAATACAAAACCACCAATGGATTAGTGAACCATCCAGGACATCACCTATGAAGATCACATTTGAATGGATGGATCAAGCTTTGTACCAACCATACACAGAGTTTAGGAAGAACTAGTAGTTAGTGAAATGTTATGTAATTAGGTGACTAACAATGGGAGGTCATTCTGAATTGCTCCTCTCTCTAAACGAGGAAAACATGCACATATCTGCCTTGGGATTTAATAGATGGTATCTTGGTGAAGGAATTATCCAACAGAGATGGTCCCTTAAGATAATTCTCTGGAAGGAAAACAAGAGAGTTACACGGTTTCTGATCAGAAATGGCTAAAGTTTAATAAAGATTTAGTTTTGATATTGAGAAGTTTCATCATTGCCATGCTGGGAACGTGTAAAGGTCCAAGTAGACCTCGGGAGTTTCATCATTGCCATGCTGGGAAAGTGTAAAGGGCCAAGTAAGTTTCATGCCTGCAGTGTCACTATGGTAGAATTTAGAGAGTCCCATCTTTGTGTTTGCTGTTTGGTCCTGTTTTGGGTATAGTTTGGGAGAGCAGCTTCTGAGAAATCATCTCTGTTATATGCCTCTGGCCCTGAGCTTTCTCTATCCTCCATCTTAGCTTTTGATTTATCCTTGGCAGAAAAAGTCCGCCAAGAAAATTTCCAACATGACCTGTATATCCGGTGCTTAAGGAGAGACGACAAGGGTGAGAAGGGAAGTTGCATTAGGAATCCAGGTAAACCAGCTTATGTCATGAAGAAAGAAAGAAAGGATAAGTGTCTATTTGAGCTGCTCAGACTCTTAAGGAGAAGGGGATAAGGATGAGTGCAGAGGTGCTCAGGGGTCATGTCCTCGTAACAGACTGCTAACTATTTGTGTGACGCTTTATTAGAATTAATTACAAAAAATTATATAAGGAGCTGGATAAGCGCTACTGTTGATGGAGGAAGATAACTTGAGAAAGATGGGGCTGACAGATTAAACCAATCATCACAAACATATCTGGAAACAGCCCCCATACAAGAAGAGGCAGGAGACTCGAGGAATGTGCATGAAGTTTCCAGGGGTATATCCACTGCTTGCTTTGGAGGCTAAATAAGCAAGCTCCTATTGTTTGCATACACACATTGATGGGTATGGTGACAGGTATGAGAACTATAACCAATTTCTCATAGATGCATAGCTCAAATTGATGATTGGGTAAAGATTATGCAGATGGAAGTGCTGGAAGTAGCAAGAAGAACCAGACTTGAGCTCTCCGAGGAGCTAATAGCTTTCCACACCCTCACCAGACCATGGAAATCAGTCGGACCAGGGAATTCAATCAGGTAATGTTGAAGATGCAGTTATATTTAACAGATCCATGGAGGATTAGCAGAACTAATCTTAGCTTTTGCCATGCTGTTGTTGATTTAGATCCTTCTAAAATGGGTTGTATAAAAAGTTTGTTTAGAGTTTCTGCTAGTGCTGGAACACGCAACAGGTGAAACAACTTTTAACTTCTCTTTTCTAAAAGACTTCAGGACCTTGCTTCCTTTTGGTTTTGATCTGAGAAATCTCAAAAATGCAGATCTCGGATTGTTTTGACTTTTACATTACCTGTGATTTTTAAAATGCAAATAATATGATTTATCATTTTCAATGCACTGGTATGTGGACAAATGTTGTGAATTGCGATCATGCATATGCTATATCAAAGGTGTGACTTAAGCTATAGTTTCATAAACTTGTTAAAAATTATTTGATGGCACAATTCCCCGGAGATGTGAGGGTATGGATATGGGAACAAGAATGCCATTTCAAATCAGTGTAAATGATTAAATGAATAAGGGTCTTGGCTAGATTATATATAAATATAGTCACAAGAAGATGTAGGCAGTGAGCACAGAAAAAGGGAAGGGGTCCTCATTCCTATGTTGGAACTTCTTGGTGAATATGTATAATGGTCAAGGATATACATAATTACTCAATCTTGTCATATATTTTTTCAATTTTTTAATTTCATGTTTGGCTTTTGCACAAATGGATCAGCTTAATGTTTTTTGCCTTTCAATCTTGATTGGTGCAGTTAAATTTCAATATTGGTAATTGCGTGTTTGACGTTACATTCCCTTAATCCCAATGTCTTCTATGGGAGATTGAGATTGGCATTTTCTATTGTAATCTTGATCAAGTGTTGTACAAAGATGTACAATCCATGCAAACAGTTGGTGGCTCTGGCAAAGCTAATCCATGTTTGACTGAACTTGATAACTATAATAAAGCTTCCTTGCTTTACAGAAATTGGATATATAGAGGTTAATAGTGTGGATGAGCATTAGCCTTTCAGTACGTATATCAACAGACTGCCAAAATCTTAAAGGAGCCTCTGACAGGAACATTTGACTGGTAATAGGAACATTTGACTGGTAATCCAATTAGTGAAGTCAAGGTAACACAAAATCCTTGCAGATTTTTTGTCCTTATAACCACAAGGTCTTATGTCTAGGGAGCATATTGCCCATATGGTCCTTCATACAAGAGGTTGAAGAACCACCATGGAAAACATGTACCTTATGAAAATCTAGCACTGTACAAGTAAACCATATTATACATGTATTTGGTATGGGAAATTAGAGGAACTTAACACTTAAGTTCTATTAATTCCAAAAGGACTCAATGTAAAGTTATCTTTGGGCCCAACGATCCTAATTACTTTTTAAGTACTTCCCATTTTGATCAAATCATCCAGTGGACAAAAAGTTGAGCAGATTCCAACATGTCTGGAATGAAAACTAACAAGACAGCTTAGCCTGCATGAGAGAAATGCAAAATAACTTATGTGATCAGTCATTACGTTATATGCATTCTATAAGGGATAATATTTTTTTAACTTCTCCTGCCCAGCTATAATCTCCTGATATTCTCCAGAAGTTCCAACTCTAAATTATCCTCGGGATATTTCAGAATACGATTTCCCCCATGAATATTGCAGTATTCTAAGCTCTTTGATCATTTGCCTAGAAAAGTCAAATTAAAATTTACAAGGAATTCAAAGAAACGGTTTCAGTAATGGAAAGATCAAGTTTGTATATCGGCCAAAGCATGTGCTTGATTATAAGTGAGAGAATTTGTGTATATATGTATCCCTCTAATCAAAGATTCACTAAGACGACAGACACATCTCTTTAAAACTTATTTCATTAATCACATGTCAATTATTATAATTATGTGAGATATATTGGCTTCCCATCAAACACAAAGCCATGACGAGTAGACGTGAGTATCACGACCTCTCAAACAAGAGAAATTCACAAAACTTCATTAATTCAAAGATCCAAATATACAAAGCCTAATATCAAGACTTGGTTCAAGCCTAAAATTGGTTATATATAAGAGACTTTATATGTAAACAGATCAGATGGTAATCCATATACAATTTGCTCACTACTAAAAATAAATCCTTATTACAGATATAAGCATATGATACATGATATATTTGATCTTCATCAAGCCCAAATTCAAAATTCTTAATACCATGAGATATTGCACTTGTCTCTCAAATAGATACACCAAACCGTATTTTCAAATTTGTCAGAAAACAAGATGTTCTATACCTTTTTATTACATGTGAAAAAAAACTCTACAGAGATAATGAAACACAAATTCTTGAAGCTCAAACCACTCCTTAAACCATAGGAAGATATAATGTAGAAAATCGTTATTTTGCTTGTTATCTTCGCTGCAGAGTCCTCTCCTCAGAGATTTGTGATGGAACTGTAGGAATAGGAACAAGTTTCATTTGTTTTTCCCTTTCTTTTCTCAATAAATCTTCTGCTTCTTTCAAGGCTTTCTGTCTTCTAATTTCAGCTTCACTTGAGCAGGCCTTTATTTCTGCTGAAAAGAGGTACATTGCCTTTGCAGCCTTTTCCCTGACCAGAAACAAAAACATCTATAAATCAGCCGCAAAGTTTCATTTTCAAACCATAAGCTTCTCAAAGTCAAAGGTGTCAGGTAAGCACTCTCTCATATAAAAATTTGCAAAAGCTCTCAGATAAACTTTACTCAAATCAAAGTCTCTGTAAAGCTGGATAAACAGGATAAGGCTAGAAACAGATATTCTAGGACATGTACAAATGTGGATCTCTATTGATTGCCTAAGAACTCGGATTGATGCTTACAAACAATTCCTAAAAGATCATGTCCATGGGAAAATTAACAAAATGTAGGAAGATGTCATATCCTTTTGGGTGTGAGTCATATGAATTGTCACATAGCTTTTCACTTTATGAAATTACTAAATAGCATGACTATTGTAGATACAAAAAAGCTAAATGAATTAAAAAAAAATATACATATTGATGTAAACCAAGTAAAAATTTTAAAACATTAAATAAAAATTATGATGCAGGTAACATTTCATTCGCTCAAGGTTTGATCAAGAATAAGTCCCCATCAGGATGCATCCTTTAATTGGAAAATAAAACTAACCATAATATACAAGTAAAATCACATGAGGGGACTAGCTATTTCTTCTTAGACAGTATGATTGCACAAATATAGGAGTTCAAATTACCCGATGCAATAAGTATGTTCATCCTTTAGAATACTGCAAATATGGAAGCAAATTCTCCCAAATGCATGGGAGCAAACTCTCTAACTAATGGTTATCCTGGGATTCTATTAGAACAAAATCTTGAGATCCAGAAATTCATTTGAGAAGATTTCTTCAGAAATGTGTCAACATCCAAGTTAGTGATTTGTAATTACAACAACATGAAGTGTTAGCGATAAAGATTAAATAATTATCATCTCAGTCCCAAGCTTGCTTTCTATGTGTAATGTCCCCTTTTCTAAATTAAAAATAATTGATAATATTGTAAGTTGTACCCGGTCATTTCTCTATTTTGGGCAACTTAATAATATTATTATTACTAAAATAAAAGGTATTTTTAAATACTTGAAGTAAAAAAGAAGACCCTTATCTATCCAGTTATTCTAGCGGGCTAAAAGGGGTGGAAAAAGAGGGAACAAGGTAGTAGTATAACTAAGTTGGCCAAAGGCCCAAAAGTAATATATACTGGCAATTTAAGTCATTTTTAATCAAGTAAAGGGGAACTTTCTATTTTAAGTAAACTCAATGCTTAAATAGAAATTAAAAGTCACTTTAATTAAATAAAGCGCACCTACCACGTGGATTGCCCCACTTTGGGAAAATAAGGAGGAAAAAGTATATGAGGAGAGGGGATCTCATTTAATTATCTTTTATCATATAATTTCTTATGTGTGAGCACTTTGCTTCCATATTCAGCAATTGAGGACGAAAGTCCTCATTAGCATTCAGATCTTGGGGACGAAAACCCTCAATTTCTCCTTGGTGGTCTCATACGGAGGTCACACTTGAGTTTCAAGTCAGATTTTCAAAGATTCAGATCAGATTTACAGAGCTAGGGCACATTTCAGATCAAAATTTGCAGAAATTCCAGCTAAGTCATCATTCAGAAATTCAATCCATCAACTAGTGGTGTAACAGTTCTTGGATCTCCTGTTAATTGGGAGATCCAAGGTTCAAATCTCGGCTCCGTGTTAAGACGGCCCACTCCGCTGGTGATGGATTCCCCGTTGATAGGGTGCCATGATAATGTGGTTTAATCTATGAGCTCACCAAGAGAGCTTAAATTTCCATCCTTAGATGGTTCCACAACCGGTGTGGGTTGGTGATGCCACAATGAGCTAGGGCTCTCTCCCTAGGTAATCTTACCAAAAAAATCATTCGGAAATTTAGAAAAGGTGGCGTTTCAATCAAGGGCAGTCAGATCTACATTGAAGGATCAACTAGGGCATCATTTCCCATCATTCCAGCTGAGACGCCACAGTTTGGGAGCTCATTTCGGGCCTTTATCCCAGGGATGACGTCACTCTTTGAGGGTTTGGGTTAGCTTTTACGGTCAGTTTTGTATTCAGAAAATAAATTTATAATTTGCAGTTGTCTTTTGTAATTTTTTCCCTACATTTCCAGCCAATAAAATTACCATTTTTTAGTCAATCAAAGAAAATTCAGAAGTATTATTTATAGACCTTAGGGTTTGAAGAATTTTTTTATTTCAGAATTCTATAATTATTTTCAAGGGGCTCTTTATATAAATTAGAATCTGAATTTTCTTTATATTTCACAAGGGTTTGTGGGCATTTCAATATTTTCAGGATTTTAGCCCTAAGAGTTTGATATTAAATTCAGATTTCATAGTTTATCTCTCAGATTTCAGATCATTCAAGTTTCAATTCAAAAGGGTTTGCTAGAAATCCAAATCTTTGTTATTTTTGTCCCAAAGGAACATTACACTACGCCGCTCATTTCTTACATGTGGTGGACGGTAATATTTGTCGCCCTCACTATCTCCAGTGCCATTGGTCTCACAACTTGACGTTTTCCCTTAGCCAGATGAGAGTTTGTTCCCTCCTGTTACAAGTTGAAACAAACCATCACATTCTCCGCCAAGACCAGATTTGTCATCTTTGCTCCCTCCAAGTGTTGGAGACCGACCACTTCAGTTTTAGATGCCCCATTTATTATGAGATTTGGGAAGATATCACTACCTCTACAAAGACTCAAAAAACACTCTAGCTACTTTCTTCAGATATACAAACCAGCAGTGCTTGGCTTTTTGTCTTCGCAAGGTTGTCACCCTCCAATGCAAATCTCTACAGGAGGAGCCTGTTAGTGCAAATTCACAGCACCCCCAAAATGACCTATGGATCTGCTTTTCTAAGGCAAAGTCATTTGGTGTGAATGCACAACATTGATCTTTCCCAAAGTGTGGGACCTTTGCAAATGAGGAAAGCTCTCCAAAGAAGGCTGGTTCCTCTTCCTAAACTACCTGCCACAAGCTATTCCAGTGTAGGCAAGCTAATCTAATCCTAATCTAACTTCCAAGGAGACAAGGAGAGAGGGAAAAGAGGGAAAAATAGAGCCTACAATAAAACGGTCACCAGAGAAGGAAAATGTTGAACATCTATCAAAAATGCCATGGAAACAAAGAGAGGTGAGCAATGGAAGGATGGACAAGTGCATCACAGACCAAGGATGGATTTCACACAAAAAATATTCCAAAACTCCATGAACACAGCTCCAAACCGTGCAATGAACATCCAAACATGCACAAATACCTACAATGAAGAGAGGCAAGAAGAAGACAACCAAAAAACGAGCAAGGATGGACAAATGAATCACAAAACACGTTTTTTATTGCTCCAGAAGTTTGCACAAAACATCATTTCACGGGTAAGAGGCAAAAAACGCCATTACAGAGCAGGAGAGGAGGTTCAAACTCCATTTTCGACCCTGGGGAAGAAAATAAGGGAGGGCAGAGAAGAATGATGAACAACCTTTTACAAATGAGCAAAAACTGGCTTTTATCGCTCAACAGAAAGAAGGAAATGAGAAAACGCGGGCAAATCTGTTTGACATCTTCAACCACCGACAAAATCTGTTTAATTGGCCTACAAAATGATGGGTTCTCATAAAAAAGCCCATACTTCATCGTACATTGCTTCGCAAAGCGAGAAAGAGGCCCATACTTCATTAATTTTGGTTTGGAGTCATTTTCTGCATTTTTTGCATGCCAATGACGTTTTCCCATTTTTCTCTTGCAAATCTCCATCAAAATTTAAAATTGAGGGGTCCATCATGTAGAGGATTTCAACAGCTTTCCAATGACACCAAAATCGCGAAAATTCGAGCTCTGGTGCGAAAGATATGGCCCTCTGAATATTTAGGGCAAAAAACGGTAAAATTAGGGCAAAATTTGGGCTCGCAGGGCAAGATTCGAACTTTTTGCTTCTTTTTTCAAATTGGGAAAATTTCCCAAAAATTCTCCGCGTCCCGCTCCTCCGATGACACATGGCACCCTCTGGTTGATCTGCGGGCTCAAAATCACATTCTGCCCCTTTGCGCAAAATTGGGAAATTTTCCCAAAATTCTCCATCGGCCCAACCTCCGCTGACACGTGGACACGTGGCACCTTCTGGTTGCTTGCGGAGATGTGTTTCCACTTTTCCCTTTTGTGCTTTTATGGTTTTGGCAAAAAACCAAAAATCCTCCCGCCGCCCCGACTCCCGCTGACACGTGGACATGTGGCGCCTTCACATTGCTCGGCGGGGATGCGCTCCCTATTTTTCCTTTGACGCACTTTGACCAAAAGCCGAAAAACTTGAAGTTCCTCCGACGGCCGCCGCTAACTGGACACATGGCAGCTTTTCATTTCTTTTGCGGGCTTTCAAGCCGAAATTTGTCTTTGAGTTCTTTAGCCAAAAGGCTAAGTGCCAAAAAATTTTCCCGCGGGTCCACCTAAGGAAAATTTCCCCTCCAAACTCCGCCGAGCCATAACTCGTAAAATACAAGGAGTTAGGAGGACTTCTTTACCTTTCTGGAAAGGGGAAGAAAAATCCTATCTAATGAAGCCATTTCCAGAATCTTTTAAGTGCTTGCAATGTGTGAAAATTGAAGTTGATGCACAAGGAAGGAAAGAATGAAGGCAAGTTAGCCAAAATAAGCAGGGGCTCATTTTGGATAACAATTTGGCAGCTCTCAGGGGTCATCTGCCAGCTAGATGAATGATCAGTGGCCTTTGAAGCATCCATTGGGCATGGAGTCAAGCCTGATAAACTGATTTTGATCTGAACTCTGAAATCTGACCTCTGAGCCACTTGCAAACCCATTGAAACTTGGAGTTGATCCTCACCAAAAACCACTGAATGCACTATGCAAGAGCAACCAAAACAGCACCAAACAACTATGTACAAAATTGGAAATCATACATACCCCAAGTAGGATATGCAGAGTGTGCACAAGCACTTCTTCTGCTGAAAGCAAACCTACCTACTCTACTTTAACTAGAAGCAAAGGCAAGCTAAACAAACCCTACAACTGGTTATGCAAAATAGCTTCCCCTCTTCAAAATTGGCAACCATGCTATTGATTTGGAGTTGAGTATGGCTACTTGGACGAGTGGAAAATCAACATAAAGCTGGTCTTCTACCCAAATTAGCAAGGTGTCAGCTGAAAGCAAATTAGATACCTCTTTTAGTTGCTCTGCATTTGGATTGAAGAGGTATGGCAGCTGATCCTTGGTGCTTTGCATATCATCCTCATGCTTAGAAGCAAGCATGACTGGTTTTGACTTCTCCTTTGGCTCCAATGAAGCCAAATTCCTGATTGGGCAAGGTCTGATCCGTTTGATATGCCCATAGCTCTGAAATCTAACTCCAATAATGGAGTCTTCTTGTAGACCTTCTTGGATGGATGGTGTGGAAGAAATGATGAAGTTCTCCTGCTCTTTTCCTTCCTCTTCCAATGAAGAACATGGAAGATTTAAATCTTCCAATCTTGGTTCCAAAAGGCTGCTATAAAATGCAGGCTGTTGCAAATGAATCCTCTCCTTCATGACAATAGGCTCATGTGCTTGGAAGGTGGATGATGAAGGAAAAAATGGTGTGATTTCAACTGGTTCCTCTTCATCAAAACAGTCCTCCAAATCAGACAGATAAACTGCCTCATTGTTGTCATGCTGCAAATGCTCAACCTCTTTCATGGTGTTCTCTTGATCTGCAACTTGCTCACCATGGTTTCCTTCACTCTCAAAGATGAAGTTTGAAAGATCAAACTCTTCTTCAACGTTGGAGCTCGAGAAAGATGAAGTGGAAGGAAGAACTGAAGGTTCTTCTATAGCCTGTTTTGTGTCCCAATCTTTTGGATCTGCACTTTTCTCCTCCACAGTTGGAATGTGCTCCTCTTCTTTTGGATTTGGAGCAGCTTCTCCTTCCTCTGCTACTTGAAGACAATCTTGCTCTTGAATGACCTCTTCCTCTAGCATGAAGTTTGACAAATCAAACTCTTCAATTTGCTGCTCTAGAGGACAAGTTGGGGTTGCAAGATCTCTTTTAGAGCTTTCCTCCATCGCTAATTGTGCAACTTGAATTGGATCAGCATTTCCTTTAAGTAGAGTGCCAACATGGACACTACATTCTAAGCAAACTGATTGTTGATCTGCTTCTTCTTTTTGCTCTTCTTCTGCTGCAACAAAATCATTCCTAACCACCATTGACTCTTCAACCTTTACCTCCTCTGTAGGCTTAACCATCAAGGGGATCTTTGTTATCCCAAATTTGAGAGCCCAACTCTTCAAGTTGTCCGTCATTTCTTTCCTGTTGGGCTCCTCTTCTTGTTGTCTTTGATGACTGATTTTCTGATTTTCATTTTCCCAACATGGATTTGGGAATGCAAGAGGAGGGGTGGATTGCAACTCAACTGATTTTGTAATTATTTTTGGTGGAGGAGATGAAACTTCTTGTTTCCTTGGAATGGAAGGTATTTCTTTTAGCTCTTGTGGAGGGGATGACTGTTTGGAATGGAAAAGCGTAGAGAAATCGAGGTGGGATGGGAGACTAGGAGATGGGGAAATGGAATCAACTTTTGGGACAGCAGATGGAGAATTTAAAACTTGACACTGCTGAGATAAAACAGATTGGGAAAAAGGAAAAGAAAAGGCATGAGATGGTGTGCTTACCCGTTGACAAGGTTGTTGAATACTCCTCTCATACACCTCTATTCCTTTAATCCACTTTACAAGCAATGGCAGCATTGCAATCATGAAGTCAAGTTTCTCTTGCGGGCTATAATGCCTTGGAAAGGGTCCCACCCATGGACAGGGTGCTCCAACACCGATTCCAAATGCCTTCATTTGTGCTTGAGCCCTGGATTGCACCATGCTTGCCTCCATCTTTTGGATCTTCTCCAAGAAATCTGCACTTTCTTCTTGACTGCCTTCACAATCTGCATATCCTTGTGCTTGACATGTTTCATAGCCAAACCGATTTTGGCATTGCTCATATGTATATGCATACTGATTTTGAATTTGATCAAAATGCTGACTTGAAGGAGTTGTAAAGCATGTTGGAGATGGGAAACATTGCTGCTATTGTAAATGTGAATTCCATGATGGAAATGAAGTCATGATTGCACAACCTCATGGGATGAAAGAAGAATGAAGAGATGGAAAGAATAGTGAATGGAAAATGAAAGGAAAGAGGGTCTGCAACTTCAAAGATGGGTTGCTGATCAGATAGTCGCCAGATGTGTTTGAGAATGCCTCCTAAGGCTGAAATCTTCCTAGGAACACATCAACCTACAAAAAATGAAGTGGAAGACCTCTAAGGTCCCACCGGGTGTGCCAAAACTGTTAGTACAAATTCACAGCACCCCCAAAATGACCTATGGATCTGCTTTTCTAAGGCAATGTCATTTGGTGTGAATGCACAACATTGAGGTTCCCATCAACCAGTGCAAAGGGGATACAATGGAGCCTAAAATATCTTCTTTTGGCCTTCCTCAGCCCCATGAGGACTTTGAATTGTTTTCAAAAAATCTTAATTCCAACAAGCATTGGGTATGGTATCATATTGAAGACCTTGAAGCATTCAATATTCAAGCCATACCGCAAAATAATAATGAGGCCACGTACAGATTCACAAAAATTGGAGCAACATTTGATGTGGTGGATATATCAAGAGAGATAAAGCACAACCACAAAGTGTGGGACCTTTGCAAATGGGGAAAGCTCTCCAGTGAAGGCTGGTTCCTCTTCCTAAACTACCCGCCACAAACTATTCCAGTGCAGGCAAGCTAATCTAATCCTGATCTAACTCCAAGGAGATAGGGAGAGAAAGAAAACTGGAAAAAATAGAGCCTACACTAAAATGGTGATACACCAGAGAAGGAAAGTGTTGAACATCTATCAAAACTGCCATGGAAACAAAGAGATGTGAGCAATGGAAGGATGGACAAGTGCATCACAAACCAAAGATGGATTTCACACACAAAATGTCCCAAAACTCCATGAACACAGCTCCAAAACCTGCAATGAACATTAAAACATGCACAAATACCTGCAATGAAGAGAGGCAAGAAGAAAACAACTAAAAAACGAGCAAGGATGGACATATGCATCACAAAACACGTTTTTTATTGCTTCAGAAGTTTGCACAGAACATCATTTCATGGGTAAGAGGCAAAAAACGCCATTACAGAGCAGGGGAGGAGGTTCAAACTCCATTTTTGACCCTGGGGAATAAAAGAAAGGAGAGATAGAGAAGAATGATGAACAACCTTTTCAAAATGAGCCAAAATTGGCTTTTAACGCATCGAACATAACGAAAGAAAGGTGAGAAAATGTGAGCACATCCGATTTGACAACTCCAAGCACCGACAGATTCTGTTTAATTGGGCTGCAAAATGATGGGTTTCCATGAAAAAGGTGATACTTCATCATACATTGCTTCCCAGAGCAATAAAGGGGCCCATACTTCATTAATTTTGGTGGTTGGGGGTCGTTTTCTGCGTAATTTTTTCGTGCCAGAGACATTTTTTCCATTTTTCTCCCACAAATCTCTATCAAAAATCAAAATTTAACTGTCCATTGTGTAGAGGATTTCAACAACTTTCCATTGATATAAAGATCGCAAAAAACTTGACCTCGGGATGCAAAAGTTATGGCCCTTCTGAAGATTTAGGGCTAAAAATGGCGAAATTAGGGCAAAAATCGGGCTTGCGTGGGCCAAATTTGAATTTTTTCCTTCTTTTTTTAAATTCGGAAAATTTCCGAAAAAATCTCCACGCCCCACTAGCTTCGCTGCCATGTGGTACCCTTTGGTTGATCCACGGGTTCAAAATCAAATTCTGCCCATTTGTGCAAACTTGGGAAATTTTTCCCAAAATTCTCCGCCGGCCTGACCTCCGCTGACACGTGGACACGTGGCACCTTCTTGTTGCTTGGTGGGAATGCGTTTCCATTTTTTACTTTTTGCGCCTTTAACCACTTTGGCAAATTTCCAAAAATCCTTCTGCTGCCCCGACTCCCGCTGTTGACGTGGACACGTGGCATCATCTTATCGCTTGGCGGGGAGTGCGCTCCCTATTTTTTCCTTTGACGCACTTTGACGAAAAAGCCGAAAAACCTTGAAGTTCCTTCCGACCCCCGCCGCTCCGCCTCGACACATGGCGCTCTCCGATTGGCACGGGGGCCTTAGCCAAATTTTTTCCTTTGCAGGCCTTCGGGCCGAAATTTGCCTTTCGAGTTTTTTAGCCCAAAAGGGCCTAAGTGCCAAAAAAGTTTCCTGCGGCGTCCGCCTTGACAAATTTTCCCCTCGAAACTCAGCTCGAGCAATAACTTGCAAAATACAGGGAGTTAGGAGGACTTCCTTAGCTTTCTGAAAAGGGGAATGAAAATTCTCTATCTGATGAAGCAATTTCCAGTAATCTTTTGAGTGCTTGCAATGTGTGAAAATTGAAGTTGAAGCACAAGGAAGGAAAGAATGAAGCAAAGTTAGCCAAAATAAGCAAAGGGCTCATTTTGGATAACAGAGCTTAGAGGCTCTAGAGTTCCCATATTAATCACCTCTTTCTTTCAGCCCATTCAAGTGATTGACAACACTAGACGTCCTTTGGATACTAGTACATCGCATATCAAATTTGATAGATCAATTAGGTGGCACTTGTCTTAGTGCATCACTACTACTTAGACTACTCAGATCTCCAAGCCTACTATCTCTCGCCATCATGGCTCTGCTCCACCCCGGAAACATAGATCTACTACTTACCAGTTGCCCCCCAGACCACAAGCAAAAATCGATATTACAAGCTTCTTTTTCTACTAGGGAGTTTACACTGGCCTTGGATGTTAGGAGAGATTCTAGAGGAAGTTTCTTGCTTCCTCCTCGAATCCCCCAACCTAGCTCCTCCAACCCTGTATACTCACCGAACAACATTATCAGATCTCTCACACTAATTGATAATGGCTCAAATGATTCCTCCACTTTAGGCACAAACAATGACATTCGATGAGATTTGCCTCCAGTCTTCATTGGCACTTACTCTTGGGGCTTTTGTTCACCTCTCATTACTATTTGTATTGATTTTGCCACTTGTGTTAGTGGCAGACTGCTCTATTTTATCTTTGTACTTTGCTTTGTCAGTTCGCTTCTAGGATTCTCTCTTCCTAGAACTTTCTATTGCTAATGGTCGTATCCTTCAGTCCCATTGACCTACTTTTGGTCATTTGTGGACATTAATATAATTTCTTTCTTTCTTTCTGACTTTTAATACAAGAGCTGAGCATACATCAAAAGCTAAGTACTTTGAAGTTTCACAATGATATTAGGTTAGCTTATGTTTTCTATTCAACCTGTGAAGCATAACCCGCCATCCAAACATACTTACTTAAAATGAACAAGTAGTGAGCTAAAGGGTAGAGATCCTCCCCAACCGATGCTTATCATCCCATGTGGACCATCTGGAGTTTAATTTTCCATAAACAGAGTGCTGAATCAAAGCATGGAATAACTTTACCATTGGACCATGTACAATATCTCTGCATTAGGTCAATCACCTCAAGAAATGCCTTATGACTGTCATCTGGAATGTGGATACAGCAGACTGATTATTTGAATTTCCTGGTAAACTGGGGGATTCACTATCCATCTCAGTAATCTATATTACCATCAGAAAGTGAGATGGGGTGTTACTTTTGAGGGATCAAGGAAGAAGTACAATGTGTAAGATTTGTTCTAAGCTCTTGCTATTTAAGAAGTACATTGTGTCTTCTAAAATTGGGAGACCTGGTTTGAGAAGCTTGCCATTCTTGCTTGGGTCAGAAGGGGATGCATCGTACCATAAGGGTCTGATGTAGATTGTACCTTAAAATAGTTTTCCTGTGAGAATAATGTAGAAACTGTTTCTGTCATAAATTGAAATATAAAAAAAAGCTATGCTGTGAAAATAACATAGAAACTGTTTCCATCTGAGCTTAAGTTTCAAAGGAGAAGCGGACCATATCAGCTTATAAAAATATATTGAAGTGTGGTCCTTTTTTTAATCTGTTGATTGAAATGTTCTTGATAGGATTCTTGGATGAAGCATTTTCCCACAGAAGGCTCTGTTGAAAGCCTGCACTATGGTGAATCTCAAACACCTTCAAGCTGGATGCAAAGCCTGGTTCAGGCAAATCTAGTAGATTCTGTTAATTGACAATCCAAACCTATTACTGCCTCTCTTCCATATTATTGGCAGATAAAAATTATTGAGACAACATGCAAAAGATGATATGCTACATGGTTGCAAACTTCGCTTCAACACTAAAGGTCACCTATGTACTTATTGATAATCTTAATTTGCATTTGCAGGGGATGATCCAACCGTAAGACTTAAGACAAATGTATGTTAGTCACAAGCCCAATCAACCAACATTATTTTAAAACAAACAAGAGACCTGATTTTCCCATGGGCCACAGACAGAGATACATTCAAAAAGATATATTAACCTAACTTATTTGTAGCTTTTTATTGTAGAAATTCCAACAGCTCATAGAACCAAAGATTGCAGGTTTTACTGAGGCAACGTTGTGAACTAGATACACTGACTAAGATTGCTAAGTTAGCCACACGAACTACACAATACATGTAGGAATCATTTTACAAAGAATTCCCAATAGGAAACGAAAATGTGAAGTAAAAATATGTGGTTTTAAATAATACATATAACTAATGTTTGTGCAGCCAGATAATTCTAAGAAATTGAGTGAAGCTTTATATTACAAAATCATTATTGCAAACCTCAAGTTTATGTAATGGAAATTTTGAACATTACCTGGGATCATTTTTGCGGTCAGTTGCATGAACTGCAGCTGCAATTACTTGAGATGCACTATCCCTGAATGTCTTCTCTAAGGACTGCCAATGTGATCCATAGTTCTGACAAACAGCTCAAAAATTTCCGTAAGGCAACTCCAAAATTTATCAGAAAATACAAACTAATAAATTTATTACTTGGCATTTACTACTCTACTATTAACAACATGATATATTCTTTGAGTTCTGAATCATGATCTTGGTAATAGTTGTTTGACACGCAGATGAATAAGGGTAAATCTACATATTTTGTTTGTCCTAAATGACGAAACATGTAACAAGACTTTCTTTCCAAAAAAATTTGTTAAAAGAAAACTGGTTGCTGTAAGATGTTAGGTTTGTTTCACCAAATCCTCAAAAGTAGAAACCAAATATTATGGGTGCAAAGCTCGACAATATTAGCTACCCATGACCACTGAATGTGTGAGTAAAATGACACAGATCTCTATCTGACGTTTCAGAAATTTTGGACTTTGAATATTTTTAACATTGACAATTGGGTGAGGCCATATAAATCTAAATCTAAAAAAGTATTCTTCATAATTATTTATAAATAACGACATGATTAGAAGCTGAATCTTTGATTGAACAGATTGATATGCTAACTAGTTTGTCAGCATGTGCTCTAGTGGTAAGGTGTTGTTAGGAGTATTGTGTTAGTACTCCACATGAAAGTGAGTGAGTAAAATAATTGTATGGGTCAAGAATAATGTAATGAGGTGTTAGTAACAACTCATAGTTAGAAATAGGAAAGTGAAGTAAAGAGTATTTGTGTGAGCTAGTTATATAGAATAAATAATAGAAGGTACAAGAGTTGTTGTAATAACTCTCATAATAGTCTAGAGGTGAGAGTAATTATAAGAGATTATGTTACGGAGATATGGTTCTATAAATGTAATGTCTCTCACATGAATGAAACAGAAGAAGTGTTTCATTAAATCTTGTTATGTGTGTTTAGCTTGTGCAATTGTGAGATCTCTAACCAAATTTTAAACAGAGCAAGGTTGGTCCAATATGAGTCTTTCAAAGATTTACTTCTTAGTATCTAAGTTTTTGCATTATGACTGTATTGCATTGGATTGCGTTGCTTAGCTATCCACATTGGATTCAGTGTTACTTGAATCTACTTTTTATTGGGATTTGCTCCTCCTCGACAGCTGGCTTTGAGGAGTTGTTACATTGCATTGGGATCAAAGTTTCTTCCACTCCAACAGAGATACCAAGCTTGCCCTCTGATTGACTGCTCCAATCACAAATTCACCTCTGGTCAGATTTACATGTGCAATTCTGCCATGAAAAAGCCGACAAGGCATAAATAGTGGAGCAAATAGTGTTCATTTGTATCCACAATATTTGTGTAACCAGCTCTCGCATTGTCAATGCATGAGAGATTTGGCCTGGGATTTGTTATTGCAGTGAAATCAGGTGTGGTTTTCTGGTGGAATTATAAACCAATCAACATTTGATGTTTAAATCCACCATGATCAAGTTCTATTCTTCCAACTCCGAGCAACAGTTTATACATACACGTGCATTGACAGTAGACCCTTCAAAGATTCCAAAGTACTCATCGAGTCACCATAGGCTTCTGAGTTCGCATGCAGCTATTTAAACCTGGCGTCTCTGTACTAACATCAAATTTGTCCACACAAATGATCATTGATAGCGTGCGGCCAGTTGGTAGCTCCTTAACTTAGTCAAATCGATCTCTTTTTAAAAAGTTGGTCTTTACATTTGTTGTGTACTATAAATCTTGAGTTTGTATTAATAATAGTGAGATCTATTATCTTGTTAGATTTTATTCAAAGTAAAAAGTCTATTGTTTTTAAAGGTCAATAGAGGTTAATGTCATAATCATGGTAACCCAATTTGTCTAATTTCTACATGTCATTTTTTTAGTAAAAGACTACATTGTGAGTCTTATATTGGGCCTTTAACCTAGGAGTCTAGTGTGTCAAGGCAAAAGCATTGTATGCCATCCTATTTTTAAAGTAGTATATATAATCATCTCTATGTCCTAAGTGTCTTGTAAGTGAACACATTCTTGGTGGAAACTGATGTTCACAACAATTGTCTAGATTGTGGGGATGTCAAAATGGACAAATTGAATTTAATTGAAAGGTTTGAAGGCAAAGACTTACATACATGGCAAGTTCGAATTCAACTGTAGTTGATTGACAAAGACGTGTGAGAAATAGTCGATGGAAAAGTACCAAAAGCAAGTGATGCAGATTAAGCAACAAAGTGGGAAACAAAGGATCGAAGAGCAATAGCAATTATTGGTCCAAATCTTTCTGATGTCTACCTGCATCATATAGACCTATCCAAGACGTCATGTTTCATTTAGATGACATTGAACGAGCTGTTTGGATCTCAAGTTGGAAGCACAGTATTGGCTCTAAAATATAAATTGATTGGATTAAAAATGGAAGAAGGTGACAACATGGTGCAACACATCAGTAAGTTTCGCTCCATTTTGAATTATTTGGGATAAAAATTGATGCGAGTGATGATGATGCAAAATTCGTATTGTTGAATAGCATGCTAGCTAGGCATTCTAACATAGACTTCACACTAAGTAAAATAAATCCTAGCTTAGAGAATCTGATTTCTTCTATGATAGATGAAGAAAATAGAGCAAAAAAAATGATTTAGAGGAAAGTTTAATGCACAGTAGAAACAAATTCAAAGAGGAGAAACCATATGTTAAAAATAAATTCAAGCAGGGAACAACTTCCAAAGAATCAAAGAAAAGGTTTCTTTGTCATTATTGTAAAACTCTTGGACATGGTATGATGTATTGTAGATAGAGCACAGGATCTCCTTGATGGAAAACTGAAAGAAAATGCCCTCATTACTGAAAGCATAAACAAAAATAGTGATAAGGAAACAAATACTTCCCACTCAGGTGATAAAGACTCTATCGGCCATCCTAGTGATGAAGAGTAATTGTATTAAATGTCTACAACATTCACTGGAGCATGGAGGCACAGGAAGTTGGAAGTCAAACAGCGCCTCTCGACAACCGTTAAAGATGGGGTTGTATTCTAGTTGATGCGTTCCCACAATCAAGCACCATGTGGCACATTGAGAGGTCAAGACCGTATACAAGCTCCAACACGACCTGCTACTTGGTCAAAAGGTGGTGTTTCTCCCCATGTTCGTACTAAGGGGGGGAATGTTAGAAATATTGTGTTAATACCCACATGAAAGTGAGTGAGTTAGTAAAAGAATTGTACGTGTGGAGAATAATGTAATGAGTTGTTAGTCATAGATAGAAATAGGAATGTGAAGTAAAGGAAATTTGTGTGAGTTAGTTATATGGAATAAATAATGGACATTACAAGAATTGTTGTAATAACTCTCATAATAGTCTAGAGGTGAGAGTAATTACAGGAGATTATGTTACGGAGATATGGTCCTATAAATGTAATATCTCTCACACAAAAATGAAACAGATTAAGTATTTAATTAAGTTTTGTTATGTGTGTTTACCTTGTGCAATTATGAGATCTCTGAACAAATTTTACAGGTGGCGCATATCACCACAATGATCGAGTTTAAAACCCATTGAAAATCATGTGGCAAATGAGAAATGATGAATTGCCTTTCTTTGATTCAATGATCCAGAGGATGTGTGAAAAATTAGTTAGTTTCTTAGCTAATGGAATATTTTAATTAGGAAGGCATGCTCTTGAATGAAACATTTAGTCTTCCAGTCAGATAAAAATTAAGATAGAAATTACTAACCTCAACAGTAAACAGCACTGCATAATATATATCATGAACAATGGAATCCCTGTCATGGTGTTCTTTCGAAACTCTGGACTTGTTGAGAATATCTTGCATGCTCTGATAAAATTTCCCTTTCTCAAAATCTCCATATTTTTTGCATTCATTGCCCACTGCATTCCCCAGCAGTGCGACTACATCCAAAGGTGCAGTACTCTTCTCACTGTCTGTCTGTAAAAAGTTGCAAACAAAAATTCCCCCAAAAAAAATTCAGCCAATATTTTCTTTTCTTCTTGAAAGTTAAGGATGTTCAAAATATAAAAGTACAGAAATTTGGATTACTTACGAGGCGTTTACCAGCCATCTGCGCTGCAGCAACTAACTCATGCTTGTATCCAGCCAGGTACAAAAAGTATAATCTCTGGAATGCTGCATGTAAAACCCAAATAGAGATCTTGGTAATTACTCAGTAGCTCTTTTTACTAGCAATGAGAAACAAGAAATCAGACTGAAACAGTTTCGAGCAGGAAAATTGAGGTTACAATTTTAATGTATTTATACATGCAGAATAATTATTACATTTATATAGCTATTATCATATTAAAAATAATTAAACATAATTCAACTTTCTACAGCTATAAAGATATAGCTTTATTCAGATTGATCATTAAGGGTTAATAGAAAACAAACAATGTTTACACAGACATAAGACAACCACTTTGACTGCTTTTCACCATTATATGATATCCTTCAGTCAAAACATATGATATAAAATATACAGCAGAAAATTTGTTTAGCTCCCCAAGTCGGGATATCGGATCAAAAGAAAAAAGTATTGTTTACAGATGTTGGAAATGTTACTGGATTATGGAGAAATTAGGTTTTCCGTTTAGCTGATTCGGTTGGCCATTTGTCCCAGCCTAGAAATGGCCTAGGCAATGCGGGTTTCTCAAAAACAGGGTTCGGAATGTGAAAGTCATTGGGTGTTCTCTTTCTGGTAACATAGGAAAATAAAAATCATTATCTCTGCCGAAAGATTGTCTCCAAGGGATTCTTTAATATGCTTTATAAACGAGACCTTTACAAAGCTCAACGACACCAAAAGCTTAACTTCTTAAGGCCGGTGATAAAACTCCAACAATGATAGAAGAAGAAAGCTGAGTGATCCTGGTTTTAAAAGATCCAATGCCATAAATAGAAATTTAAAAAACCCACCTTGAAAAAGAAGATCAGAAGGGCTGAAACCCTTTTGCCTAAGCTCTGCCAGCACAGATGCTTCATGATTGTTTGCATACTCCTTCTTGGCTTTATTAAATCCACTAGAAAGAACTGAGATGCCGCTCTTCAAAAACCCAACCCCCTTTTTTGCAGCTGCTGCATTCATTTCAACAAAAGTATAAATACTCAGCTGCCCTAATACTCAGATACCCAGTACTTATTCTGACCAGCCCTGAAAATATCCCCTGATATTTCATACGCCCGTCTTTTCCTCTAATCAGCAATAAAAATCGAACCCAACAATTTGGCAGTGAAAATTCAGCCACCCAGCAGCTCTAATCAGTCTAACTGTCCAATTCTGATATGCCAGATACCAACTACTCTTATTAGTCCTGCAATTCAACCCCCAATTGCAGATGTCCCATTAAACAGATCCAGCAATTTCTGATAATTCAAACCTCGGATTTCAGAGCTTTAATTAACCTGCTACACATATCCAACAATTCTGATGTATATCTACAGTAAGTATCCCTCGACTCCGATATGTAACCCCTCACCCTACACCTTTCCTATTGTATATCTCTCGGGTATTACCCACAGATAGTATAATGGATTTTCAGCTACCAACAAACCATACCCAATAATTCAACTCAACAAATTCAGATACCCAGTTAATGTGAATCACTCTTCTCGATACTGTTTGATGCTCCTCTGCTGGTATTGTCCCCAAAAAAAAAACTGATTAGATCATTATTTCTCAAAATTGCTTCTAGGCTGTTTCTTTACATAATTGTTCAACAATCATCTTTCCTAGAATCCATTGAAAACTTCCATCTCTGGATCTTTGAACGAATTTTCAAAGCTATAAACTGCCAATTACAAAGCAAAGCAACCGAACATTGGTTTCTTCTCCTTCTGCTATCAACTTCCTTTTCTCCATGCGAAGCCAAAAGAACTAAAACAATTACCGGCATTATAAATTTCAAACGGTTTTTTTCTCTGAAGTATTTAAATGATTTTGACCGGATATAGGACCCATTTGTTTCTTACGTGTCGATTTTAGCAGAAATTCTTCTCCTGGGTTTTGGAGTGTTCGTTACGATTTCTAACGAACTTTTTAATGGTGGTGACGCATAACCCCGCACGTGTAAAAATTTCCAGCGAGTCAACGGCGCTCCCCTGTGATGTAAGGGCAGCTTGCCAAATCACAACTTAACCCCCGACACCATGTAAATAGGCCGCCGGAGGCTATTCTCCTCACAAAATGCACCACCACTTTAACAAATTAAGAAAGGGGTTTTTTTATGTGCACTCTTAAAGTGGTGTATTTTGTGGGGAGAATAATCTTGATTTTCTATTAAACCCAGAACAAATGTTGCAAAATACATTAGAAGCGATGTTAGAGAACAGTGAGTTGTGTAATAATTGAATACAAATGCAAGTGAGACATGCAAGTTTGTTAATACTCATTGTCGGGAATGTAGTGAATGTGAAGTGTTGTTGTAAAAGTAGATTGAAAGAACGACTAAGTGCTTTAACATATTATCTCTCCATGAAACTAAAATGAGACAAAATATGCAATTATATCTATTAGACAAATTTGTGTACACTTGATATCTATTTGTATCTGAGCTTGATAGGTGAAGGTCCTTAATAATGTCATGTTTCTACTGAGCTACCTTGATTTAACACTAGTCCATAGTTGTTGCTCCTTTAAAGTTGTACATAATTGTAGTTGTTTCTTCTGCCAGTATATAACTGTAGCTGTACAAATTGAGTGATGAAATGGATACTATCAGATGCATCTATCTACATATTCCGGCTCCGCATGTTTCTAAGCAAATCAAACAATTTGTTTGAATAGGAGAAGCTTTGAAATGCTTGGTGAGATCAAGATAGATATACAGTAAAATATCCAATATCATAAAGGGTTGTAAAGTTTGTAAGATTGATAATTTTCATGGCAACCCCTGATTCCATAAACTGTTTTCTATATTGTAGATGTTATTAAAAATCTTATCTTTCTTTCATTCATTCCATACCAGCAAAACAAAGGTATAATTATTTTTTGCATTATATAGATACTTAAGCTCATTCTCAATATTTATTTCTTTAGCATTCTAATTCACTTATCCAAAAATGTTCGAAGACAACTAAACATAATACAAATTATTGAAGGAAAAACCTACTAAACCCCCTTGTGATTGACAAAAGGGGGTAAATTATGAGGGGCATGTTGTTAAGTTGATAGATGTCTAAAACCAGTGGTATTTGTACCAAAGCAATTTGTATGGTTGATCCATACACATGAATATTGAATGTACATCTTTCAAGAAAACAATTATCTCAAGTTATGCCTGAATTGAAAGGGAGGAATGTAAAAATCCAAAAATGATCAATGATGTTAAAATATCCTATAAGAAGAACTTTTAACATCCAAGGCTAGTTGCACTTTTATTCGAGTACTAACAAAATTAAAAAAACTGGTTACAAATTTCACTTTAATCCCCAACTACTATCATTCTTGACTTCACATAATTAACAAATACAAAGTGTACAAGATTTCCACACTCACAAATAAGATATGACGCATAATCGTTATTGTTGACCACAATTTATTTCTATAAAAAAACTTGAAATCTACCATTACTCATTTTGATAACATACATCCAACCTGATGTGCTCTTTAACAGCTGTGTAGAGAAGAAAAGTAACAATAGATTCACATCAGTCTATAACAACAATGAGCAAAATAATATAAGAAATTAACAACAATGCATTGCAATAGCACCTGTGATGATACCCTTTCAAAATCATAACTAACTTAAGTAAACGTGTTTGAAAGCATAATCTACTCAGTGCACTTGGTGCTCAACTCTATACTAATTGCACCCAAAGTACTCCCTATGTGCCCTACACTATCCCCAACATCCCTTCTCACACAAAAAATGGACATATTTTGGTCTGTATCCTGCAGAGTGGGATAACATTGTTGTTGTTGTTGTGTGTTCACCACTGCGACTGCCATCTTCTGTGTTGAGCTAAGGGCCTTGCTAAGTTGGGTCGAGTTGAGGTTATGCTTTATGCGGATTCTTTCCCCGTACTGACACGCCTTTAAACTCTTCTTGTTTCCCCAACCTTTGCTTGTTTATGGTTCTGTTGACCTGGAAGTAATAGGATTCAAGCCCCCTCCTTATAACCCTTTTGTGGCATTTGTGTAATATCAATTGTATGTGGCATAGTAAATTGTAATTTAGCTACAGGGTGATTTTTTAACTTCTACAATTCCAGTTTAAAATTCATATCCATTATACAAAAAAGTCAAAAAAAACCACTGATTTCTTTGACTTCCATATTTCAATGTGCAAATCATCTGTCAATTTCTCATAAGCCTTATGTGATTTAGCATCTTGTTTCAACAACCCAGTTTGTCTAGCAATAGTGGTTTCTTCTACTTGCTTTACTTGCAACAACCTTGTAACTTGTTACTTTTGTATTTCCAATTCGAACTAACTGTACGTTTGCTTCTTTTCATTGTTTTTCTATTTCTTCATGTACCAGTTTCTTCTATACCAAATTTAAGAATTCATGGATTTGTTACAATTTCCATGACACTTGAATGGTGCAATATAGAAAATGAATTAAAAAGTTGCAGAAGAAAAAAGGTCATTCAAGGTCCATCATCGAATCTTATAGCTTAAGGTATTTGTGTTTGAAGAATGAAATTATAGTGTTAGTGACCAGTATTTAAAGGTTAATGCATGCAAAAGCTATAAAATAAAATTTAAAAATAGTAAAGCCAAAGTAACATGTAAAATCAAAAAAGCCAAATTGTTAAAAATAACAAAAGCAAAATTGTTTAAAATAGCAAAAACAAAATTGTTAAAAATAGCAAAACCGTCATTTAAGCCGTCAAATTTGACACAATCCCATGAATGTCCACAAAGCCTTTTCCCATAGGGGTAATGCCTTCAGCATAATTAAATATTTTTTTATATATAGGGATACGAAAAATAAAATTAAAAATTTATATTTTAATAAATGTTGTGAGATTGTTTATTTGTGTGAAAATGGACTTAGGGCATCCTTGAACACGCTCAGAACATGTTTTTAAGTGTCATGTGTGGGATTCTTCACTTCCCCACCCTTATATACCTTGTCCCTATCATATAGAGAGAGGAGGGGCCTCCTCTATATATTATAACTTGGGAGATTATACCTAGGGGAGGTATTAATAGACCTTATAACCTTATGTTATAGGGTTTCATGAGTCTTATATTAAGTAATTTCCAAATGTAGGAGGATTTTAAAGGAATATAAAATAATGAAAGATATTAATAGCTTTCATGAAGACCCCCACACATGCAAGCAAATTTGGTGCTCATAGCGCACTCGAGGGCAGCTAGAGCGTGTTCGTACGCGCCATCTAGCCATCCCTCATGTTGCCTAGGCCACCCCTGAGCTCCTGTACAGACTAATTGTTTTTTGTTATCTGTAGTTAAAATAAATTAAGTTTTAAAAATTAAACCTACTGTTCGGTGCCAACAATTGGAAGCCCTTGTTTTTTCCTAAAAAACAATGAAGTCAGAAATAGAAAAAAAAACATGCACGATTCGCATGTGCACATCCCGGGTGGTGGTCACCCTCTGACATCAGCCTGTGGCGGGCTACAAGGTTTTTTCTATTTAACAATGTGCTGGGGATATGAGATTGAATAGTTTATAGGACTAAGAGCAATAATTATAGTGTTTTGTGTTAAAAAGATTGTTTGGTATAAGATTATTTATGTATTGAACAAAGTGATTACAAAGAAAATAGGCAACTTACACAGCTATGAAAAAAAGAGTTTACAAGCTCGCACATAACAAAAGAGACAAGGGTTGCTGCTAACAAAGAGCAATGAACCTAGAGCTAAGCAAAAAGGAATCCAAGAACAACTAAAAAAACTAATCAATTATAATTGCAAACAACAATTACATAACATTAAAAATTACAACATATCCCTTGAGTGTATGATGTAGTCCGATCATTTCTCTGTGTAGTCTAGAGTTGGAAAATTTGCAACTTGATTTGCTCTAACTGGAAGGTTATCTTTATGTTTCTCCTTAGCTTCACCTGTAGTTCAGAAAAAAGAGGCGTAGTCTGGAAAATAATGTTAGAGTAAAGCCTTGGAATTACAACTCCCTGATAAATATTAGAGTTAGAAAATACTCATGAACATTTGATTTTCCATATATGCATTAAAATAACTTAATAGAATATGCAATAACATTATTTTCCTTTCATATGCCAAATAAGGCTTCTTTACAACTACAAATGCCCAAATATTTTAAGCAAATCTCTGAACACAAAATACCTTGCTTCTTAATAGCAATGCATCCCCAAAATAAATGTTTCATGGTTTCATACAACTGACATAATAAGCATTTAATTGGTTGAATATTCAAACATTTAATCATATCCCCAACAGGTAACTTGTAATGAAGGATTTTCCATGCTAATATTTGTGCATCAACATTAGCTTTAGAGTTCCGAATTTGAGCACTTAACTTGATATGATATTTATTACTACATCTCCTTTTAATGTTAAGGCAGGGAACTAAGAACATGTTTGGTAGGAGATGATGGTAAATCTACTTTAGAGGAAAAAGAGAGAAATGATGAGCTAACAACCAAAGGCAATCTTTGAAGAAGTTATAAGAAGTTGGAGTGCAATTTTTGATAAATAAATTAGGATATTACCAAAGACAACACAAACAAAAGCAATTGTTTGTACGTATTTTTCAATCCGAACAATTTTTTAATAATTACCAAGAAAACCAATGCAAAGCAATGAAGTCCATACGCCACCGAATTTTTAGATTCCCTTCTTAAACAAGTTATAAGCTTCTCATGAGAAACTAACAACAATATCTTTACCTTGGTATTAAATATGTTTATCCCATCAAATAGAAGAAGAAGCAAAGTTAAAACCATGTTGTAATGATGATTTTTTTCCATTGTAGGAATTGACAAACACATTGTCAAGCTTCCCAAATGGTTTGAATAAGAAAAGAGGCTTTGATTTGAAAGTATGGTTCAAAAAGAATTGTATTAATCCAATTTACCTTTTCTCATTTCTCTTTTGTTGCAATGGTGGAAACTCTATGTCATAATAATATTTTCCATGATTATCACCATTCACATCTCTAGTAATCCATTTAGCAACTAGTCATGTGCCTTGATTTTTTGGATCTATTATTCCCAATCCACCTTTAGACCTATGGATGCAATAAGCCCAAAAAATAGCTCTAAACCTAGCCATACCATCCTAATGAGACCATAGAAATTGACGAATTAATTTCTTAAAATATGTGTATCTTTTGTTGGATGGCATCCAACAAGAAGATAAATAAACACATGTGGCAAGAACAATTCTATTAGCAACCTAATATTTTCCAAAAAAAGATAGATATATGATACCCCAATTAAGAAGTTTATTCTTAAGTCTATTGAGACTCCCATACCAAATGGAATGCCAATATATTGGTTTATTTCATTGAGTTTGATTTGTCTCCACAATTTGAGAATCCACAGTGGGATGGGACCAAAATAGGACATTAAGAATTCATTCTTATGGTTTTTTAATCGAGAACTAGACACTGAGTAGTAGATATTTAAAATTTCAAGTGTATTATTTAGCTACACTTCAAAGTTTTTCAAAAGTAACAAGATTTCATCAATAAAATGTGAGTTAATCACAACAACATTTTGGGGGATGGAAATATCATAAATAAGGTTCAAATGCTTGGCTCTTTGCAATAAATAGCCTAAGGCATCCGCAACAAACACATATAAGAAATGAGATAAGGGAAACCTGTGCCTAATTGAACACCATGATGGACAGGATTTAGAAATTGAATTATTAATAATAATGCGAGCATTGGCATCCATAACCAACATTTCAACATGTGCAGGAATTCGATAACCAAAACCTATCTATTGCATCACTTTAATATTGAAATGCCAACGTATTTTTTCATATGCTTTGTCTAAGTCTAATTTGACTAGAAAAGATATCTGACCCATTTGTTATGCCCATTCACAAGTTTCCTAAGCCTGTATAACCTCCTCTAAGGAAGCTTGTTTGTTCAAATTTCATAATATCTTGGACCATTAGCTTAATATGAATAAATACTGGCTTGGCAATAATTTTGTAATATGTATTGAGTAATGTGATAGGGCACCAACAGTGAATAGTGTCTTCATTTTTCCCTTTAGGCCCAAAGAACCTTTTTCATTTGCCTCTAAATAGAGCATATAAAATTCCTCTTCGATGTAAGTCCACATGGTTTGATAAAACTCTATCAGGAGTCCATCAATGCCTGAGATTTTATTTTTAGGCATAAAAAAAGAGTTTCTTCAATTTCTTCTATAAGAAGTAATCTATCCAAAAATTTGCAATAGCTAATCTTGATTTTATCGAGAATAAACTCTTTAACTTTATCCTCAAGTATTTTTTGGATGACCTCCCATTAAATATCCTCTTTAAATATATTCTCATAGAAATCCTAGAATTACATAGTTATTTCGGTGGATTCCGTGTGTAAGGATCCCTTCTCATCAATTATAGTACAATTTTTCTCCTTTTGTTTGTAGTTTAGATAATTGAAGAATAATTTTTAACCTTTAAATTACCCTCTTCAATGTATTGAATTGTCGATCTTATCTTAGCACCTTTTCCTCTATAACTTTCAAGTTTATGTAACCAACTTTCAGTAAGAGCAATAGAAGCTTGAACTTATATGTTACTCGGATATGAGAAGAGTTGTTTTATTGCATGTGTTAAGCTTTCTTTGGAGGTATTTTTCTCTCTACTTATGTTTCCAAACCATTATTCTACCAAAGGACTGAAGGAATTTAGTGAATTTTGAGAGAGTGGAATGCCAACATTCATTTCCCTTCTTGAGGTTTGGGTAAGGAATCCCAAATTCCCACAAGAACACCAACACAATTTTTATTTTTCAAGTGTGAAGTATTGATTTTGAATGGAGATGCAATGATGTATGGGAATTAGGAGAAAGTGAAATAGTACAAAATATGGGAAATTATTTCGAAAGAGTAGTTGAATAATCAACTTGAATTAGGACTTTAGAATGGGAGTGAACCAATTCAAGATTGTGTTAGTTGTAAAATATGTCCAAATTTCTTAATTTTCTTTCCATCTCCGTGTATGCTTAGATTTGGATCACCTACAAGATGTGTTAGTTGATATTAAATCTTCCAAATCAATGCTAATAAAAACCGAATTGGCCTATTCTGACATTGTGAAGAGAGAGACAATTGTGGTTTATTTAATTGAATAAAGTGGGTAAAACTCTTCCAAATCTGAATCTAAACCTACACATAAGGACACTTGAAAAATGTTAGCTATTTTTGGTGATTAGGGTACCTACCTCAATCGTATCCCTAACCATTTTAAGGAGATAAAATACATTTTATTCATGTAAAATGAAAAAATAGTAAATGAAATGACAAGTATACAGACTCAGATCACATACAATCACAGTTGCAATTTACCAAAAATCACACGGAGATCGCAAGCCAATCGCAGGTGTGATCCCCTCCTATGTTGGAATTGTGCTAAAACAGTGCTGCAGCAAGTTGGATATATCCTTTGAACCTTGCTTTCACCTCTTCAAGACCTGCAAAATTGAGATATGTGAGAAATAGAGCAAGAAGAATCAAGTGTAGCCTTAGTGCACAAAGAGTTAGGGCCCAAGAGTTGTTAAGGAAGATGAAATGATGTGGGTGAGAGTGGTTTTATAGATTTGGAGTACATATGGGAGTGGGCTACACACATGGGTGCAATGATAGTATCCATAGTGCATTAGACATGCAAATGGGTAGGTGTGATGGGAAAAAATTAAATGTGAGTAGGTGAGGGTTAGTAAATAGGTGGTGAGTTTTCTTTTATCCCCATTTTGTGGGGTTATTTGACTTTTTTGGTATTTTTTGAATAAGGGACCTTATGTGCAAGGATCATTTTCTAGTGTTTACATTTTACCCCTTTTTGGGTTGTGTGTTGTAGCAGGTAGGGGTCGTCTAATCCTATGATGGTGGTTGTCATAGTCTCCAGCTTAGATGGTTGACAAGATAGACATGAACCTGAAAACGTGATCGATGGACCACTTTAGCCAGAGTCTATGAAGGGATCGATAGGTTGATTTCATGAGGTAGAGACTATAGAGTCAATTGACTAGAAAATTTTGATTGGGTGTCATAGAATTAGATTAGAAGGGTTGTTGTATATGATTCCCCCCTCAAGTGACACCGAACTACATGTTTCCCTAGCGTAACACAAGATGAAAAGGGGTAGTTGAAGATGAAGTAAAATGAACCTTGACAAAGGCATGTTGAGCGGAAGTGATGGGAGGGTTTCCCTAGTCATGGGCACATGAATATTATACAACGAGTATGTATAAAGGTGTATGTAAGCAGTGAGAATTTGTGGGGTGAAGAGGTTAAGTTGTTTGACTGGAAGTTGATGATGAATGGGATAGGTGGGTGAGGTGACAAGCGATGCAGTGTGGGTGAAGCGGGGAGCAACAGGCTACACAGGAAAGGGCGAGTTGGGTGGGTGAGCTTGGTAGAGGGTGAGTGAAATGAGTTGGAGTGAGATAGGTGAGTTGGGTGATTTGGGGTAGGGGAGTTGTAGGAGTGACTTAGAGGTGAGGTTGATTCACGCATGTGACTCAGCTGGGCAGAAGGGTGCGTATGGGGTGAGGGATGAGGCAATAGAGTATTTTGGTCAAAGTAAGAAACTCATCGCATCAAGGTGGGAGTGTGAATGGGAGCGATAGGAGTAGAGTGGCTCAGGGGTAAGGATATTGGGTGAGAGCTCAGGGTAGTGGAGAGCTAGGAGGGCATAGTAACGAGAAGGGCAGAGTGGTGTAGGTCATAGTGGTGATGGAAGCTAGGGTGGAAAAGAATTGAGGCTGGGATAGGGGGAAGGTGAGAGAGGGGAGAAAAATGAGTTGAATCACGTACACGACTCAACACAATGAGTTGTAAAGTGGGGTGGGTCTGCCCGAGTCACATGAGTGACTTGGCGAGGGTGGGTTAGATGGGCGAGCTATGGGTGGAGCTCATTAGTTTTGTAGGTATTAGGGGAGTGAAGAAGAATATGAGTCGCAAATGTGACTCGACGAGGTGGTGAGATTGGATAGGTGATTTGGTGGAGGTTAAACTCAGAGTAAGGTAAAACATGAGGGGAAGAGGCATTAACGAGCCAGTCACGAGTGCAACTGAAGAAATGAGTTAAGGGTTGGGAAATGTGAAGAGACAAATGAGGTTCAAGTGGTGTGCAGGGATGAGGTTGCTTGGGGGAGCTTGAGAGAATGAGTTAGGTTAGATGGGAGGTGAGAGGTAGGGCAGAGGAGGGAAGCAGGGTCACGGCGAGTTGTTGTAGCAACTTTCCAAGTTGGGGTGGGGAGGTAGAGTTTGAGGTGGGCTCAGTTACTAGAGAGACCACGAGGTAGATAAGACGGCTCGACAAGTCACTACAGTGACTCGCCAGGTGATTTGATATCATGGTGGGGGTATGTGTATCAAGTTGGGGAGAGTTGCATGGTGAAACATGAAATGAAAATAGAAAATAGTGAAACATGTTAAGGACGTGAAAAATGGAAAATGCAAAATTACGAAAAATGCAAAAATTAAATTTAATGAGGCAATGCAAAGAAAGGAAATGTGAAATGACATGAAAAGTATTGGGAACATAAAAGGTGTACAGAGGGTAGTGGATTCCCATAGATGCACAATGTAAATATGAAAGTGAAAATGGAGTGCAAGAGGTGTACAAGTGATATAAACATAGTGTGAAATCAATGAACACAAAATAATTTTAATGCCATGAGACATGAGATAACAAGTGAGCTAAAAACAAGATCTTGAATAAGGTCTCAACCACACAAGGTGACATATTATCCCTACACCTTAATAAGGTCCCGTATGTACACATGAGAGTTAGCTACTGCTTGAAATGAAGACTTGCGAGATAGTGAGTGAAAACACAAGCCATTGTGTAGGTGTGACTGAAACATGTGATTGGTGAGTAGTGAAATGGAAGGTTATTCAAAGTCATGCATTACTCTACTACCAAACATGTGTCCATAGCCCCAACAAAGATACATTTTATTCTAGTCACAACATTTCTCTACTACCATCCAGGCATCCATATCCCTAGTAGAGATGCTGAAAAGACCCCTGAGAGAGAGTGTTTTACATTGCTTTTCTTTTTTTCTTTCTTCTTTTGAATTTTTAATTTTGCTTGATTTTGATTACTTTTATTTGTTTTTCACATGATATTCATCTTTCTTAGTTTTCTAAGGGGTTTATAACCACAAGTGGCTTGATGGATGGGGTGGGAGTGAGTATAAAGATGACGGTTGGCAAGTGTCGATAAATAATGCCCCAGGATCTTCAAGAAAAGTTGTTAAGTGTGCAAGAGTGCATGGATCTCGAAGGGGACAATCATTCTTAATTCACCAAGTAAGGAGTGACCAAGTTCAAGGAACTGTAGTAGAGACTATTGACTCAAAAAACATGACAACAAGATGATAAAAGTGTTCACCAAAAGTTATGAAACAAACCAAGACATGGAATGTGAACGAGCTGTAAATGAAATGTGAGCGATGAACGAGGATTGGAATGAAATATGATTGAATGGAGAAAATATGGAAGAAAATCTATGAGAAAGTGATGTTTATTACAATTTTTTGGCATAAATATATTTTTAGATATTTGAAATACGTTTAGTTGTGTGAAGGTATGTGTGTTTGTGTCAATGATGATATAACAAAATGTGCACAGAATCAGGTTGTGTTTCAAATCCAAGTCGGATGAATAAAATCGAAATGTATGGAGCATGAAAAATGTGATAGTGAAGAAAAATGAAAGTCCCCCAATCCATATAAGTACTAGGTGAGTGGAAGACATGATGCATAAAAGTAAGTGATATATGTGACAAATGATTGGATTGGTTGGGATGACGTTGATGATAAGTGAAGTAATCATGCCAAATAGAATCCATATAATGGTGGTAGGTGAATAATGTGATTGTAGGGGTGAATCACGTGGATGTGTGAGAATGTCAAGTGGTCGAGGACATGAGCATAAATCAATGGGAGAAGAGGAAATGATATGAGATTTTTTATGAATGATGATGGTTTATGTGTAAGGAGTAGAGAATATTGTGATGTATGAAGGAAGCGTAAGTGTCAAGGATGTCATCTTGGGATGAATGTGTATGATGAAATAAGGGAAACATGGAATGGGAAGGGGCATGTAAGAGGGAATATCAAAAAAATGAGAATGTGGGAGAAAATTGAAAGGATGTGGAAACATGATTGGATGTGGAAGATTCTTGTGAGGCACGAGTGTAAGAATAAATGGTTATGTGGGTGTGAGTGATGATGTGAACGGAGGAGGAAAAAATAATAAAAATGATACCTTAATGAGTGGGGATGAATGCAATAGGGTGGATGTGGAAAAAATCTCCAAAGGAGGTAAAGCAATAGGAGCACGTAGAGGTGACTCGCGAGAAGGAGTTGAAAGAACACATATATATTAATGATGGGAAATATATGCGAGAGGAGCATAAATGAATGTAATAGATGAAATAGGATGTAATGGAGGTGTCATAAGTAATAATGGTGCTTGGATGAGTCAAGATGAAGGTAGTGAGATGCATGTGGAAGACTTTAAGATAGGTGAAATGATAAATGGAACCATATATGATGAAGAGTGGAATGTAGATGGAGTAATTGGTGATGTGATAAGTGGAGTGTATGTGAGAAAGGAAAGGGATGAATTAGAAGAGATGGTGGGCAAGATAGAATCACATGGTGATGGAGACGATAGAAAACAAGATAGATGTGGTGATAAAGTGAAGGTATTTGAAAAGGATGAGGATGAAACCACATCTAACGTGGACACACATGATGAAGTAGAGTGAGAAATAAAAGGTATAGATAATGAGTTAATATAAGAGTATGATGATGTTAAGTGTAAGGTGGAAGCATATAAAGATGTAGATTGTGAAGTGTTTGATTGAAATGATGAGACACTAAGTGTGCATGATGATTGTGATGTAGTTGGAAGTGAGGAATCAAATAGTAGAGAGATGACACATGGAGAAGAAGTGGGAAAAGTATTGTGTGAAGTGGTTGGACGGGAATTAGTAGATGAAGGTGGAAGAGATGTAGGTTTGACTACAATTTCCCCCTTACCAATAATATCATATATGATATCAATGCATATTTGGGAACATGAGTGAGTGGAATAACCATCAGTACGATGGTAGACATACATTTCATGGGAGGAATGCCACAATGGAGGGGGAGGTTTTGTTGATGTATTTGACTAGACTTGGCATCATTCGACATCTTGTCCATTAGGCTAGGGTCAACTGAAATAACCTCAAAACTTATCATGGAAACTCTCCAAAAGGTCCTAACATACCTGGAACATCATAAATCAACTACTTACATGCATTCATGAGCGCATATGACTCGATAACTCATCATCGTTCCTTCCAACAGCCATGCCTAGTCCAAATGAGTACCTAAAACATGGTCACCAACTTGTATTTTCACCTTGAAGATCATATGAGTTCCCAAGAACTCTCTAATCATGCTCTCCATCATGCCAACATACTTTTCAAACTTCTAATAAGCTCATGCCACCATGCACCGTCACCTAGGCTAGCTAGGTCAGCTGAATAGGCCTGAAAGAATAAGCAATCCTCACTAAAACACCTGATATCATCATGAACACATATAAACCATCATGTCATCATCATCCTTAGCATGATCTTAATCCACTTTGTCATTAATGAGGTTTTGCATCAACGACAACACCTAAACAACAATATGCTAACAATCTCCCCCTTTTTCATTGATGGAAAACCACTTGAAATTCTCCCCCTTTTTACATTAATGATAAAGGCATACATTTACCTGCATAATATTTACCTTTCTCATCTTTATGGTATCACCTCTTGCTTAGAAACATCATTCAAAGGTCTCATTCTAGCTCAAAAACTTGAGATTCTTCACAAAATTTTCTTTTTAGCCATTTATAAGCAAGGAACCATTGTACTCCCCATGGGAAAAGCACATAAACCATATAATCATGCAAATAAACATGAAGAAAACATCATCATACCTCTAGTTTGGGCTAAAATACCATCATCCGCCATCAAAGCATGTAGAACTTGCCATTTCACCTTAGAACTCTGTTTTTTCCTTTAACAACCTCTAAAAACACTATAACAAACCTCTACTTGAAGCATATCATAAGTAAATGATGCCAAAAATGATGCACAAGAGCTAAAATATCCTCCTTACCTTCATTCTTGGTCTTACACATCTTGTCAAGGCATACATTGACTTGACACCACCAAATCTTGCTCTTCATATCACACTAGGATTGAGATCCCTATTTAAGCTCATCAGTGCTTTTGGGACAAACTTTGACAAGCTATCAAGAACCATTCACATCATGACAAAGCATACCACAACTCCCCTTGGACTTAGGACAACCATATCTAGTAGATTGATTACCTAAAATTGATTATACCAGGGTAGTGCAAGATAGTTAATCTAATCTAGGAGGACATATAAAAAAATAAATGAACTAAGATAACATTTAAATTAAATAAATGAAGCAAACTAATGTAATCCAAATCCTAATGTGTAATAAGGGAAAGAAAAGAACTCAACTGATAACTGGTGATTGTCAGACTGTGTCGCAATGGTGCACAAAAAATCAGAAAGCAAGAACAATTGTACTGCAGTGTTGCAAATTACATATCTGGATCATGTGGCTCGACTGGGGCGCCCATGGGCACTCTGGTATGGATTCTGGGTGCCCTGGTTTGGAAAAGATGTCCAGAAATGGTCTTCACAAGGTCGGAAGGTGATCTAAAGATCTGCCTACCTGTTGTATTATTTTCTCTATAATGCGCCGAGTGCTTTGAATATTCCAAGAGGAAGAAATAACCTGCAACAGACCAAAAGGAAGTATCAAAACCATAAAAAAATAAAGATGCATAATGAATGGGTCAAACTGACCTCAACTGCCACAACAATGGGCTTACTAACTGAGTGTTGCACTACATTTTGGACCCGTATGTAGTTCTAGTGTGTGTGTGCATGTCGTGCTCTAGGTGTTCTTGTGCCAATTGCACTTTTTGAAGTAGCGAGCAATAACTAAATGTAGAAAATGTAATAATATGTGTGCATGGAATAGGATAGAATCCCTCCCCCTATGAAGTGTGATGTAACTGTCCCAACTTGTGCCTTGATGATGGAGCTATGTGGATGCAAATATGTAATAGATGGATGCAACTCTAGATGGAGTGATAGTGGATAGTGATTTTAGGACCCTCATTATGGTCTCACAACTTTATATTTATAGGGTTCTATTGGTCTAATTTTGTAATTAACTCCAAAAAGGTTGACCACAAGAAAGATAAGGATGAAAAACAACTAGAAAAGATCTAAAAAATGGCAGGAAAGTGGAAAAGAGACTAGGGTGCCACCAAGTGGGACCAGGGCACCCATGGGTGCTCTAGTATTAAATTTGGGCGTCCCAGTTAGGGATAAGATGATGTGGGATCTTTGGAAATGACTAGGTAAATAGGTGCAATAGGTTGCATAATATGGAATAAAATAAATAAAATGGCCAAAAGGAAGGGGGTTAATTAGTACTTTCTTCCCTTGAGAACCTTCTAAATAGTAGTATGAGATCGAGATAAATAAATGTGTAAAGTGCATGATTTTGTGACTACATTCCCCCCCCCACTTTATGTTGGGGAGCGGAAAGCTTGGTAACATAAAATAGATAGAGATGCATACCTGATTCCGTTGTAGAGTGATGAAGAAGGCACACTGAAGGACTAGACAAAGCGTGGAATGAAAAAAAGATGGAGTGTGGAAAATAGAGATGATAAATGTGTAAAGAAAAAGTGATGAGAGTGAAACTAGGGCGAAACATGTGTGTGTAGCTGTCGCAATGTGTAGTATACCTGCATGGTTAGTACAACATGTGTGCTGTCACGAAATGTTGTTGTTATTATTGTGTTGTTGCCCCCATTTGACTTCTTGTTTCTCATACAGACAGACCTACAAGGAGAAAACAATCAAGTAGTCAAATATGTATGTATGTAAATGTAAAAACGCTGTATAAAATATGCATGTAAGTGTAAAAGACAAAAATTGTAAATGGAAATGTGAATAGAAATGTAAATGTAAATGGAACATGTGCACTTGATCCATGTCGAGAAAGAGTGTAGAAGGATATCCTATACTGTAATTTTTTTGGGCTATCTCACGCCACCCTGGATAAAGAAGTATAGGGAGGAAATGCTACATGTGTCCTCCAAGCTCTAACGCTTCTGCTGAAATGTGTGTGAAGAGATCTTTGTACTTGTCATTATTTTTTGGGCGATCCGATGCCACTGGCAGTAGAAGTAGTGTAGGGAGGCACACCCATTGTAATCTCCAAGCCTGTAACTACTTTCCAGAATGCTAAGGACACCATGTCCTATAAAATACATTGTGTATGGGATTCGTAGACTAGTCTGAACCCACTCGCTATATATAATTGAACCGAATTGGTGTAGAATATTTGTGTTAGTATGTAAAACCCCAAATGATGCCCCCACTCTTTGGAGGTGCATAAAATGTCACTGATAGGAGACATGCGGCCCTAAAAGAGGACCAACTGCATATATGTGGGAAAGTGCTTGGTAAAAACCAAAGCACACAAAAATAAGAAGGCTAGCCAAAGACAAGTATAAACATGCATATATATAGAAATACATATGTGCAATGTACTAGAAAAATAGTGTAAAATCTACAAAGTAATGTAGTAAACACGCAAGAAGACAAGTAGGCCGCACAAAGTGGGTTGCAAACATGGGACATCACTCACAATGTCATAAGACACGTAAGGCCGTCATGAACGCAAACAAGAAAAAAAGTGTGCAAACCAAACATATGGAAAGGCCTGCAAACAATAACAAAAAATGGAAGATAATAATAGATAATGTAAAAAATTAAGTATGGAAACCTATATCCCCACATAAAAAATGTTGCACATGAAGCACCCATTAGGATGTTAGAAAGATAACTAGTATGTCAAAAAATGTGTATAAACAAGTAATGTAAAGTGCTAAGTATGAAATGAAACAATAACACCTGGAAGAGATGAATGTGGATGCCCCTAACGACCAGTGTAGGAAGGGTAGAAGGCGAGCATCCATGATGCATGAAAGAGACCTGTATCTATGATACCAACTAGAAAAAGACATGAATGCGCATGTGTAGATGATATAGATAAATGACATACAAGTAATCAAACTATCATGTGTAATAAAGTGATCATGAACAAACAAGAGTAAGAAAGCATATAAGTAACCATAATATGTAGTATGTTGTGGATGGATGGAATATAATGATAGGAGCCATGTGCCCCCCAAGTGGATGGAAATGTATGCAGTGAGGTTCATTTTTTTCCCCCTCAGCAATCAATAATGAACTGTAAATGAGAGTGCGTCATCAGGAAATGGTCGAATAGTGGGTGTTGTTTGTCTAGTGCATTTTGATGAATGTGTATATGTGTAGTGGTGATGATATGTAACATGTAGAAAAGATGTGTGTGGAACTTATAGCGTAAGCGTATACCACGATGAAATGGAATGGAAAGTGATGATTTATCCCTAAGTGTATATCACCATAGGATTAAAATAGGGAGTGGTGATGTAACCTAAGGTGTATACCTCCACCAAATGATAGATTAGGTGACTATTTATCCTAAATCGTATGTCACTAAAAGATGATTGGGTGAGTAATGATTTATCCCTAAGCATATGTCACTACAAAATGACCAAAGGGAGTGGTGATCTAAGCTAAGGTGTATACCACTACAAGATGATAGAATAGGTAACGATTTAGCCTAAAGTATATGTCACTAAAAGATGATTGGATGAGTGGTGATTTAGCCCTAAGCGTATATCACTAAAAAAATGACAAAAGGGAGTGGTGATATAATCTAAGGTGTATACCACTACAAAATGATAGAATATGTGATGATTTAGCGTAAAGCGTATGTCACTAGCTTAGCAATGTTGCATGATAGAATGTGGAGTGGTGATCGTGTGATGAGTGTAAGGTCCATTTGATTTGTAAACCCTCAGTAGTCGAGTATGGACCGAAGAACTAAAGTGAGTCATTGGGTAGTGAGTGCAGCGTGTATAAAACAATGCAAGGTGACCATGTGATGAATGGATTATGTAAATATGATATGTGTAGAATGTAATATAACAAGTGTAAAATGTGTAAAATGTAATGTGTAGAATGTGTATATATAGACTAGTAATGGAATGCTAGACTCCTATGTGATGAGGACTTGGATGATATAGTATTTATAGATGTGCAAATGTTAAAATGTTTTAGACTAAATGTATAATATAATGTATGATGAAATGTAATGTGTAATGCCTATAGTGCAATGTGTGGGGTTCAATGTAGTAGTAATCCCTCAATAGTCAAGTGTGAACCAAAGCTAAAGATTGTGTCATTGGGTAATGACATTGTTAGTGTGAACTGAAGCTAAAGATTGTCTCATTGAGTAATGGCGTTGTTAGAATATATGTTGATTATGACTAATGACTATGTGCAAATGTAGTGATGGTGCTTAAAATGAGGTGGGGGGAATGTGAAGTGTTATGCCCCCCATGTGTGTGTAAATGAATGAGATATCCAATGATGGTGAAGGATGTAGGTCCTTCATCTGATGCATGGGAGGAAAGTGTATGAGCATGCTCTAATAGTGGTGGTATAGTAGACATATGATGTATGGGTCAATGAAGTCTATGCACATGTGAAGGATGAATATATGAAGAAGTTTGTGGTATCACAAAATGCGTCAGTGATGAAGACCTATGTGATGTGGAATGCGAAGCTGAAAAAGATCCATGTGGAATAAACCCATGTGGGGATCTATGCCAATGTGTGGTAACTATCTATGGAATAGACATATGCCTATGTGTGGGACTAGTGGAATGATGTGGGCATGTAGTGGATGCTCGAGTAGGTAAGCAAGGGGTAGATTGCGTTTTGGGAAACATAGACTTTGATGGGGTGGAAGAAGTAGGTAGCATGCTAGTAACTATGTGAGATGATGATGACCATGGAGTAGAGGGAGGGATGCCATCAATATAAATGACCTAATTATTATAAATGAATTTGAGTCACAATTGGTTCATAGAAATGATAGATTATGAGCAAAAAATCAAATTTAGACCAAGGAGCATGTCGCACCCCTTAATGGTGTTTCCAACGAGGAAAGGTATGAGCATAGTAAGAGGACCAACCATGACATGTAGCTAAAAAACGCCAAAGGGATTTTCGAAAGGATAGTCAATTTCTGAGGCAGGATACATGATAGCCTTAAGAAGTAACATAGAGCATGCTTTAATGGGCCATGATGGGTCAACCTTAGTATTGTTCATAGAGGTCGAGCCAATGGAATCATGAATGTGTAAATGATTAGATGTAAACGTAGCATGAAAATCACCATTAGAGAAAGAGATGAGTGGTGCCGAAGCTTCATTGTTAGCAACTAAGAAGTCTAGAGTTCCTGATCTAGGAGGTGATACCATAAGATACACATGATTAGTTGAAGAGTTTGTTGGCTTCTTCTCACATTGTTGAGATTCATTTTTAAATATTTTGAGTTTACCCATGTCATTGTGTGGGGAAGGATAAGAAGACTCTAGGAATTCTATTTTTTTGTTATTAATTAGATATTGAATGATTATTTGGAGCTTGAGGAATCTATTTCGTAGAATGTCCCACACATTGATAATAATCACAACACAAGTTTTCATTGTAGTTTCTACCTTTTGGTCGTGATGGATCTATCTCAAGGGGAGGGGGAAGAGTAATAATATTTCTCTCAAGAAGTTGTTTTAATATAATATGGGGAGGCATTTGAAAGTTTTTATACATACGTTGAGGTTTCTGTGATTGATTCTCATTAGTAGGAGTGACAACGGTGACAATGATTTTAGCTTCTGTTGGTTTAGTTGTAGAGGGTTTGAATGGTGCCTTGTTGGGAAAATGAGCGGAAGACGAGATATGTTCTTCATACTTGAGCTTTCCTATGGAGAGGAGTTTGGTCTCACGAAGTTTAAGAGTATGAAAAATTTGGTCGAATGAAGGAGAGGTCTCAAAGAGGACACTTTCCTGTAGCAGTGGCAGCAAATTTTGAATGAATAAATCATGAAGTTCAAAGTTAGAAAGTACGTTTGTCATTTTAGTGAGGTTATTCTTGTATCTTAAAATGTAGTTGGCTAGATGTTCATTTGGACCTTGATTGAGTTGTGTCGGTTGGGCATATGATATCTTAGAGCCAATATTGATGGGAAAATGTGTAAGAAATGCATCAACTAAGTATGTGAACAAGGTGATCGAGTGAATAGGTAAGTTATAGAGCCAACACATCACATAATCATGGAGACTATGAGGAAAGATCTTAGCTAAAAGTATATGATCACCAGCGAATTCAAGAAAAGCATCATGAAATGCTCTGAGGTGTTGTTGTGGGTCACCATGCCCATTAAAAGTGGGTAGCTTAGGGGTGACAAAGCTAGGAAGAAGTAGATAATTAGAGATGGTAGGTGTGAATGGAGTATGTAATAAAAAACTAGAATCTAATGAGGGTGATGCATGGGAGGTGGCCTATTGTAATTTATGAATTTGAGCTTGAAGGTCATGATAAAGAGAAGTTAAGTCTTGGTTGTCAATAGACGAGGCCTTCCGTATATGAGAAACTAGAGGTGGCGTGAAGTGGTTGACAGGAGTAGGGATAGAAACAGACATATTAGAAATAGGAGGAAGAGTAGAAGTAGGTGGTTGAGTGGCAACATAAGTGGGTATGGCTGGAAAAGTAGTGAGTTCTACCAAGTTAGTAGCTTCCTAATGAGCAACATGTAAAAGTAAATCTAGATCTCGGGGATACTCAGCAAGATGATCTTTGATGGCCTTAAGTTGAGTTTTAGTGAACTCATGAGTGTGAGACATGTAAAAAGGAGAGTAAACACTAGAATGAAAACTTAATAAGGAAGAACCTAGAAGCATGAAATAAATAAGGATTAGGTTCACAAAAATGATTAACTAAAATCGACTATACCATAGTAGTGCAAAATAGTTAATTTAATCTAGGAGGACATATAAACAAAACAAATAAATGTACTAAGATAACATGTAAATTAAATAAATGAAGAAAACTAATGTAATCCAAATCCTAATGTGAAAGAAGGGAAAGAAAAGAACTCAGCTAATAACTGGTGATTGTCGGATTGTGTCGTAGTGGTGCACAGAAAATTAGAAAGTAGGAACGACTATATCGCAATGATGGAAATGACAGGAATCGATGATGTCACTAGTCTGGGGCACTTGGGACTGGACTGGGGTGCCCATGGGTGCTCTGGTATGAATTCTAGGTGCTATGGTATGGAAAAGATGTACGAAAATGGTCTTCATAGGGTCGGAAGGTGATATGAAGCTTTGTTTTCTTGTCGCACTATTTTCTCTGTACTACACTGAGTGCTTTGAATATTCTAAGAGGAATAAATAACCGACAAGAGACTAGAATGAAGCATTAAAAACCTAGAAAAAAGAAATATGTAGAATGAATGGGTCGGAATGACCTCAACTGCCACAATAATGGGGTTGCTAACTAAGCGTTGCACTATATTTCAAACCCAGATGTAGTTTTGGTGTATGTGTGCATGTCGTGCCCTAGGTGCTCTTGTGCCAGTCGTAATTTTTAAAGTATCAAGAAATAACTAAATGTAGAAAATATAATAGTATATGTGCATGGGATAGAATAGAATCCCTCCCCCTATGAAGTGTGGTTCAGATGTCCTAGCTTGTGCCTTGATGATGAAGCTATGTGGATGTTAATGTAATAGATGGATGCACCTCTAGATGGAGTGATAGTAGATAGTGATGCTAGGTCCCTCATTATGGTCTCACAACTTTATATTTATAGGGTTTTCTTTGTCTATTTTTGTAATTAACCCCAAAAAGGTAGACCGCAAGAAATATAAGAATAAAAAATGGCTAGAAAAGACCCAAAAAATGGCGGGAAAGTGGAAAAGAGACCAGGGTGCCCATGGGCGCCCCAGTTAGGGCTAAGACGACGCGTGATCTTCATAAATGACTGGGTAAATAGGTTCAATAGGTCTCATAATATGAAATAAAATAAATAAAATGTCCAAAAGGACGGGGGTTAATTAGTACTTTCTTCCCTTGAGAACCTTCTAAATAGTAGTTTGAGAATGGGATAAATAAATGTCTAAAGTGCATGATTTTGTGACTACATTTTTCCCCCACTTTATGTTGGTGAGCGGAAAGCTCGATAACATAAAGTAGATAGAGATGCATACCTGATGCCATAGTAGAGTAATGAAGAAGCTGCACTGAAGGACTAAAAAAAGCGTGGAATGGAAAAATGATGGAGGAGCATGGAAAATATAGATGATAAATGCGTAAATAAAAAGTGATGAGAGTGAACCTAGGGTGAAACATGTGTGTGTAGCTTTTGCAGTGTGTAGTGTACCTACATGGGTAGTACAACATGTGTGCTGTCACAAAATGTTGCTGTTGTTGCTCTTCTGTTGCCCCCATTTGACTGTTAGTTTCTCATACGGACAGACCTACAAGGAGAAAACAATCAAGTAGTCAAATATGTATGTGTGTAAATGTAAAAATGCTATGCAAAAAACAAAAGTAAGTGTAAAATACACAAAGTGTAAATGGAAATGTGAATAGAAATGTAAATGTAAATGGGACATGTACACCTAATCCATGTCGAGAAAGAGTGTAGAAGGATATCTAGTACTGTGAGTTTTTTGGGTGATCTCACGACACCTTGGATGAAGAAGTGTTGGGAAGAACTGATATGTGTGCTCCAAGCTCTAACCGCTTCTGTTAAAACGTATGTGTAGAGATCTTTGTAATGTCCTGGTTTTTTGGGCAATATGATGCCACTGGCTGAAGTAGTGTAGGGAGGCACACCCATTATAACCTTGAAGCCTATAATTACTTCCCAGAATGCTAAGGACACCATGTCCTGTAAAATCCAATGTGTATGGTATTCGTAGACTGGTCTGAACCCACTCGCTATATATATCTGAACTGAACTGGTGTAGAATCTCTCTGTTAGTATGTAAACCCCCAAATGATGCCCCCCTCTTTGGAGGTGCATGTGACATCACTAATAGGATACATGCGGCCCTAAAAGAGGACCAAATGCATATATACTGGAAAATGCTTGGTAAAAACCAACGCACACAAAAACAAGAAGGATAGCCAAAGACAAGTGTAAACATGCATGTATATAGAAAACAATGTATAATCTACGCAAACAGTGTAAAAGCTACCAAGCAATGTAGTAAACATGTAAGAAGACAAGTATGCCACAAAAAGTGGGTTTCAAACATGGGACATCACTCATGATGTCACAAGACACGTAAGGACATCATGGCCACAAACAAGAAAAATAGTGTGCAAACCAAACATATGGAAAGGCCCGCAAACAATATTAAAAAATGGAAGATAATAACAAACAATGTAAAAAAACAAGTATGGAAACCTATATCCCTGCATAAAAAATGTTGCTCATGAAGCACCCATTAACATGTTAGAAAGATAACTAGTATGTCAAAAAACATGTATAAACAAGTAATGTAAAGTGCTAAGTATGAAATGAAACAATAGCACCTGGAAGATACGAATGTGGATGCCCCTTGTGACTAGTATAGTAAGGGTAGAAGGGGAGCATCCATGTTGCGTGTAAGAGACCTGTATCTGTGATCACAACTAGAAGAAGGTGTGAACGCGCATGTGTGTGTGATATAGATAAATTACATACAAGTAATCAAACTAGCATGTGTAATAAAGTGACCATGAACAAGCAAAAGTAAGCAAGAATATAAGCAACCATAATATGCAGTATGTTGTGGATGGATGGAATGGAATGAAAAATGGAATGATAGAAGCCACGTGCCCCCCGAGTGGGTGGAAGTGTATGTAGTGAGGTTCATTTTTTCCCCTTAGCAGTCAAGAATGAACCCTAAACGAGAGTATGTCATCAGGAAATGATCGAGTAGTGTGTGTTGTTTGTCTAGCGCGCTGTGATGAAATGTGTATATGCGTAGTGGTGATGATGTGTGACATGTAGAAAATATGTGTGTGGACCTTATAGCCTAAGTGTATACCACGATGAAGTAGAATGTGGAGTGATTATTTATCTGTAAGTGTATATCACTACCAGATGCAATAGTAAGGAGTGGTGATGTAATCTAAGGTGTACACCACTATAAGATGATAGATTAGGTGACGATTTAGCCTAAAGTGTATGTCACTAAAAGATGATTGGATGAGTGATTATTTAGCCCTATGTGTATATCACTAAAAAAATGAAAAAATGGAGCGATGATCTAACCAAAGGTGTGTACCACTATAAGATGATAGAATATGTGACAATTTAGCCTAAAGTGTATGTCACTAGCCTATCAATGTCGCATGATGGTATGTAGAAAGGTGATCGTTTAATGAGTGAAATGTTGTAGGCTAAATGTATGGCACGTAATGTATGATAAAATGTAATGTGTAATGCCTATAGTGTAATGTGTAATGCCTATAGTGTAGTATTAATCCCTCAACAGTCAAGTGTGAACTGAAGCACAAGAGTGTGTCATCAGGTAACAATGCTACTAGAATGTATGATGATTACAACCAATGACTATGCATGTAGACACCTAAATTCCACTTTTGCAATCTTATTTCCAAAATGCACGTAAATCACTCTCATTCTTTCCAATTCCATTATAATTAGTGATATTTAGTAATTAACTAACGTTTCTTACCACTTTAGCCAATTAAGAACACTTTGTTGATTGTGTAACCCTTTTCACATTCAGGATGCCACTTTACGGTGAATCATAAGTTAAAATCATCTTCAATATAGACAATTAGCGTTTATTAGCTAATTAAGCCTATTTTCCCCTTGATTTTATCAATATACCCTAGTATTGACTCAAACCCCTCTTCCAACCACTCAAAATCACCCCATTCACCTCCACAACATATCAACAAGATTAAAAAGCTTATCCTAGCCTCGTAGTTGACCCTAAGCGGTTGATTAAGGCTTCACACCTCTTAATCACTTGGTAATTCACTAATTATGATTAGCAAGGCCTAATCATGATTAGAAATTCTAATCTAATTTGGGAATTTTAGTACCACATGCACCAAAATACAAGTTTCTCCCAAAAGGAAAACTACAAAAAGGTTGCACCTCATTCCTTTATATTTTACACCATGCTTTGATTTGCATCTTATATAATGTTGTCACCCTCAAAATTCCCCTCATTTTTTAAGTCAAGTTTCAAAATTTTTGAGTTGGTGCTTATTATCCCAATTCTGCCCCCCAGAAAAATTGATCAAACACGACCCCGCATAGAAGAAAATCATAAGGGACAGTTCAGTCATGCGAGCCCGCATTCTAAATCCAACAATGAAGGGGCATGGTTGGCGAAAGAAGCCAACGATGTCAAAGGAGATCAGATCACATAGGAGAAGATTGAAGAAAGGGCTAAAAGCTTTCAGATTTCACATGGAAGTCGACTCAGGGAAAAGCAACGGACCTGCGGAAGGTGCCACATTCCTCATCGACGTAAATTCAAAAGGCATAGCCCAAAGAGAGACCCCAAACTTGCACCAACCCACCACATGTCCAAGGTCCAAAAAAGGGACAGAGCCAGCCATTTAATTGAGTACGTATAAGAGGGTTGACGGAAGCCTCCACGTGCCTCATCGACACAAATTCAGAAGTGATACCTAAGGGACAAACATCAAATGAGCGTCAACCCTCCACGTGGTAAGAGCCTCAAAAATGTTAATCGGTCGTTGAAAAGTCTAAGGCCAGCAGATGATGCCATGTGTCTCATCGGCACACCTTCAAGGGTCGAAGCCAAAGGCAGTTCCCCAAACAAGCACCAACTCTCCACATGTCTAGGGTCCAACAAAATTCAAAAGGGGAAAAACCGTCTGTTGAATCAGGTAAGGAAAGGAGAACAAGTGGAAAGCCCCACGTGTCCCTTCGGTGCTCTTTTAGGGGGTGAATACAAAAGCATATCCCAAATGTGCGCTAGCTCTCCATGTGTCCAATCAGCACACCTCCGAAGGTCAGGTCCAAACAGAGTCTCCAAATGAGCGGGAAGCCTCCACATGTCCTGGGTTAGACATAAAGCCTTCGCCAAACAGAGGGACTTAGTTAAAACACAAAAATATAGAACATGCCCACAAAGGGAAATGTGACCATGTTTCAGGTCAAAGCAGGAAGACGGGTTGTCGGGGCACTTTGGAAATTTTTGGTTTTGTTTCCAAAAGGGAAAATGTCAAATGTTAAGCCCACGTTGAAAGTCAAAGTAGGAAGATAGGTCATCGGGGCACTTTGGAAATTTTTGGTTTTGTTTCCAAAAGGGAAAAAGTCAAATGTTAAGCTCGTGTCAAAAGTCAAAGCGGGAAGGTAGATCGTCGGAGCACTTTTGGAAATTTAGCTTTGTTTCCAAAAGAAGTAAAATTATAAAGTGTGACGTGACTCCATTGTCACTCAGGTGAAGCCGCGTGTCAGACCTTTATCAAAAGTGAATTTGTGGGCTTGTAGGGCTGCAAGAAGATTTAATAATTTTGTGTTTTTCATAAAAGGTGCAAAAGTGAATTTCGGGCCCGCAGATCCGTTTTGTAAAAGACTGCATTTTCGCCATTTTTGTATGGATTTGATTCACATATTCAAATGGGTATAAATTTTGATCCAGTGCTCAAAATTCAACAAATTTGGTATCGTTGGAAAGATCTCGACATCCTCTATGCCATGGAAATATAAAAATATTATTTTCAATAAGCTTTGATGGGTAAAAAATAGGAAAAAGTATTTCGTGTCATTAATATGTCATTGGACTGCTTCAACTACATTAGATTCGATCCGATCTTCCATCCTTCCTTCTTCAGCACGCTAAAGACACGCAGAAATAGATTTAAAATATTATAGGTGGATTTGCAGGGGCATTGATGGTTGGTGGTTGAGCTTCCAAATTAGATTTTCTTCCTTCTCTTCTTCTCCTATTTTCTCTTCATCTATAAATGTAAGATCTTGGCTCATTGCAAATGTTGGACTCTGATACTTTTGAAGTGTAATTATAATCAAAATTAAATCAATACAGAAGGATTTCCCCTTTTCTCTATCTTCCTCCATTGTCCCTTCTTGCTTACCTAAAATTCGTGGATCATTTATCTTCTATGATAAGAAACTTTGTGTTCTTATTGATATTATTTCTAGAACTTTGTGTCTATGGAATGATATCTTATGTTGTGAATGTGAATGATTTTGTTCTGTATCACTCTTGCTCAATACGTATAGGGTTATACTCTGCTATCTATATTTCCTAAAATTATTGTTATATTCTGCTCTTTCCTTTCTTAAGTTCTTCCATTTGTTTGTATTGATAATCTATTTTGGTATAAAATCATTTCAAGATGTCAGAGGTTCAGCCTTAAGATGAAACTTGTACATTTTTATATAAGCTTTGTTGCTTGCTTTCAATAAGGGAACCTCTCCCATAAATAGGAGGGACTTGTTGTCCCCTGACTGTGGTTTTGTTAAAGTACCATTTTAAAACCCAATAGTTTTTGGCGACTCTATTGGGGATTTCATTTCAAATTATCCCTTTCAAAAGAACAACTTCAAGATCATTTTTGATCTGGTGACTCTACGATATACACATGGGAAGAAAGCTCTCAGGGTTAAAGATTCTCATTTTCAACTTCTAGAGCAACAAAAAATTTCTCTTCTTCCAGCAAAAAGGAACATAGGAACTCATTTTGTAAGCACACCTCCTATTAAAGACATAAATTCCAAGAATAACATTCCTCCAGAACAACTCAACCCTAATCTTCTTGCTCTGATACTTGTTGGTTTTTCAGTTCCCCTTCAGACAATCTTCCCACAGATGGCAACACCTCTGCCTTAGAGACAACGGATTGGGCCTCTTGCTCTTCCTCAACCATTGCATGAGTTACCAAGGAGTAGTAGGAAAGGTTTTCCTAAATTCTGATGTGATGGGAAGGTACACCCAGATGAACACATTGCAGCCTTTAGCGTTGCATGTGGGATTCTTGGGATTGAGCATGAAGACATTTCTATCAATATATTTGTAGAAACATTGTAGGATAATGTTGCTGATTGGTTCTATCATCTTCTTGCTGGGTTGATTATTGATTGGACCACCTTGACAACTCAGTTTGAGCAACGTTTCAAACCTGTTGAAGATGTGCATGCTCTCTTGGCTCAAATTTCTCATATCAAGAAGGAACCACATGAGCCCATGAGAGAATTTGTGGCCAAATTCAACAAGCTCGTTTATAAAATTCCACAGAACAGTCATCCTGTAGATCAAATCCAAAAATGCTTCTTCCTCAATGCTCAGTTACCTGAAGTAAGCTATTTACTAAGGAGAGCTAACCTTGCAACTCTGGATGCTGATCAATATTTGGTTATCAGTGTTGAGGATGATTTAATCATGTCTGGTAAATTGAAAAGAGAACTGTACGTACCCAAAATTGTATGTACTGTACTACCGGAAAGAGGTTACAAAAACCCTAATGATGATTAGGATCTCTTCGCACGGTGTTCGGAATCCAAAAAAGCTCACTGAGTATACATTTACATCCTAAAATTCCTTATCCAACCTTTACATGCTTCATTCTAAACCCCCCTTTTCATTTCATTTATGTCATTAGTTACAGGACCATGACCACCACCTAGGACAAGGTGGCGGTCCTGTAATCGCCACCCTACGCAGGGCGGCGATCCTGTGCCCATTTTCCAGAAATTTTCCACGCTTTCGTCAACATAAAAAATCAAGTGGTTTACGTATGTATTGTACTGCCGGAAAGAGGTTACAGAAACCCCAATGATGATTCAGATCTCTTCGCAAGGTGTCCGGAATCCAGAAAAGCTCGTCGAGTATACATTTGCATCCTAAAATGCCTTATCCAACCTTTGCATGCTTCATTCTAAACCCCCCCCTTTTCCTTGCATTTTTGTGATTAGTTATAGGACCATCGCCCTGTCTAGGCGACGGTCCCATAACCACCACCCAGGACAGGGCGACGGTCCTGTACGTGTTTTCCAGAACTTTCCGACACTTTCGTCAACATAAAAAATCAAGTGGCGCTTACATTTCTCAACCACTCTTGCTTGCATTTAAGTTTTGGCTGCCTGGTAAATAGTAATGCTTCTTTGTTTATAATAAAAGAGTTCAATTCAAACTTACCCTCTGGTAAATCAAAGTGCTATAAATACCAAGCTTGTTTACAAGAAAATGGCCCCTCTCCTTCTATGAATTATTATTCAGTGTGTTTTAAAATTTCTTCAATAAGTCTCAATAAGTTTAGATTTCGTAAATCTTTCAGCCTCTCAGTTCAAGGCTCCACAATTTTGGTTCTAGATTATGTCCATTTGAATCTTGATTCTACTTAGAATTATAGGTTGTTGTTTTGTCACAAGAAGCATAGATCTTAAAGATTTTGGTGTGCTTGTATTGTATCCCTATAACAATCCCGCTAGGAATCACATAGTCAAGCTTTGTTCGCTTGCACTATCCTTCTCCTACTTGTATTATGTTCAGTTTACGTCCAAGATGTCACTGTTCGAACATCTTCTCCCGCTACCAGTGTCCTTATTTCCACTTTTTTGGATTCACGAGAACACGAAGGAATGAAGAGATCACATTGAGGGGACAAGTCATAATACAACTGGATTTGCCATTGTTCTGTAAACTCCAGATTTGAATTGTCAAAGTTGTAGTTACAATATATCCAATAGAATAGCAAATCATTTTATTTCAGTTAAGCTTTCTTTCAGTATTACCAGGGAAGCTGTGGGGAATGATAACTTCTAAGAAGTTGTGATTTATTCCTCACTTCTGAGGTAAGATTGAGAGTCTTTCAATTAAATTACTTAGTTATTTAATATCTAGGATAAATTCACAAATGTACAGACAAATAGCTAAATCAGGCTACCTTGCTTGTTTTAATTCTGTTATTAGATTAATTGTTTGTTATCTGAATATATTAGAATAGCCGCTCTTTAAATTTCGTTCAATTCACATCCTTAAAAATAAAAAAAAGAGAATATAAGCATAGTGTAGATTTTTTTTCATAATTAGTTTACTTATTTCAGTTAAATTCTGATTATCTCTTGCATGAAAATTATGGGACCCAGAGAGCCCAGGGATTACGTATTCGAACCGGTAATACCTCAGCCAAATCTCTTCACAACATTAACAGATATAGATCAAGGTCTTAGAATTCATCTCTTTCAAACGACAATAAACCCACAAGCAGTTAGTGAAAAATTGAGAGAATTGAATATTGAAGACGAAAAAGCATATGCATTCTGGTCAAGTCAACCCAACTATATATTGCCTTGATAGTATATCTGCATGACCATGCAAGAACCTGAAAGAGAGCAAATATTTGGTTGTGATTCATTAGTTCCACAGCCAAATGTAGGAGACCTTCTCATTGACATATACACAGGATTACATATACAAGTTGCCAGAACACCCGTAAGGTATTTTTAGAAGATCTCACAACTCCTAGTATTAAACATAGAAGCTGAAAAAGCTTATGACTATTGGATAGTTGGAAGAAGAGATTGATTCTTCACATGACCATAACAAGTCCACAGCAACCACAAACTCATGGTTGTGATCCCTAGGTCCCACAACCCAACGAAGCCTGGTAATCAGTTAAACTTTGACACCAGTTTACATATGTTGGTATTTAGATCCTCACCACTTCCACCAGATATCATAACATGATTTTATACATTAAGCATAGAAGCCAGTCAAGCTAATATTTTCTAGGCTAGACCAGAAAACCGCCCATAGTCTCCTACAAATCCACTACACATCTCACTACCATTTTCATGACCTTGTTTGGAAATATACATGAAGCACTTATAGGTCACTTTCCATGCATCCAACAACCAATAGATAGGATCTCGGGAGAGCTCGATATTGATTGGAGCCTCTGAGAAGCTATTATATTTGAACGATCCATTACACCAATTTAGGTTAGGAGAGCTTTCTTTGCCTTAGACTCACAGATCCCATTATTGCTTGTTGAGGATATAAATTTGCCCAACTAATTTGTCTACACCCACATATATTTCATTTCCACTGGCTATCTCGACACGACCTTGAGAGGTTGGGTACGAAGAAAGGCTACTTGTAGATTCTCATGCTCGCATGTCACTTTTCTATCATACAAAATTGGTGAACCCAACATGAAACGAACACGTAACCTTCTGATTTTCATTTATTTCATCCATCTTCGCTCCTTCCCATTATTATGCAGGTATTTATATAACCCCTGAATATGTTGAGATACGACGCATATGGAAGACCTCTCTCAGGTCTCGAAGCATATTATGGTCAAACAAATAGATAATCGTCACCCTCACTTTTCGCATGGGCTAACAACTATTCAAGCAACTACTTGTCATCACAAACTCCTCCTCAAAGAACTAGCTCTAGTTCTTCATTCCGAATTGAGGAGCTGGATCAACTTACACAAACACAACAACCAGAGCCCTCAGGTTCTAACAATATGACGTTTACTGGAGAATCCATTTCATCTCCTCGGGTTTTATTTAGACCATAAATCAGTAAGCAGTCATATCCACTCCCATTGTTGGATGAGGAGTACTTAGCGCGCTACGCTAGAAATGAGAACCATTTCCAAAACATGTATCCATCTCTAGGAAGTTTGCAAACACAACTTGAAACCCTGCTCTAAGAAAACACCCCCATTCCTCCACCTATGGAAAATACTCTTGGTGAAGCTTGGCAGAGTAATGAACAATTGATACCAGGATACCATACCCCTCTGCAGCCTCAAAGAGTACCACAACAGCCATCAAGGTGAAACACTGGGCCATCACCAATTGAGGTCATCTCAACTTTGGTCGAGAGGGTCAGAGGACTAGAACTTGCTCAAGCAAAAATTGGCAAGGGAAATTTTACAGATAACCCTACCAAAATTTTGTTCTGGTCCCTCGTCAGGGACTCCTTACGTTCGGAACGTTGCAAAATCCCTTCCCAGGAAATCTGGTTTTCCGAACTTAGCCATTTTTGGTCTTTTTTGGTCGGGCGCACATAATGTCTATGCAACATAAAGTGTTCATGCACCCCCTTTAAATCCTTTGGCGCACGGTTTGACGTGTCGACACACCTTTTGGTGTGTCTCACTATGTTGCACCTTTCTTGCATGTGCCAAGGCGCATGCGCCTTCATGTCAACAATACTTTTGTTGCGCCGCGTTTTGGTGCGCCAAGGGCACACATATTTCTGTGTTAACAACACTTTTGGTGCGCGAAAGTGCACATAACTTCATGTTGGCAGGTGTTTTGGTGCGCCAAAGGGCGCATCCTTTCCATTGTCGACAGGCGTTTTGGTGCGCCACTTGAAAAAGTGGTTGGCACATTTATTACCACCTTGCCTATATATAGGTGCATCTGCCCTGTCATTTTCATCAGACAAAAATCACGTGATTATTCTCTTCCCTCTGTACCTGTCAGCGCACCTGTCGTTATCGAATCACGTCGTGGACCCAGTTTCACACCTCTCACATTATATATTCCTGGTAAGAGGTCCCTGTTGCTCTTATGTTTTGTTTTTTGGTTTTTGGCTGCTTGTTTGTGAGGATTAGATTAAATAAATCTGTGAACCATGGAACCCTCCCCCTTGCTGTTTTTTCTATCCTTCCCCATGCACTTCCCCCTCTTTCCAGATCTGCTGGTAAAGAGGACTCTGTCTTGTAAAGAAATTGCTTGAAACTCTTTGTTTTAGCTTCTTCATCACCCAAAGATACCCTGCAAAAGAAGCTTAAAAAGCATGTAAACCCCTTAGAGAAGGAATCAAGGCTTGAAAATAAGACTGTATTGTTTCCTCTTTTGGCGCATCTGCCACCCCTGCAACATGATATACAGTCGCGCCAATGGCGCATCTACCATGCCTGTTGCATAAAGAACAGCTGCGCCCTCAAGGCGCACTTCCCTTGCTTGTTGCACCCACTTTCCCTGCGCCCTACTTGGCGCACCAAACTCATGTGTTGCATTAAAACTTGCGCCATTGGCACACCTTGCATCCATGCAACACCAACTTTATTTGCGCCAAGTGCAAAAATGTAAATGGCGCAGGCGCATCCATTATTACAACAACATCATGTCATGCAGACCTTCCATGCGCCGCGCCAAGTTCCCCTGTGGCGCATGAAAAAATGATGTTACACGCATTAAACCTGCACCCTTTGGCGCATCCTGTACCCATGTAACATGAAAAATATCAGCGCCCGTTATAAAATGCATACATATGGCGTAGGCGCACTTCTGCTTGCAACAAAAAAAAATGCAACCTACAATATTCATGCGCCCTGCGCCCTTTGGCACTGATTTATCCCTTGCAACACCCCTTTTCTGTGCACCATATTATTTAGCCCTGTAACCTATAGTATTCATGTGCCCTGCGCCCTGAGGCCTTAAAATCACTAACTCTTTCTTCTGTTAACGCTTTAATGGAAGATCAAACAGCTAATATGACTTTCTTGCGTTGGGTTTCACTTCTTCTTCTTGCAGATCAGCAACTAAGTTCAGAGTTACATATGTCAACATCAAGCAAGAGACCTACCAAATCTAAGGGCAAAGCCAAGCTCACAGAAGAAGAAATGAAGTACAAATATCAGAGGGTCAGGATGCCCGAATCCCAGGCAGAGTGTGACCTAGATATCAGAGACTCAGAACTTGGTCACATTGATATGGAGGATTTCTGGGCCAGAACCTGGAAGGTCACAGGAAGTCCGTGGATGGACAAACTGATGGGCAGTGGGTTGCATTTTGCTGGAGGGATCCCAGTTAGTGCCGTGAACAATGAGTTCATGATGGTAGTAGCCCGCTGCTACAACAAAGACACAAGATGTGTCCATAATGAGAAGGGCGAGGTCATAATCAACCTCACTGCCCGACACTTTGAAATAATGCTCGGCATTCCTCACCACCGGCACTTTGTGGCCGTAAGCCAGGAAGATTGCATCAAGGCTTGGGATGATAATGAGGATCAGTGTATGCAGTTGATGAATGAAGTATACCTGAAGAACAAAAAGGTGGTGACCCGATGGCCACAAGTCATTCATCGCAGTGACTTTTCAGAGGAACTCAGTGATACAATCACGTTCCTGAGCAGAGTATTTGGGCTTCCTGATGCCCACTACTTTCACAAGTGGATGCTGAGATACTTAGAAACAATGAACAAAAATGTGCCAGATCAACGCTTTGAGTGGGCGGAGATCATAAGCAGCACCATATCTGAGCAGCTCCAACAACTTACCACAACGGGGAGGTTCTATATGAACTCCTACGTAGTTTATGCTACGGCCTCAGAAAGAGATTATCCAGCTTTGATGCGGTGCGGGGTTTGGCCCCAAGTTAAAATATATGAATACTATCCAGAACTGAAGCTGGAAAATAGTATCCCCCAGTTTACAAAGATCAACGATGCCTTCTTCTACGACATCATCTACCTTTTGAGGCCGAACATGACTCACGGTCGTACGACCAAGAGCATCGTCGCAGCCACAGAGAAATGGGGGGCCTTGTTCACTCAATTCCCCACCTTCACTTATCTGAGGGCAGTTAACTTCTTGGGGGAACCAACCAAACTGCCGAGATATGTCAGCCCCAAGTTGATCCTGTTGGAGCTGTCAAGACAACTTATCACCTACCATGAAAAGTGTCTCAAGAGAAAGAAGGGTGGAACTCCTTTCCCCCTCATAGTGGGCAGGTATACTTGTCTCTCTCACCACAAAGTGAAGGATATGTTTGCAGAACTGGAGCTGCTAAATCTAAAGCATAACTTCCCAGCAAGGCCCAATTTCGACCCAAGGAATTGTCTCCCTAGGGCCAAACTCGATCCGATCCACATCCCTCAGATCGAGGATATTTATATCGACCTATATCATGAGGTCGAGCTCAGGAGGAAGGATCATTCCCACTTGGCCTTGGCTGAAATCATCCAGTACGGTGTGGCCATCGTCCCAAAAGGTTATCAAACTACTGATCAAGAAGTTGATCAGGTATATCTTGACACAAATGGGGATGATTGGCCTTTCGCTGTGATTGACAGAAACAAAGCACCTCAAACAATAGAGGAAAGGGTCAAGGAAACTCTGCGAAGAACAGAGCATTGGTGTAGAATGAATGGTCTCATTTACCTCGGAGTTGATTTCACCACATCTCCGTTGGGCAACGCACCTCCCGGGAAAAACAGCTACCAAAGGGCAAGGGGAAAGGCAAAGAGGGTGAGTCAAGCTCCACCCAAGAGGAAGCTCCTGAAAGTCCTCCTTCTGCTTCACAAGAATGGGTTGTAATCCCGGAAAGCTTAGAAGAAGAAGCAGCGGAAGATGTTCCGATAGGCACATCCACTCAGGATGTTGCCACAACTGTAACTATTGAGGTCCCTTCTGTCCCTTCTCCTTCTCCTCCTTCCCCTCCTCGAGTGACCCAAGCGACCATTCCTTTGGTCGTGTCCTCTCCCCCATCTTCTACTGTTCCCCCTTCTTCATCATCCATCTTCTCTTCTCTCGCGGAGCTGTCCCCCACCATTTCTTCCCTCATCTCTCAGCTCCCTTCCATTCCTATGTCTACCTCCCCTGCAGTATCCCTTCCTCCCGTGAGCACTTCCTCGGCTTCCCTCTCAATGCCGCCTCCAAGTGTCTCCACGTTTTTCCCTTCTACTACTGCAGCTGCTCCCTTTTCTATTTCTGGTCCTTCTCCCATAAGTCCAGCCTGGATCTCCCAGCACCTGAGTCAACAAAAGAGGAAAGTTCCCATCGCACCGATGGACTTCTCCATCATCCCATCAAAAGGGGCCAAGAAGCAAAAGCCTATAACCCGCTTCTCTCAGAGTGCATCAGGGGAGAGAGTAATGGAGATTGCATACCCCAATCCTTTGAAGGATAAAAAGGATCTGTCTTCGACAGATTACACAGTGACTCAAGTCACAATGGGGACATCTTCAGAAAGCCTACAAGGAGAGGCCCTATCTGCAGTTGATGCCCTTTGCAAAAATCTCCAGGAAGCAAAGGAAGAGAAAAGGCTGCTAAAGGAGCAAAATAAACATCTTCTCCACGCCTTGCAGAAAATGGGCAGTGCGCCTCCTACAACTGCCGCCGAAACTCCTGAGCCTCTGAGCCAGGATAAAATTAATGAATATGCCAAAATCGGCGAGCAGGGCATGGCAGTTTCCGCCTGGAGGAGCCAAATCCTCAAGGAAAGTGAGGGAGTAATCGCTAAGTTCACCGGGTTATATCAGAATATCAATCGGACGAACAAAGAACTCCAGGCGATAGCAGGACCCATCTCCGAAGAGCTGGATCATGCCAGGATGCAGCACGAGACCTTTCAGAAAATGCTCGACTGTTCAGTCAAAGATCTGGTCAAGTTCGGCATCTTTGGACACCCCAGAGCCCTCAACAAAATCCTTTCTACTCTGGATTATCGGGTTGATCAGCTGGAGTTCGTCCTGGAGAAGATCGACAAAGTAAAAGAGGAAGCCCTGGATGCAATGCATCAAATGGAACAGATTGTCCTAAGAATGTCTCCAGGCTTGCTCACTTCTTCTTTCACCTTAAGAAAGGTTGAGGAAACTATTCAGATCTTCAAGGAGATCGTTTCACAGGGGCTGGGACCAGAGGTCACGTTCGACGCCGAATCCATCAACAACCTGTTGGCTTGTCGTGACTTCATTGGGTACCTGATAGAGGCAGAGAATGATTATTCCAAACTCCCAGAAAAGCTCACAGACGAGCGGGAGACTTGTGAAGCTATCAGCGATCGACACAAGGATCCTTCCCAGGATCAACTTCAACCCATGATTAGCAAGTTCATGGAGTACCGTGCCCAGTTCCACATCTCGTCGCCTGAGCAGCAAAAATAGGATACCCCCTTTCAGCCGCGGGACGACGACGAATAGTTTCCTTCTTCCCGACTTTCTCCTTGTAAATATCTAAAGTGTGTTGACACAAATGATGACATCATCCATGTTGCACCATGGGATGATGTCATCCACTAAAGTTGTCAAAAGTCAACAAATGACTTTGTAATCTATTGTAAGATATTTTTGTAATTAAGTGGTTGGTTTGCTTTTGTCTTCTTTTCTTCTCTCCTTCTATATATACTTGAATACTTGTTGTATTCAAGAGGTGGATATCTTTTAGATGAAAAATAGAAGTGGGAAGAAAAGGTTTTGTACTTTTTGTAACAGAAGAAAATATTAATACAAATATTAAGACTTTGTGCTGAATATGTGTGTTATGGGCATCTGATCTTTCTTATGTCAGATCTATGCGTTTATTCTGTTGGATCTATCTCTACTTTTTTGTCATTTATTCATCAGTATTGCTTTATTCGTTTATGCAAGTAGGTTTGGCTCTGTTTACTACCAATCCCAAAACATAAACCCTCTGACCTTTCTGCTTTGGAATTCATTTCTTTTCTCCCTTCGGACCTGATCTTTCTTCATCCTCTCTTTCATTCCTTTCTTTTCGCAGTTGGAAACACCCCTACTGGGATGAGATCCCAAACCCCCGAAGGCAGAATATTGTGAGACTTGCACAGATTCCTGCTGGTAGAATAGCAATAAACCAGTTTCGCTTTGCTGACTCAAAGAGGGGCTATGCCCTGCACACTGTTGGCTCGTTTATCCATAGATCTACCCAAGAGACAGATTTTCAAACCAACAGTTTTTGGCGACTCTACTGGGGATCGAACAGATCTATCAGATCTATGATGGTGGTATGATAGAAAATCAGTAAAAATCAGAAAAATCACTACCTGTTTGCAAATTTTAACTTTTGTTCAAAATCTAAATTTTTTGCAAAAGTGATCCAAATTGAAAATTTTCTTCTGAGATCCATAGATCTGGCCTAGTTGGAGATCTTTAGTTCGCTGAGTTTTTATAAAAATCTGTATTTTTCCGTAGATCTGAGTTTTTGACAGTTTACCAAAATTTTCAAACTCTTTGAAAAGTCAACTCTAGATCTGAAAATCAGCTTACTAAGCTTCACCATCATTTTATCCTCGTTGTTCTTTGTCATTAAACCGCAATCGGTTTTCAGAAGAGGATAAAATTAAATATTCAGAAAAGTACATGCTGCTGATTTTTGTCAGAAAAATCAGAAAATCAGCAAGTACAACCAAAAAGAGTTTTTAAATCTGCTCCACAATATTGCAGATCGGGAAGGTACACTGGCAGGTGAACCATTTACTCGTAGCAGGAGAGCTCATGGAGAAGTTCGATCCTACTTTCGATCTGCTTCAAAGGCATAACTTCAGTATAACACCAGCACGCTTTTCATCACTAAGTTCAGCTGATCGGTCAGCCAGAAGTGCCTCACCTCCACGAAAGAACCGGTTTTCACAAGGAGCCTCCACATCCCTTTGTAGTGCCTTGCTGCTCAGTGGAACTGTACTTCCAGCCCGTGTTCTTTTTCCACCCGTCCAGATGGCGGTACCATGGGGAAATGCTATGGGTCCCCTGGCTTTGCCGCATCCTGTTCACGCGCTCCCACATGGAAACCGAAAGAATTTTCCCAAATTTGACGGGAGCGGAAACCAAAGCACAGATTCACACATATCTGCATTCATCATGTCATGCAGTATCCTGGATGTGACCCATGAAGATGTGTCGGTTCACCTTTTTCTGGAAACTTTACAAGGGCCCGCAGCAGAATGGTTTCAGCATTTGCCGGCCGGATCTATTACCAGTTGGGCCACCTTGCGGGATGCTTTTGAAGACAGGTACAAGCCTTCGGAAGATGCATTTGCATTGTTATCACAGATCACTCACCTAAAAAAGGAGGCCAATGAGACCATGCGTGATTTTATCGCCAGGTTCAATGCATTAATCAACCGTGTCCCTGTTGCCATGCTTCCAACACCGGAAAATCAGAAGTGTTTCTTCGTGAACGCTATGAGCTCGAAAGTAAGTTTCTTACTCCTGCAAGAACAAGTAGCTACCTTGATTCTCACCCAGGCCGCTGCCATCTGAATTGAAGATAATTTGCTAATATCTGGCGAATTAAAAAGGGAATCATCCAAGCCTAAATCTTTGGGCCCTTCTCCCGCTACTTCGTCTGATCCGGCATTTCAAAAGATGGCGAATGACTTACTCGCATTAAAGAAGCAGTTAGCCCAAGCTTCCCCCAGTTCCTCATACCGGGATATCCCACGGAGGAATTTCATTTCCAACAATGTTCCTCAAAGGCCGCGCTTGCCTGCAACTGCTCCGCGGTTGGCGCTTGAGGCTCCTCCGGTCAACGCTTTAGTCGAAATCGAAGAAGAGGAACAAAATTACGAAGAACCTTCGTCTCAAGGTGAAGATGATCAAGATGTCGGTGAACCGACTGGCGACTCTACTATCGGGTATATGGAATTTGATGAGGAAGAATCTGATGAAGAAGAGGGTACACAAGGGTATGCAAGTGGACAATCATATGTTGTTTTTACCCGCTCGCAAGGAAAAGAAGCAGAGGTCGCTGCCAATGTGCGGAAAGAGAAGGCTGTGTCAAACACGCCTCCAACCATTGCTAAAAGAGGTAATCCTCTTCCTACTCAACCCCCTGTTAAGTCTTTTACAAAGAAATCTTTTCCCCCCATCTCTCCTCCAAATCAGCCTTCTTCTATTTCCATGAAGACCAGTAATCCTACTCTACCATCGCGAAGTGAGGGACTCATTCCTTCACCAATGCAACCCTTGGCCATGTTTGACATCATAGATCATGCTAAAAAGACTAAGATCCAAATGTCTGAAGCCGAGTATCTTCAGTCAAACCCCGAACAGCTTGTAAGGTTGACCAAGTATATTCAAAGTCAAGCTGTCATATCTCCCAGATCTCCCTAAAAGGAATCCTTTCCACTCCTCCTGCATCCCGCATAAATGTTGCCTCAACATCTGCATCAGGCAAGATAGAACCTTTCTATCTCTCCCTCCTAATCAATGGCCACAAGTTAAGTAACTGCATAATTGATTCTGGAGCTTCTGATAACGTCATGCCGGCAAAAGTCACCCATGCTTTGGGCCTCACCCTTACCAAGCCTTTTGGCAGATGTTATTCCTTGGAAACCAAGCAGGTTCCGCTGATTGGTCAGATCAAAGACGCGCAGTTCGCATTTGCGGCGTTCCCAGAGAAAAGAGTAAAGATGACCGTCCTCGTTGCCGACATTCCAGCAGCCTATGGAATTTTGCTGGGAAGAAGTTTTTGCAGTGAAGTTGGTGGGGAGATTCATATGGACTGGTCTAAGGCTAGAATCCCTGTCAAAGGTGTAATGCAGACATTGGAGCCAGAATCACAAAAGAAGTACTTGGTTACTAACTCTGAGGACCCCAAAGCCCAAATTCTTTTCGAATCATCAGGAATGGGGAACTATTTCTTGTCTACCGAGTCTGACAAAATGGTTGTTCTCGTCCAAGAAGAAGATCTTAACAAGATCTGGACTTTGCAGTTTGATGGCAGCTGCGCAACTAGTGGATGTGGCGCCGGAGCCGTGCTAATATCTCCCGAAGGGGAGATTATTCCTCTCTCTTTCAAGTTGCAGTTTTTCAACACAAATAATACTGCTGAGTATGAATCTCTGCTACTTGGCATGCAAGCCGCAAAGGAAAGAGGGATCAAAAATCTGAAAGTACAAGGTGATGCAGAGCTAGTCGTGAATCAAGTTAAAAGGATATATCAAGTGAAGAATGAGAGGCTCAGGCATTACCGCAATGCGGTGTGGGACAACATCGAAGAATTTGACGCTTTTTCAATAGAATCCATTCCAAGAGCTCAGAATGACATGGCCGATTCCTTGGCCGTTTCAGCATCCCTCATGCTCCCTCACCCAGGTTTGAAAACAGACAAATACACCATTGAGGTGGTTTTCCGCCCAAGCGTGCCGGACAATTCTCAGCATTGGCAAGTATTCAACGATGACAATCAACTCATTGCCTTTCTAGAAAAGGTGGAAAATTTTAAGGAACTTCACTTTGAAGGATCCACTTCTACGTGCCGTGAATCAGTCACCGGTCAAGACGATGAATCCGAAGGGAACGATGGCATATGTCAGCTCAAAGGAAATAAAATTCCGAAGGGCCTGGTTTCTTTAGAGCGGTTGTTCGACAGGCATGACCATTTTGTAAAAAAGAAAAGGCGAGATGATACTGGCTCCTCCCCAGAAACCGAACCGGTTAATTTAGGTTCGGTAGAACATCCGCAGTTTGTGAACATTGGAAAATGTTGCACACCTGAAGAGAAGCGGAAGTTTGTCAAACTGCTGAAGAAATACATGGATGTATTGGCATGGTCCTACGCCGATCTAAAGTCTTTTAAGCCAAAGGACGTCCAGCATGACATCCCGTTGAAAGAGGACGTCAAACCCTTTCGCCAGAAGCAGAGGCATTATAACCCTAAGATCTCAGGTACTATCCAGGCTGAAATTCAGAAAATGTTGGATGCGAGAATCATTTTTCCTATCCATCACAGTACTTGGGTGGCAAACATTGTGCCAGTGCAAGAAAAATGGTGAAATACGCATATGCGTAGATTTTCGAAACCTGAATCAGGCATCCTTAAAGGACAACTACCCACTTCCTATAATGGATCAAGTTCTACAAGCGGTAACTGGATCAGAAATGTTGTCCATGCTTGATGGTTTTTCAGGCTACAATCAGATTGAAGTCTCACCTGAAGACCAATTTAAAACAGCATTCACTACCCCCTGGGGCACGTTTGCCTACAGCAGGATGCCTTTTGGCCTGACCAATGCTGGCGCCACTTTTCAGCGGGCCATGGACCTTGCATTCAAAGGTATGATGGGGAAGGTCATTGTGGTTTATCTAGATGACTTAACTGTGTTCTCTAAACAACGAAATGATCATTGTGATCATTTGGAGCAAGTATTGGCCAGATGCCGAGAGCATGGGATTTCCCTGAACCCGAAAAAGTCTGTTTTTGGAGTCACAGAAGGAAAGTTGCTAGGACATGTTGTTAGCAAAGAAGGAACGAAGATAGATACCGAAAGAGTTAAGGCTATTCAGAGCCTTACTTTGCCTACAAGCAAGACCGGCGTCCACTCTTTCTTCGGAAAGGTGAATTTTCTCAGGCGCTTTGTTCCCGACTTTGCTGAAAAGACTCGTCATATATTAGACATGATGAAAGGGTCACCAACTTTCCGATGGAGCGAAGAAGGGAAGAGGTCGTTCGAAGAAATAAAAGCTTCTGTCGCTCACGCACCAGTCCTGGTATGTCCGATTTCTCCAAGGATTTTATCATGTATAGCTATGCATCTGAGCATACTGTATCTGCCATCTTGATGCAAAAGAATTCTGAGAATGTTGAATCCCCAATTGCGTTCATGAGCTCTCCCCTCAAGCCTCACGAATTAAAAATGTCTCAGTTGGAAAAGCATGCCTTCGCCGTTGTCAAAGCAGTCAAAAACTTCAGGTATTACATTTTAAATTCTCATACAGTGGTGCTGGTCCCTGACACGGCAGTCAAGTCAATTTTAACTCAACAGGAGTTAGGAAGCTTGCGAGGAAATTGGATTGCAAAGGTCCAGGAGTACGATCTGGATATAAAACCAACCAAGTTGGTAAGAGGCAAAGGCTTATGTCAACTTATGGCTGAAAACCAAGGGTCAGAAGTTTCCGGAGGAAAAGATGATTACACCAATGAAGCACAAAGTCAGCTGGAGAAACCCGATTCACTGCCTATGGTCCTATTTGTCGCAACCAGCGATGAGTGGTATTCCGATATTGCTTTCTTCCTCACCTACGGCGAATGCCCAGCTCACCTAACTGCAAAGGAGAAGCACACTATAAAGCTCAGAGCAGCCAAATATGTCATCTGGGATGACGGTTTATACAAACGCGGGATAGATGGCATCTTCTTGCGATGTGTTGACAAGCCACAGCAGGTGAAGTTACTTGAAAGTTTTCATAATTCAGCCTGTGGGGGCCATTTCTCCTCTTCCGTGATGGCACACAAGATCATCCGGGCCAGGTACTATTGGCCGACGCTTTTCCAAGATACAGCTACCTGGGTAGCAAAGTGTGAGCCTTGCCAGCAGTTCGTCGGCAAGCCCAAGTTGGCTGCTTTTCCCCTCAGGCCGGTCGTTGTCGACGAACCATTCAAGCAGTGGGGAATTGATTTTATCGGTGCACTCAATCCCCAATCGAGTGCCGGACATAGTTATGTCCTAACAGCAACAGATTACTTCACCAAGTGGGTGGAAGCCATACCTGTCAAACATGCCACTTCCGAGGTTGTTTGCAGTTTCATCAAAGAAAATATCATTGTCAGGTTTGGCGTTCCAAACAAGATTGTTGCTGATAATGCTTCCAACTTTTCTTCATGGGAAGTTGTTGGTTTTTGCTATGAATACGAAATAACTTTGGCTCACGCCTCAGATTATTACCCTCAGGGAAATGGTCAGGCAGAATCCAGTAACAAAAACTTAGTAACCATCATACGAAAGCTAGTGGATGAGAATCAACGAATGTGGCACAAGTCCTTATACGATGCTTTGTGGGCAGACCGCATTACTCCCAAGAGATCTCTCGGTATGTCACCTTTTCAAGTGTTATATGGCACCGATGCCGAGCTTCCCATTTCCGCTGAACTCCCTGCTCTGCGCTTGGCACGGGCAATCGAAGATGAGACTTTTCAAAATTCCCTTGAAAAGAGGATCATGTATCTAGCAGAGCTCGAAGAAAAGAGAGTAAGGGTGGTCGACAAGATCACCGAACATCAGAATCAGGTCAAAAGATTGTTCGATAAAAAAGCTAAGCAAAGAAATTTCCAGGTGGGAGACCTCGTCCTTTTGTGGGACAAACGAAGAGAGCCAAAGGGCATGCACGGAAAGTTTGATTCCCTGTGGAGAGGGCCTTTCAAGATCAAGCAGCTCAATGGAGAGAATAGTTTCTATCTCTCGTATCTGGATGGAACTGAGCTCCCGCTTCCCTATAGCGGGCAACATCTGAAAATCTTCAGGAAGTAGAGCTTGCTCTCTTCTTTGTACAGTTTGCTTCAGTTGTGTGTTTGTTTTTGTCGTGTGTTTGCTTTTGTTGGTTGTGTGTTTCCCTTTCCGGTCTCCCTTGTTTTTGACTCTGTTACCCAATGGATAGGCACGTGAGATCTGGGATTCTCTACCCCTGAGGTTCGCTCAGAGATAGTCCCCAGAAAGAGCCAGCTGTTATCCCGTAAAATTGGCAAGGGAAATTTTACAGATAACCCTACCAAAATTTTGGTTCTGGTCCCTCGTCAGGGACTCCTTGCATTCGGAACGTTGCAAAATCCCTTCCCGGGAAATCTAGTTTTCCGAACTTAGCCATTTTTGGTCTTTTTTGGTCGGGCGCACATAATGTCTATGCAACATAAAGTGTTCATGCACCCCCTTTAAATCCTTTGGCGCACGGTTTGAAGTGTCAACACACCTTTTGGTGCGCCTCACTATGTTGTGCCTTTCTTGCATGCGCCAAGGCGCATGCGCCTTCATGTCAACAATACTTTTGTTGCGCCACATTTTGGTGCGCCAAGGGCGCACATATTTTGTGTTGACAACACTTTTGGTGCGCCAAAGGCGCACATAACTTCGTGTTGGCAGGTGTTTTGATGCGCCAAAGGGCGCATCCTTTCCATTGTCGACAGGTGTTTTGGTGCGCCACTTGAAAAAGTGGTTGGCGCATTTATTACCACCTTGCCTATATATAGGCGCATCTGCCCTGTCATTTTCATCAGTCAGAAAATCACGTGATTATTCTCTTCCCTCTGTACCTGTCAGCGTGCCTGTCGTTATCGAATCACGTCGTGGACCCAGTTTCACACCTCTCACATTATATATTCCTGGTAAGAGGTCCCTATTGCTCTTGTGTTTTGTTTTTTGGTTTTTGGCTGCTTGTTTGTGAGGATTAGATTAAATAGAGCTGTGAAACCATGAACCCTCCCCCTTGCTGTTTTTTCTATCCTTCCCCATGCACTTCCCCCTCTTTCCAGATCTGCTGGTAAAGAGGACTCTGTCTTGTAAAGAAATTGCTTGAAACTCTTTGTTTTAGCTTCTTCATCACCCAAGGAACCCTGCAAAAGAAGCTTAAAAGCATGTAAACCCCTCAGAGAAAGAATCAAGGCTTAAAAATAAGACTGTATTGTTTCCTCTTTTGGCGCATCTGCCACCCCTGCAACATGATATACAGTCGCGCCAATGGCGCATCTACCATGCCTGTTGCATAAAGAACAGCTGCGCCCTCAAGGTGCACTTCCCTTGCTTGTTGCACCCACTTTCCCTGTGCCCTACTTGGCGCACCAAACTCATGTGTTGCATTGTTAAAACTTGCGCCATTGGCGCACCCTGCATCCATGCAACACCAAATTTAGATGCGCCAAGTGCGAAACTGTAAACGGCGCAGGCGCATCCATTATTACAACAACATCATGTTATGCATACCTTCCATGCGCCGCGCCAAGTTCCCCTGTGGCGCATGAAAAAATGATGTTACACGCATTAAACCTGCGCCCTTTGGCGCATCCTGTACCCATGTAACATGAAAAATATCAGCGCCCTGTTATAAAATGCATACATATGGCGCAGGCGCACTTCTGCTTGCAACAACAAAAAATGCAACCTGCAGTATTCATGCGCCATGCGCCCTTTGGCGCTGATTTATCCCTTGCAGCAGCCCTTTTCTGTGCGCCATATTATTTAGCCCTGTAACCTGCAGTATTCATGCGCCCTGCGCCCTGAGGCCTTAAAATCACTAACTCTTTCTTCTGTTAACGCTTTAATGGAAGATCAAACAGCTAATATGACTTTCTTGCGTTGGGTTTCACTTCTTCTTCTTGCAGATCAGCAACTAAGTTCAGAGTTACATATGTCAACATCAAGCAAGAGACCTACCAAATCTAAGGGCAAAGCCAAGCTCACAGAAGAAGAAATGAAGTATAAATATCAGAGGGTCAGGATGCCCGAATCCCAGGCAGAGTGTGACCTAGATATCAGAGACTCAGAACTTGGTCACATTGATATGGAGGATTTCTGGGCCAGAACCCGGAAGGTCACAGGAAGTCCATGGATGGACAAACTGATGGGCAGTGGGTTGCATTTTGCTGGAGGGATCCCAGTTAGTGCCGTGAACAATGAGTTCATGATGGTAGTAGCCCGCTGCTACAACAAAGACACAAGATGTGTCCATAATGAGAAGGGCGAGGTCATAATCAACCTCACTGCCCGACACTTTGAAATAATGCTCGGCATTCCTCACCACCGGCACTTTGTGGCCGTAAGCCAGGAAGATTGCATCAAGGCTTGGGATGACAATGAGGATCAGTGTATGCAGTTGATGAATGAAGTATACCTGAAGAACAAAAAGGTGGTGACCCGATGGCCACAAGTCATTCATCGCAGTGACTTTTCAGAGGAACTCAGTGATACAATCACGTTCCTGAGCAGAGTATTTGGGCTTCCTGATGCCCACTACTTTCACAAGTGGATGCTGAGATACTTAGAGACGATGAACAAAAATGTGCCAGATCAACGCTTTGAGTGGGCGGAGATCATAAGCAGCACCATATCTGAGCAGCTCCAACAACTTACCACAACGGGGAGGTTCTATATGAACTCCTACGTAGTTTATGCTACATCTTCAGAAAGAGACTATCCAACTTTTATGCGGTGCGGGGTTTGGCCCCAAGTTAAAATATATGAATACTATCCAGAACTGAAGCTGGAAAATAGTATCCCCCAGTTTACAAAGATCAACGATGCCTTCTTCTACGGCATCATCTACCTTTTGAGGCCGAACATGACTCACGGTCGTACGACCAAGAGCATCGTCACAGCCACAGAGAAATGGGGGGCCTTGTTCACTCAATTCCCCACCTTCACTTATCTGAGGGCAGTTAACTTCTTGGGGGAACCAACCAAACTGCCGAGATATGCCGGCCCCAAGTTGATCCTGTTGGAGCTGTCAAGACAACTTATCACCTACCACGAAAAGTGTCTCAAGAGAAAGAAGGGTGGAACTCCTTTCCCCCTCACAGTGGGCAGGTATACTTGTCTCTCTCACCACAAGGTGAAGGATATGTTTACAGAACTGGAGCTGCTAAATCTAAAGCATAACTTCCCAGCAAGGCCCAATTTCGACCCAAGGAATTGTCTCCCTAGGGCCAAACTCGATCCGATCCACATCCCTCAGATCGAGGATATTTATATCGACCTATATCATGAGGTCGAGCTCAGGAGGAAGGATCATTCCCGCTTGGCCTTGGCTGAAATCATCCAGTACGGTGTGGCCATCGTCCCAAAAGGGTATGAAACTACTGATCAGGAAGTTGATCAGGTATATCTTGACACAAATGGGGACGAGTGGCCTTTCATCGTGATTGACAGAAACAAAGCTCCTCAGAAAATAGAGGAAAGGGTCAAGGAAACTCTGCGAAGAACAGAGCATTGGTGCAGAATGAATGGTCTCATCTACCTCAGAGTTGATTTCACCACATCTCCATTGGGCAACGCACCTCCTCAGGCAAAATAGCTACCAAAGGGCAAGGGGAAAGGAAAAGAGGGTGAGTCAAGCTCCACCCAAGAGGAAGCTCCTGAAAGTCCTCCTTCCACTTCACAAGAACGGGTTGTAATCCCGGAAAGCTTAGAAGAAGAAGCAGCGGAAGATGTTCCGATAGGCACATCCACTCAGGATGTTGCCACGACTGTAACTATTGAGGTCCCTTCTGTCCCTTCTCCTTCTCCTCCTTCCCCTCCTCAAGTGACCCAAGTGACCATTCCTTTGGTCGTGTCCTCTCCCCCATCTTCTACTGTTCCCCCTTCTTCATCATCCATCTTCTCTTCTCTCGCGGAGCTGTCCCCCACCATTTCTTCCCTCATCTCTCAGCTCCCTTCCATTCCTATGTCTACCTCCCCTGCAGTATCCCTTCCTCCCGTGAGCACTTCCTCGGCTTCCCTCTCAATGCCGCCTCCAAGTGTCTCCACGTTTTTTCCTTCTACTACTGCAGCTGCTCCCTTTTCTATTTCTGGTCCTTCTCCCATAAGTCCAGCCTGGATCTCCCAGCACCTGAGTCAACAAAAGAGGAAAGTTCCCATCGCACCGATGGACTTCTCCGTCATCCCATCAAAAGGGGCCAAGAAGCAAAAGCCTATAACCTGCTTCTCTCAGAGTGCATCAGGGGAGAGAGTAATGGAGATTGCATACCCCAATCCTTTGAAGGATAAAAAGGATCTGTCTTCGACAGATTACACAGTGACTCAAGTCACAATGGGGACATCTTCAGAAAGCCTGCAAGGAGAGGCCCTATCTGCAGTTGACGCCCTTTGCAAAAACTCCAGGAAGCAAAGGAAGAGAAAAGGCTGCTAAAGGAGCAAAATAAACATCTTCTCCACGCCTTGCAGAAAATGGGCAGTGCACCTCCTACAACTGCCGCCGAAACTCCTGAGCCTCTGAGCCAGGATAAAATTAATGAATATGCCAAAATCGGCGAGCAGGGCATGGCAGTTTCCGCCTGGAGGAGCCAAATCCTCAAGGAAAGTGAGGGAGTAATCGCTAAGTTCACCGGGTTATATCAGAATATCAATCGGATGAATAGAGAACTCCAGGCGATAGCAGGACCCATCTCCGAAGAGCTGGATCATGCCAGGATGCAGCACGAGACCTTTCAGAAAATGCTCGACTATTCAGTCGAAGATCTGGTCAAGTTCGGCGTCTTTGGACACCCCAGAGCCCTCAACAAAATCCTTTCTACTCTGGATTATCGGGTTGATCAGCTGGAGTTCGTCCTGGAGAAGATCGACAAAGTAAAAGAGGAAGCCCTGGATGCAATGCATCAAATGGAACAGATTGTCCTAAGAATGTCTCCAGGCTTGCTCACTTCTTCTTTCACCTTAAGAAAGGTTGAGGAAACTATTCAGATCTTCAAGGAGATCGTTTCACAGGGGCTGGGACCAGAGGTCACGTTCGACGCCGAATCCATCAACAACCTGCTGGCATGTCGCGACTTCATTGGGTACCTGATAGAGGCAGAGAATGATTATTCCAAACTCCCAGAAAAGCTCACAGACGAGCGGGAGACTTGCGAAGCTATCAGCGATCGACACAAGGATCCTTCCCAGGATCAACTTCAACCCATGATTAGCAAGTTCATGGAGTACCGTGCCCAGTTCCACATCTCGTCGCCTGAGCAGCAAAAACAGGATACCCCCTTTCAGCCGCGGGACGACGACGAATAGTTTCCTTCTTCCCAACTTTCTCCTTGTAAATATCTAAAGTTTGTTGACACAAATGATGACATCATCCATGTTGCACCATGGGATGATGTCATCCACCAAAGTTGTCAAAAGTCAACAAATGACTTTGTAATCTATTGTAAGATATTTTTGTAATTAAGTGGTTGGTTTGCTTTTGTCTTCTTTTCTTCTCTCCTTCTATATATACTTGAATACTTGTTGTATTCAAGGGTGGATATCTTTTAGATGAAAAATAGAAGTGAGAAGAAAAGGCTTTGTACTTTTTGTAACAGAAGAAAATATTAATACAAATATTAAGACTTTGTGCTGAATATGTGTGTTATGGGCATCTGATCTTTCTTATGTCAGATCTATGCGTTTATTCTGTTGGATCTATCTCTACTTTTTTGTCATTTATTCATCAGTATTGCTTTATTCGTTTATGCAAGTAGGTTTGGCTCTGTTTACTACCAATCCCAAAACATAAACCCTCTGACCTTTCTGCTTTGGAATTCATTTCTTTTCTCCCTTCGGACCTGATCTTTCTTCATCCTCTCTTTCATTCCTTTCTTTTCGCAGTTGGAAACACCCCTACTGGGATGAGATCCCAAACCCCCGAAGGCAGAATATTGTGAGACTTGCACAGATTCCTGCTGGTAGAATAGCAATAAACCAGTTTCACTTTGCTGACTCAAAGAGGGGCTATGCCCTGCACACTGTTGGCTCGTTTATCCATAGATCTGCCCAAGAGACAGATTTTCAAACCAATCCTTTTAAGGACTTATGATGAAGTACTCAAGAGTGCTCTCTGAATTGATCAAGCAACAATAGACAACGGTCGTAAGACATATGGAATGAACAGGAAATTAATCGCTTCCAATCAAAACACTACGACTTATCCTAATGTTGGGAATACCAATCAAGGACCCAAGATCCTTAACAAAAACCGCAGGGTTACAACAAATGGATTCATGGAACATGTTAAAAGGGTAAACATCGTAAACATTTCACCACCCGTTAATAATCAGTGAAATAATAACTTTGTTCCAACAATCAACGTGGTGGATTTTAATTTTCCATCACGACAACAACAACAATGGAAAATTTAGACACAAGGTACAATCCGAAACCCAACTGGATATCAGAATCAAAACCAAAGGTAACAACCTCAAAATTTTAACCCTAACAACCATTAACCTAATCAGATTTTTGGACAACAACAGGTTTCAAACCAACAACCTCGAAACTATAATCCCAACTTGTATTGTGGTTTCCACAAGATTCAAGGCCATGATACTAGGAATTTCCACGACTACAATAAATTCGTGCAATATTTTCCAAAAGACCAAAGACAACTCTTTATAGATATGTTTTTAAAGAATTCTACATTACCCACGCCAAACACTTATACGGGAGTAGTTTCCCCTCAAAATGCACCCCTCAAGATTTTTGACAATCCTCTCCCAAATCACTCTAACAATAACAAGTTAGATCCAAACAAGATGAATAATGGTGTTATGACAGGAAATAATGATCATGAAGCCTCAACTTCATTAAATCCACTAGTCGCACCCCAATTAGGAACTCAACCACAAACCAAGATAGTTGGTCTGGTAGAGCTAGATACTGAGGTACATGTAGAAACCATAACAAGAACATGAGATTATTCTTCTCAAATAGTTCCAACCTACCCATTAGAACCAAACAACATTCAAAAAACACTGACAAAACCCATAGGTGCTTATGATCTAATTAATGACCTAACAAATACCTTCTCTCACATTTCCTTCTTGGATTTGTTGAAAAACTCTCCCGCCCACAAGGTTGCTCTTTTAGAAGCACTAGGTCTTGGTCATCTAATTAACATCACTCCTCCTCTTGAAACACAAGTAAACCATGTAGACTTTGATGTCTACCCTCCAGGGCAGCCAGATAGGGATATTGAGTTTATATTTGATATAAGCAAAGTGCCAACATACGTTGAAATTACACATAGAGGTGACCCATCCTTGCATTTACAGGTATGGGTTTATAATAATTATGTTAAGCGTGTAATGATTGATGATGGGGCAACAGTTAACATAGTCCCCTTCGCTTTTCTTCAAAAGCTAGGATATGGAGAAAAAAATTATTCCACAACATGAAATACGCTAAGGGGTTACGATAGTCTCAAGGCCACTTCAATTGGGACTATAGTGTTACCAGTCACCTTAGGACCCAAGACAGTCCTCACCGAATTTTATATTATAGATTGGGAAACCAACTATAATATGATTCTTGGTCGACTATGGATACATCGCAGGAAGGAAATCCCTTCCACGTTATTCTAGGAAATAAGATTTTTACACCTAGGAAAAATATTTGTGGTGCAAGGTGACCCAAAACCATTCGATATACACCTAGCAGATTTAAAGAAGAGACCAGGCATTCACTCTGAGTTTGAACTCCTGACAAATCAACTTAACAAACCAGTCAATTCAAAACCAGAAGTAAAGTTGATACCTACAACAGAATTAGAAATCATGAATCTAGTCGAAGGCATTTCGACACTCAAAAATGAGACTAACGTCATAGAGACAGTATCATTAGGAACTACAACAAAAATTGTCGAGTTACTAGAGAAAGATCTACCTATTCTCCTACCATTTGATTCCATGGGTATGTGATGCACCCTAGGAATTGGCTCCCTTCCAGTAGACGAAGTTTGTATGGTAGAAGTAACCGAGGAAAAAGAAGTAGACACAAAGAATGTCCTAACATCCATTTTTCCAAGAAAATATTGGACTCTCCACTTCAATGGAGCTAGATGTCATTTCGGAGCTGGGGTAGGTGTGATCTTTACTTCTCCCGAGGGAAAGATCCTACCTTTTACCTTTAAGTTAAAATTTGAATGTATGAAGAATGAGGATGAATACAAAGCCCTCCTCCTTGGCCTCATCATAGCCAAAAGGATGGGCATTGATAACATTAGAGTGCTAGGAGACTCACAATTAGTTGTAAACCAAGTATCTGAGGTATATGAAACTAGATTTGAACACTTACAACTCTATAAAATGGCGGTGTTAGATATAACCAAGGGATTCGACTTCATATCAATCAAAGCAATCCCATGAGAACAAAACATTCTCATTGATTCAATAACAACCTCAGCTTCCCGTTTCACTCCAAACAGTGAGTTGGAAAATACAAGTTTCATGGTATCACTTCGTACTGAACCATTGGTGCGTAAAATACCAACAACCCCGATCTTGACACATATAGAGGCTGAAAATGAGTCTACCATACTAGATGACTTTGACAGTGATAGGGTCACTCTTGGATATCTGAACACCTATGCAGAATTGTATCTCGCTCATTAAATAGTAGATTTCTCCCTAATCCCATCTTCCTCTTCCTATTTTGGAAATCCCATGATAGAATATCCCCCTCAAAAGAATCTTGAAATCTACGAGGTAGAGAATGGAGAAGGTTTGGAAATACCTCCAGACCTGCCTGAATTTGAAGAAGGCAACGCTTAATTGAAGGAACAATTGACATAAATATTGGAACGTAGGAAGAACAGAAGATTTTGAAGTTGGGATCCTCATTAACTCCAGAGGAGATAGAAATACATACCCATATCCTCAAGGAACATCAATAGGATTTCACATTTAATTACAAAGAAATGATGGGAATTACACCACATATCGCGGTACACAATCTTGTCACCAAACCAGATGCAAAGCCAACTAAGCAAAAGTCGAGACCAATGAAAGCAAAAGTGGCTCTTATGGTGAAAGAAGAAGTAATAAAAATTCTCCAGGTCAAATTCATCAAACCAGTCAACTATTCACAATGGGTATCTAATATCGTCCCTATTCTAAAAAAGAATGGGAAGATACGCATTTGCATAGACTTCCGGGACATTAATAAAGTTTGTCCCAAAGATGACTTCCCATTACCATCCATCGACGTCATTGTTGATGCAATAGCTGGTTTTGAGCTTTTGTCTCTCATGGATGGGTTCTCGGGATATAATCAAATCAAAATATTTGAAGAGGATCAAGCCAAGACCATGTTTATAACTCCTTGGGGAACTTATTGTTACGCTGTCATGCCATTTTGTCTTAAGAACACTGGTGCTACATACCAACGGCAATGGCATACGTATTCCACGACCTTATTCATAAGATTGTGGAATCCTACGTAGATGACTTGCTGGCCAAGGACAAGAAGTGCTGTGATCACCCATAAGTACTTTGTATCATTCTCTCATGATTGATCAAATATGGCATCACATTGAATCTAGAGAAATGTGTATTTAGTGTGACAGGAGGAAAGCTTCTAGGTTACATTATATCATCACGAGGGATTGATGTCAATCCATCCAAAATATGGGTTGTTCTTGAAATGATTCCACCATCAGACGAGTCTGGTATCAGATAATTTCTTGGGAAACTCGGTGTAAATCAAAGGTTCATCCCAGACTTAAGTTTTTCTATTCATCCAATCAACAATTTATTAAAGAAGGATTATAGCATTGATTAGACGGAAGAATGTAACGAGGCCTTTGAAATAGTTAAACGCTTCTTGTTGTCTCCTCCCACGCTAATGCCTTTTATACCAGATCATCCTTTGATCTTGTAGTCACAGGATATTGATGTCTTGCTAGCCTGCATGTTGGCTCAGGAAGATAATGATAAATGGGAACGTGCAGTCTATTTCATTAGTCGGACGTTTCTTAATTATGAAACATGTTACACATAAGAAGAAAGAGAATGCCTTGCCATAGTCTTCGAAACAAAATGTTTAAGACATTACATGTTGAATCAAGAAATAAGGGTCATTGTAAAGACATATCACTTACTGACATTACTCATGCAAGGGTTTTTATCTAAAAAGGTTGGATGTTTCATAACCTTAATGGGTGTGTTTGAACTAACATTTGTAAACCAAAAGTCTATTAAGGGACAAATCATTGTAGACTAGTTAGCTGACAATCCATTAGATGGAGGTGATCTTGTAGATATAGACTTTCCCGATGAGTGCATATATTTTGTCGAAACCAGGCCCCCCATCTCTATATGTCCTTGTTACACTGGCATCGTCAATTTCATCATGGACCACACATACCCAGAAGGTGCCACATCACAACAAAGAAGGCGGTTATGCATTAGCACTGCTAAATATGTTATTTTAGAACAGGTACTCTACCATAAAGCCTTTGATAGAATGCTTTTAAGATGTGTTGACACAAAATAATCTAAAAATATTCTTTACAAATCCCATAGTGGAATATGTGGAGGCCACTTCAGTGGCCATGCCACTACTCGCAAAATGCATCGGATGGGCTATTTCTGGCCCACCTTGGAACATGATGTAGTAGAATTTGTGCGCAAATGTCATAAATGCCAAGAGTTCTCCCATGAGATTCACATGCTAGCACGGGCTCAGTAACCAATTGCAACCCCATGGCCCTTTTCCACATGGGGCCTAGATTTGATAGGGAAATTCTCTCCCTCATCAATAGATGGCCATAAATTTATAATCACGGCCACAAAATATTTTAGTAAATGGGTAGAGGCCATGCCTCTCACCACCTTACCAGGTTCTATAATCACTAAGTTCATTTTGAATCAAATCATTTGTAGGTATGATGTCCTGCAAGTCATTATCTCAGATAATGGCACATCCTTTAAGAACGATGAGGTTTGTGAGTTATGCATCAAATTCAAGATAAACCATCATACAGCCTCTCTCTATTACCCCCAAGCCAATGGACAGGCTGAAGCAATGAACAAAACATTAAAATCCATTCTCCTCAAAACAGTTAAGGAGAACAAATGGGAATGGCATATAAAATTATACCCAGCCTTTTAGGCCTATCAAACATCAATAAGAACACGAACAAGAATAACCCCTTTCTCATTGGTATTCGAGGCAGAAGCAGTTCTCCCGCTTGAGGTTGAAATACCCAGTCTCCACATTTCATTATAAGGGATCTTGGGAGAAGAAGCCTATAGAGAGGCACGTCTCTCTCAATTGGAAATCCTTTATGAGGCTAGGTTAAATGCCGAAAAATGACATAGATCCTATGTTGACCGGATGTGCTGTCAATATAACAAAAAGGTCTACGAACAAGAAATATACGAGGGAGATCTAGTTTTGAGACTAGACATCCAGATTGATAAGAAAACCGGCGAAAGAAGGAAATTCCGGCCCAAGTGGTTGGGCCCATACCGAGTCATGAAAGACTATAGAAACATTGTGTATCTCTTGTGTACACTAGAAGGCGAGGAATTCAATTGAACTGTCAATTCCTTGCATCTTAAACGATTTTACGCATAAGTCATTAGCATCACCATTTGTATATTGTATTTACCTACATTGCATTAGTCACTCAGTTGTTTCATTTTGTTCACTCATTTCGTAAATTTTGTGGTTAAGGAACTTATTCTTAAGCAATTTATTACAAGCTTATGAAAATATTGGCAAAAGCATTCAAATCATATCTCTTCAATTTTCATAATATCATCAAAATGGTTTTGAAATCATCTCATCAATCCGAAAGACAAAATCTTGACAAAAACCATACCAAGGCCTATATACTTGGTCATACTCATTCTTTTCTACTAGGCTAAGTTGTTGTTCCCTACGGTTTGTTTTAGAAGCTTCTTGGTGTCACATCTATCCCTCTTATGTATCTTTAAAACAAGGATACTCCAAAATCACAAATCAGAAATGTCAAAACCAAATTAAATAAAAAATACAAAACAAAATAGAATATTTTATTTTACACACTTATTTTCCCCACCAACCTTCGGTGATGGCCCTCATCTCTTACTAGTGGTGTGAGGTTGAGAAAGAAAATAAGTTCCCTTACTCACCTATGTCCTACCTTCGGTGACAAGCCCATACTTCTTACTAGTAGCATGGGGCAGGGCATAGGGGGTCCATTCAGGCAAATTAATTAATCTTAGTATTTTAAAAATGCAAAGCACAATGTATTAAGTGAAATTAAGTATCCAAATTCCAAAGAGATCAAATCCCTAAAACCATATTTTGTCAACCAAATTACCATCCATAAATCTAAGTCTAGATAAACTGGAAAGTAAGTTGCCTTTTGAACTATGTATTAGTTTTGAGTAAGAATAAGTATGTAGGTCTAAAATTGGTTTATGTCAATACCTTGTCTTTCTCTCATCATTTCCATCCAGTCAAACTCATACAATTTATGCCCTTTCAAACTCTCGGTGTTGAGCCCTTGCATCTTACTAGTTGTGTGGAGTTAGGAGTGGGGCAGGTTCATTTCATTATCACTACATATTCATCATGTTTTTCCAAAACAAGAAGAAGCAACAGACATTACCCAAAGAAGCCAAAAGTTCAATACTATAATGTTTACATCATCACATACCAGAATTACAAACAATAAGAGAAACATTCTGTTCAAACACTTGTTATCACTTGTCATCCATTGCATACATTCTGAAAAGCATATAAAAGCCAAAATTCCAAAAAACATCTAGTGTACACATGAGAAACAAACCACAAAAACTCTAGATACAAGAATATCTAGAAAGAGATATATATTTATATATATAAGAATCGTGTTTTACATACAATGCCATCATGCACCAGGCATGGTCAAAATTCTCAATGAGCCCAAAAAATACAAAAACAACTCATATAAACATGTAGCAAAATCACTACAAAAAGACCAAACGACCCCTCAATCCCTATGGGATCCCTCAGAGGGTGCATGATCGCATCTAGGGATCCTGCTACGACGATGCTCTGAATGAACTGAGTGCTTTTGATCATGACCACTAGCTGTGGTCTCACTACGAGAATGGCTCCGCCTCATCAGGTGCTCAACAGTCTTGTACCCAACTAGCTCATTATGAAGGGAGGTCACTAACTCTGCCGCCTTCCAAACAGGGGAAAACACATTAGTGTGTCAGCCAACTGCTAAAGGCTCTCTGACGTCCTCGATAAGCTGAGCCTGAGTCTTCCCAAAAGGAAGCAACAGGGTGTTGGCACACACCCGGTGAATCAAATCCCGCCATCCCTGAGTAGTCGTTGCAAATAAAAAGGGAAATAACAAGTTATAAAATCACTAAAAACAAGTAAAAAACAAACGGAACAACAAAAAAGAAATATCATTCAAACATCTCTAACTAACAAGGTCGAGAAAAGAGTAGTAACTCACTTGGATCTCTAGGCATCCAGGTAGGGTCTCTAGGATCTGCGCCTTTTACTGACATTGCCACCAATGGCGGAGCCTCCCCAGGATCTGGAAAGAAATTACGTCCTGCCACAGACTCATCATCTCCCTTGAAGTCTTGAGAAGGAAACTCCTCTGAGACCAAGGTCACCTTCTCTGCACTCACCTCCGCCCTCTCAACCCTAAAGATATCCTGAGTATCATGCCACTTAGAATTGCTATCATCCTCCTTGGCCATCCCACCAGCCTCACCTCCCATCATCTCCTCCTCAATCTCCCCTCCTGTGAACTCCTCAGAGTATGAGTCCACATCAACATTCTCATCCTCCTCCCCACTGAAAGCAGGAGTAGCTCTGATCTAAAGTAAATGTTCTCGAGGAGCACTAGCTACCCCTCGGGCCCAAACCACCCGCCTAACCATGATAACAACTCCAGGAGTAACCGTGGTCCAACCTCGATCTCCTCTAGGACCTCCCTGGGCCTCACAAATAGTCCTGTATACTGGCCCCGTTGGAGGAAGCATATCAATGTAGGGGAGGCCAAACTACTGAGGGACTCGATCAAATGGGTGGACCTCCAGCATCTCTATCCTATCTACTAACTGACATGTAGTAGAGTAGGCAATCAATGTACGTGTCTCCTCTCCCCATACTCCCGCCATGGCCTGATAAGGAGTGGCCTCCATATCTTCAGTAGTCAATGAAGCCACTAGCTGATGTGGCATCTTGAGTACTATCATCCTCGTCCACCTCACTACTCTAACGACCCCGAGATCCTCTGCTAGTACACCCCTCCCATAGGGGATGATGCACTCATACACCCAACTCATAACGAGAGTGGGATGACTCAAGGACTGCCCCTGTAATTGTTGTTGCAAATCAGCATCACCCTTGGATGTTGATCAAGTTTCTAGTTTGATCATCCCAAGCATCCAGTGTGATTGCACAACATTGAATCCTCTCCCCAAGTGTGGGACTTGAAAAATGGAAGAGGAATCTCCAGTTTAGAGGCTGGTTCCTCAACTCCTCTAATCAGATATATCACTTGCACAATTGCAGAGGTTTAAATTCCTAATTTCTACTCTAAATTCCAAAGGGACAAAGATAGAGAATGTAAAAAAGCTAAAACTAATGCTAATAGGTGATGCACCAAAGGAGTGGTGAGCATTTTTTATTGCTGCAAATTGACACAGTTCATAAAATGCAACAAAAACAATGTGCACAAATTGATAGCTGTAATGAAGTATTAGAAATTAGTCAAACAACACCAGCAGAGGATAAAAACTAATCACAGGGCCTGTATTGTTATTTTAATATCAAAATCACTTGCATTACAACACCTGAGAGGAAAAATAAATTTGCAGTTCTTAGAAAAGGTCTGTTATTCCACCAAAATCACTTTTCAAGGTGAGAAAAGGGACCTGCAATACACAAAAAAAATGTTCAACCCTTTGAAAATGAGCCAAGTCTGGCTTTTACAGTGCAAGGGACAAGCCCAGGAGAGAGAAATGTGGGAAAAACATGGGAGGAGTTCAACCATTGACCAAAACACATTCAAAACAGCATGGGCATCCTTACAGACCCATTCCCTGACTTTTTAACCATGCTGGGAGAGAATGCAAGCCATTCTTCATTAAAAACAGTGGTTGAAACGTCATTTTTGTTCATGACCACATGCCAGAGACGTTTTTCGATTTTATCTCTCCAAACTCAATCAAAATGCAAAATTGACCCCAGAATCTTGTAGACAATTTTACTAGCTTTCCATTGATATAAAGAACGTGAAAAACTGAGCTCTGGATCGAAAGTTATGTCCATTTAAAATTTTAGGGCAAAATAGGGCCAAATCGGATTGGCGGGAAAAAATTTGAATTTTTCCACCTTTTTGGTCATTTGGAAAATTTTCCAAAATTTCCCCATGCTCCGCCCTTACAGGTGCCACATGGTACGTTTTGATTGGGCACGGGCCCATCCTGCTCTATTTTCCTTTACTTTGCACTTTGGAAAATTTTCCAAAATTTCCCCGCGAGGCCGATGAGCTTGGGACACGTAGCAAGCGCTGATTGGACGCGGGCACATCTTTCCTGAATTTTCCGTAGGTCGCTTTGATAATTTTTTACCTGGACATGTGTCAAAACCCGATTGGATGCAGGTTTGACCTTCCAAAATTTCCTCGTAGGCTTGACCTGAGTTTTTTGCTGTTAGCTGACACGTGGCGAGATTCTATTGGCTCGCAATAAGGGGGGCGGGATTTCCCTTCTGAATTTTCCTTTTTTCTCTCCTTGGGAAATTTTCCCAAATTCTCCCCTCGCTCCGCCACTCTAGGACACGTGGCGACATATTACTAGCTGCGGGCTCCTAGGGTAAATATTTCGTTTTGCGCCAACACTTTGGGAAAAGGTCCCAATTTCCTCCCGCGCTCTGCCATTCTACGCCATAGGACACGTGGCATGGTTTTATTGGCCACGGGATTTCCCCCCTAAATTTTCCCTTATGCCAACACTTAGCCAAATTTTTCAAAATTTCCCCTTGGACACGTGGCAACATCTGATTCGTCAGTGGGCCTGCGGGAAATTTTTTTCCTCTTGAAAACTTTGCCAAAACACTTGGTAAAAAACCAAGTTCTCCTCCGACCCCCGCCACTTCCTTGGACACGTGGTGGCATCTCATTGGTTGCAGGCTTTTGAGGGGAAAATTTCCCACAAAAACTCCGCCGGGCCATAACTTCAAAAATACATGGAGTTAGGAGGAAAACTTTACCTTTCTGGAAAGTTGAGAAAGAGCTCTATCTAATGATACCATTTCCAAAAAGTTTTGAGTGCTTGAAAAGCAAAATTTTGTTACTGAAGCACAAGAGAGGGAAGAATGAAAGGGAGTTAGCTCCAAAATGAGCAGGAGGCACATTTTGGATAACAATTTTGGTGACTTAGAGGGGTCATCTGCCTGCTGGATGAAGTTACCAGTTGCCTGAAGCAATCCATTAGGCATGGAGTCATCTAATTCTCTGCTTGATACCCCAACTGACTAGAACGTTGCAAGGAGGAAGATGGAATATCACCTGATGGAGCAAGGCTTGCAAACACATCTCCAGGAACAACAAGCTTGTGCCAAAGCACTTAGGGAAAGCAAAACTAACCTACAACAAAACAATGTGCACAAGCACTTGGAGGAATGAAAACCTAAGCTAATATTTACAAGGTGGAGAATTTCCCTTTAGTAGCAATGCTTTAGATGGATTTCATTGACTGGAATCTGCAGTTCTTCACCATCCAATGAAGACAATTGGAAGGCATTGCTATCCTTACACTTTGTGACCATGTATGGGCCACTCCAAATGACATCAAATTTTGAAAGCCTTCCCAGTTTTGCTCTATCTGCATCCCATTTTAACACTAGATCTCCAACTTGGAAAGATCTATTCCTGGCCTTTCTATCAAAGGTCTTCTTTACCAAAGCTTGATCCTTCTCCATTGCTTGGGATGCTTGATTTATGATTTCTTGGAGCTCCATCAATTCTACATATCTAACCTCCATGGGCTCAAACTCCAATAACTCCAACTATTTCATGAGTTCCAATGTTGGAAACTCAAGTGATATGGGCAAGATTGCCTCTCTTCCATAAACAAGCTTGAATGGAGAGTTACATGTAGATCTCTTGGGAGTTATCCTATCAGCCCATAAGACTGATTTCAATTTGGTATGCCAAGACCTCTGATTCTCATCAAGAGTCCTGCTAATGATCCTCAACAAGTTCTTGTTTTTAGATTCAGCCTGGCCATTACCCTGAGGGTAATAGTTTGATGAAGTACTTAGGTAGATCCCATTCTTGACAGCCCATTCAGTCACCCTGGATCCAATGAATGCCAATGCATTATCTGATATTATTGTAGCTGGTATGCCAAACCTGGTTGCTATTCCCTCATAGAAGTCTAAGATACTAGATTCATTTGCCTCCTTGAGTGATACTGCTTCAGTCCACTTGGTGAAGTAATCTGTGGCTGTTAAAATCCATTTGTGCCCTTGGCTGGAATTTGGATTAATGACTCCAATGAAGTCTAAACCCCATTACATGAATGATTGGTCAACTGAAATTGGATGCAATGGGAGGGCAGCTAGTCTCTCTTTACCTGTGAAGAATGCACAATTCTTGCACCTCTTGATCCATGCGTAGTAATCACTGAAAATCTTGGGCCAATAATAACCAGCCCTCATGATCTTTAGAGTTGTCCCTCTTGGTGAAAAATGACCACCAACTGGTCCACCATGGAACTCTTCCAACACCCTCTGGATCAGATTTGTACCAATGCATCTCAACATTACTCCATTCACGTCCCTTTTGAACAAAACTCCATCAACAAGGGCATATGGGACAGCTTGCAATCTGAAGTGTCTTCTTTGGGTCTTGTTCATCTCTGGAGGGCATAGGCCTATGCTTAGGAAGTGCATTATACCTTGGGTCCAGCAAGGAGTGGGGACACCATTATTTTCCTCTTGAGTGCTTCCTTGCTCATGGCTGTCTTGCAATGCCAAAACAACTTCCTTCTCATTGCATGTTTCCTTTTGTTTGCTCAAAATCAGCTGCTCACACAATCCTTTTCCTCTGAACAACTTGGTGACTTTGATCTCAATGTCATACTCCATGACATGAGTAATCCAACCTACCCTCTTTTCATTTAAGTCTTTGTTGAGGAGGAAGTCTTTAACTCCCACGTGAGGAACCAACAACTGGACCTTGTTGTTTGAGACTAAATGCTTGAATTTATTCAAGCTTCTGATTACTGCAAGAACATGCTTCTCAATGAAATAATATCTCACCTCATAGTCCTCCAGGATTTGGCTGAAGAAAGCAATTGATTGCTCGTCATTGTCCTTGTTCTGCTGTACCAAAATTGTAGAAATAGTATCATTACCCCCAAATGCATAGAGGATGAAATCCTTGGAGAAATCCGGGTTGATGAGAGTTAGTGCTTGAGAGATGGCTTCTTTGATTTCTTCAAAACTCTCCTTGCCTTCTGCTGTCCATTTGAAAGCCATGCTTTTCCTTAACATCTTGGTGATAGGTTTGACGAGGGCTGTAAAATCCGGGACAAACCTCCAAACAAAATTTATTCTCCCCAAGAAACTCTGAAGGGCCTTCTTGTGGCTTGGCAATGGTAGTGCTCTTATGGCTTCAACTCTTTTTGGATCAATTGCCAATCCTTCTTTAGAGACAATGTGGCCAAGGAGCTTTCCTTCATGAGCTAGAAAAACACACTTTTTAGGATTCAAGGAGACTCCAAATCTTCTGCACCTTTAGAACACTTGTCTCAAATGAAAGAGGTGGTCTGCTACATTTTTTGAAAAAATAGTGATATCATCAAGATAAATCAACACTTTGTTGTTAATGAAACCCTTGAACGCCATGTCCATTGCTTTTTGGAAAGTAGCTCCAACGTTGGACAACCCAAATGGCATTTTCCTGTATGCATAAGTTCCCCATTTGGTTGTGAAGGCTGTCTTGAACTTATCTTCTTCCTTCACCATAATATGATTGTACCCTGAATAGCCATCAAGTAATGAAAACCTCTCGGAGCCAGCAACAACTTGCAAAATTTGCTCCATAGAAGGAAGTGGATAATGGTCCTTGAGAGATGCTCTATTAAAATCTCTAAAATCAACACACAATTTGATTTCCCCACTCTTCTTTCTAACCAGAACCAAGTTGGCCACCCAACTAGAATGCTTGATTGGGAATATGATTCTTGATTCTATCAACTTATCCAATTCTTTCCTCATGAGAGGCTCCATGTGTGGATTGACTGGCCTTTGTTTTTTCCTGATGGGCTTAGTACTTGGGTCCAATTCAATGGTGTGTTGAGATAACTTGGGATTGAAACCTTTCAAATCTTTATAGCTCCAAGCAAACACATCAGGGAATTCTTGACAAAGCTATATGAAATCATACCTTTCTTGCTCAGTTGTCATCTTGCCAACTTGGAGTGATTTGCCTTCTTCCACTGAGATGGACACTGAATCTTCTCCCTTGACTTGGATGTTTGCTTTCTCCTTCCTAAACTGATCATTAGTCAGATTAAGAGCAATAGTAGAGCACCAAATAACACAATATTTCAGAATAATGATCTCAATATGCAATTAGAATAGCTTCGCCACTTCGAGGGGGCAACCTCCAAACCATATAACAAGACTCAAATGCTCAAATGATAATGAAATACTACCTATAATCCCCTATATATACTATTCATATGCTATGGCCATCACCAAGGCCGACCTATTAAGCATGAGAAAGTATAAATGATATAATAAAATGATATGGTAAGCCACAAGTCGGCTACTCATATCCTAATACAAGCAATAGGTTAAGGGCGTAGCATGCCCTTCCCCTTCAAACCAATGTTGTCCTCAACGTTGAATAATCCTGGATGTTGCTGCAGAAAACCTTCATCCTCCCAGGTGGCGTCTTCTATGCTCAGATTCTTCCACTTGATCAGATATTCCTTAATGTCTCTAGTTCTCAGCCTCTTAGTACGTGTTTGCAGAATCTTCTCTGGCTCCAAAATGATTCTTCCTTCCTCATCAAGTTCTGGTAACTCTATCTGGGCTTCAAATTTCTGTCCAATAACCTTCTTCAGGCATGAAACATGGAATACTGGGTGTATGTGTGAAGATGGAGGCAACTCTAGTTTATAAGCAACACTGCCAATTTTCTGTAGAACCTGATAAGGGCCATAATATTTAGGAGCAAGTTTGTTTTCCTTTTTCTGTTGCTTTAGGGACATCTGTTTGTAAGGCTGGAGATGTACAAAAACCCAGTCCCCAATTTCAAAATGTCTTTCACTACGGTGTTGATCTGCTTGTTGTTTCATCCTGTTTTGTGCTAATGCTAAATTCTCCTTCAAACTAGCCAAAACCTGTTGTTGATGTTGAATGTGTTCCTCAACATCTCTGACCTTAGTTTGCACCCTCAAGGAGGAAGTGATAGAAGGTGGATGGTAACCATATAATGCTAAAAATGGGGTCATTTGAGAAGAGGTATGAAAAGATGTGTTATACCACCATTCTGCCAGTGGTAGCCATTTAATCCACCTTTCTTGCTTATCTGATACAAAACAACGTAAATACCCCTCTAAGCATTTGTTGACCACTTCTGTTTGCCCATCAGTTTGAGGATGATAAGATGAACTGTGAGCTAGCTGAGTACCCAAACATGAAAATAATTCCGTCCAAAAATTACTTGTGAAAATAGGATCACGATCACTCACAATTATCTTTGGGGTTCCATGTAGCCTTTGAACTGTCTCCAAAAAAATAGCTGCGACTGTACTGGCTGCAAATGGATGTGATAGGGCACAAAAATGGGCATATTTTGTGAGCCTATCCACAATCACGAAAATAACATTCTTACCCTCTGAACAAGGCAATCCGGTGATGAAATCCATGGAGACCTCCTCCCATCTCTGGCTAGGAATTGGTAAGGGTTGCAACAGACCTGGTGTCTTAATTGTTTCCCCTTTGTTCTGTTGGCACACTAAACACTCTGATACAAAATTTTGTACATCCCCCTTGAGTCCTTCCCAAAAGAATTCTCTTTTTATTCTATGATATGTCTTCAAAAACCCAGAGTGTCCTCCAACAGGTGAGGCATGTAGCTCTGCAAGAATCTTATGCTTCAACTTAGAATCTTTACTCAAGTATAACCTATCCTTGTACCATAGGGCATTACCTTTCCACTCAAATTTGTTAGATGTCATAGATCCTTGCTTGATATTCTGTATTAGAGATTGTGTATCCTTATCTTGATTCCATTCCAATCTTGCTTCCTCCACCCAATCGGCCGTCAACATGGACATTCCACATAGTAAGGCATCTGCAGATGTATCCCTTCTAGACAACGCATCAGCTACTACATTTTCTTTACCCTTTTTGTATATGATTTCAAAATCATAACCCAACATTTTTGTTACCCACTTTTGTTGTTCCTCAGATGATAACCTTTGCTCCAAAAAGTATTTGAGACTATCATGATCAGTTTTTACCTTGAAGTGTCTACCCATGAGATATGGCCTCCATTGCTTGACTGCATGAAGAATAGCCATCATTTCTTTCTCATAGACAGGTTTGAGTAGATCTTTTCCTTTGAATTGACGACTCTCAAATGCAATTGGTCTTCCTTCCTGCATTAGAACTACTCCCAATCCTGATCCTGAAGCGTCACATTCAACAATGAAGGTTTTTGAGAAGTTGGGAGTAGCCAAAACTGGGGTGCTGCACATGGCTTCCTTCAGCTGCTCAAAGGATTTAGTGGCTACGTCTGTCCAATGGAAGGCATCCTTCTTTAGCAATGCAGTGAGTGGGGTTGCTATTCTACCATATCCCCGCACAAATCTTCTGTAGTACCCTGTTAGTCCTAGGAACCCACGCAGATTTTTGAGATTTTTGGGCCTTGGCCATTCCACCATAGCTTTGATCTTCTGAGGATCAACTTTGACGCCTTCATGGGATACAATATGACCCAAATACTCTACCTCTTGTACACCAAAAGAACATTTGGATGGCTTTGCATACAGAGTATGTTTCTCCAAAACTTCCAACACGTTATTTACATGTTGTAAGTGTTCTTCCCATGTCTTACTGTAAATCAATATGTCATCAAAGAAAACTAATACAAATTTCCTTTAAAAAGGCCTAAAAATAGTGTTCATCAAGCTTTGAAAGGTTGAGGGCGCATTTGTAAGACCAAAAGGCATTACCAAAAACTCATAATGGCCCTCATGAGTCCTAAAAGCCGTTTTATGAACATCTTCCTCTTTTATCCTAATTTGATGGTACCCTGAACGAAGATCTAATTTTGTGAAATAAACAGCACCATGCAATTCATCAAGTAAATCATCAATTACTGGAATAGGAAACTTATCTTTGATGGTGTACTTGTTGAGTTCTCGGTAATCTGGACACATCCTCCATGTTTCATCCTTTTTACGTACCATGACCACTGGTGAAGAATATGCACTCTGGCTATGCCTGATGATACCTGCCTTCAACATTTCCTCCACCATTTTCTCGATCTCACTTTTCTGGGAATATGGGTATCTGTATGGTCTGATGTTAGGTGTTTGGCTCCCTGGAATCAACTGAATGGCATGATCATGATCCCTAACTGGTGGTAGTCCCTTTGGAATTGCATCAAAAACAGATGAGTGAGCATCCACAATCTTCTGAAGATCGGGTGGCATTGAAGACTCTATATTTTGTACTTCTATGGAAAATAGCTTTGCTATAAAGCCATCCACTCCTTTTCTAAGAACCTTCTGCATCTGATGAGAGCTAATAATCTGTGGAGACTTAGCTACCATCCCATTCAATTGTATTGTCCTTCCATCTGAATGAAATCGCATGAACAATTCTTGGAAATTCATCTCAATAGTACCTAAGGTTGTGAGCCATTGGACCCCCAAAACAATATCTGCCCCTCCCATAGAAATAGCAAACATAGGTGAGTCTAACATGTAGTCTCCCATGGAAATCTTGATACTATGGCACTTTCCTGTGCACTTGACTGTCCCACCATCCGCAATCATAACTTGCATTTCTGGAGCTGGGTAAATAAAACAGTTGAGGCGGGCAGCTAACTTACTATTTATGAAGTTATGAGTACTCCCCGAGTCAATCAACACCGTCACCTTCTATTTTTTGAGATAGCCAATAACCTTGAGTGTTTGAGGAGTACTAATACCTGACAATGCATGACAAGAAATTGTAGGTTGGTGATCCTCTACTTCATCTTCTACTGGTTCCTCAGCCTCTCCTATAATTTCAGCTTCCTCATCATCCCCATTACCTCCGTCAATATAGAACAACTTCTTCTCAGCACATTTATGTCCCGGTCCATATTTGCTATCACAGTTAAAACATAATCCTTTTGCTCTCTTTTCTTCCATTTGTTGAGGAGTCAGTCTAATTGGCCTAGCAAATGAAGGGGAAGAGATACTACGGTCTTTGGTGTTAATGAAAGGTGGCCTCCTACTACAAAGAATTTTTTCCTCTGCACGACGTGCCATGATAATAGAATCAGACAGCTTGATTGGATTAAACATCCGTACCTCATGCTCGATGTGGTCCTTAAGACCCCCAAGAAACAAGTCATTCAGATTCTCTTCTGGAATATTCTCCACCCTTAAGGATAGGTTTTGGAATTGATGCACATAATCTTTGACTGATCCTGTTTGCCGTAACTTTGCTAATTGACTAAAGTAGTTATCTGAAACACTGGAACTATAGTGCAATTGCAACTCCTCGGTAAAAACTGTCCAAGTGACACCTAGACCATTCTTTTGCCTCTGAGCACATAACCAACGATACCAAACAAATTGGTCGGGTTCAAGATATAGGGATGCCAATGTCACCTTTTGTCCTGATGGTGTTTGATGTAACTCAAAGAAGTTCTCCATTTGATTTATCCAATTCAGGGGATCCTTACCATCAAATTTGCGCATATCCACTTTCGGCATCATGTTCGTGGTTGCGGATAAGTTTGATTCTGATGGGACTGGAAAAGTGATCCCATATGGTTAGTTTGTCCATGATTTTGAACTGAAGGTCCTCCTTGGTTGATATGGGCTGGATTTGGGCCATACTGGTTACCCTTTACATGTTGCATGATATCATCCAACCGATGATTGATTTGGGCTATGTCTCCTTTAGAGGCCATCTCAGATTGTACAATTCGTAACTCATACTCAAGTTGGCAAACCTTATGATCAACTGAGGTAAACCCTAGTGCTGAGGAATCTGTATTTACCCCTTCTGACTCCATCTCTTCAATCACTACCCCCTCTTTATCTGGGGTTTTACCCGGAGTTACCGAATTCTTTTTTGCTCTTGTGGAAGGCCCCGCCATGATGTCAAATCTTAGGGTTTAGGGTTTCGATACAATTTCGGCCGAACAGGAAAAAACACAGAGAAGATACTAATACTATTTTTTTGAGAGCTTTCCGAAAATGTAAAGAACTTAAAATTTTTCCACAATTTGCACCCTAGGGAGCGATTTTATGAAAAAACCTAAATTTGTAATAACTTTTGCAAAATAAATCAAAAAAGTCTGAAATTTTCAGGGAACCTTACTTGATATGCTTCACAACTCTGGTAAAAATATCTCCCACCAATTCGCTCTGGTTCGCAATATGTGGTGGAAACAAAAAATTAGGGTTTTTGCCCTAAATTCGGCCCAGATCGCAGCTCTGATACCACTTGTAATGAAATTACTTGTATAATTCAGATTAAGAGAAATAGTAGAGCACCAAATAACACAATATTTCAGAATAATGATCTCAATATGCAATTAGAATAGCTTCGCCACTTCGAGGGGGCAACCTCCAAACCATATAATAAGACTCAAATGCTCAAATGATAATGAAATACTACCTATAATCCCCTATATATACTATTCATATGCTATGGCCATCACCAAGGCCGACCTATTAAGCATGAGAAAGTATAAATGATATAATAAAATGATATGGTAAGCCACAAGTTGGCTACTCATATCCTATCTCTTGATTGACTAATGCACTCCTTGCACCAAAGCTTCATATTCAGCAGTGTTATTAGATCATGTAAACTGAAACCTAAAAGTTAAATAATACTTCACTCCTTGAGGGGAAACAAGCATAGCTCCCCCTTCTGCACCTTGTCTTCTCCTTGATCCATCAAAAAACAACTGCCATACCTCATTTTCATCCTTGTGGTCCGGCTTGGTGATGCTAGGAATAGGCTAATTTTCTTCATGTATGCAATAGACTCCTAGCTCAGATTCTTCTATTTCTTGATAAGGATCAAAATCATGCACTTTGTTTTCCCATTCATCAAGGGTTAGATCTGGGATAATTCTAACCTTGGTGTTAGCTTCATCAGTGCTGGGGTGATCTTCTTGATCAAACGCTGAACAATTGGCATTGATCTGACTTGAAGTGTAAGGCTTAATGTGAAAGTTTGCAATAGGTTCAGATCTGATTGTGGCCTTGGTTCCATATCTGGTTCTAAACAACATGTGTGACCAATCAATAGATAAGTAACCTCCAATCTTGGCTGTGAAATCCTTTGACAAACATAGGGAAAAAAGTTGAGGGAGGTCTATCACTGAGACATCTTGCAAAACAACAATGTTGGGACATGCATGCAAGGTAAGACTCAAGTTTTTTATCACTCCAACTGTTGTCACTACTGTCCCATCCAGTTGCACTACCCCTTTGGATATGGTTTCATACTAGATTCCTAACTGATCAGCTATTTGCTTGGGCATTACTGAACTACTTGCTTCGGAATCAATCATGCAATTGTGTACTAATTGATTTCCAATGATCAATGAAACGTAGAATGGAGGGGGATTCAACATTTTACCTTGTTGTCCTCCATGATTCCCCTTAGGCTGGGTAACTTTTGTGAGAACTTTCTCTTGCATTTAGACTTGCTGATTTGAATTTGACCAGTCCTTCATGGCAGCTTGTAGCAAATCTCTTTGTTCCTGGGATAGAGAGTGATTCCCACATTGATACGTTTACATTTGTCTTCTTCATTTAATCAATGATATTGAATGGAGATGAAGTATCTCTTTGTTGTCCCTTGTCCTACACATTCATTCCTTGTGTATGGGAAACAACAATTGGCATTTGAGTTAGCCTAGGAACTATTTTAGGCAGTCCTTGTATATTTGGAGCTGGATTTTGTTTTCCAATATTTTTTGGAGTGATGGAAGGTTGTGGGTTACCTAGAGCTAATGGCTATTATTCACCCAAATTTATTCTCTTTGACCTTGATGTTGGCTGCAAAACTTTGGGGGAACCGTTTGATTCATGCCACAAAAATCTTCTTCTTGTCAGTTTACAAGTTTGGTATTATTTGGGGTTGATTGATGCTGGAATATTTCTTGTTGTTGGTCATTTATTTGACTACCTTCACCCTCCACACTAGTTGTTGTCACAATTAATGCTTGATTCAAGGCACCGATGAAGCACATGGATTGGTTTTGAGGTTCATTGCATGAAAAACACTAATCAAACTCTTGGACTATGTTATTTTGTACTGGCACTAATTCTTTAGAGGTAGATGTAGAATTGGGATTATAGGGCTGAAATTGTCTATTGGCAGAAGGCCTTGCTTGATTTAGACTCGCAACTAGATTGGGTGGTCTTTGAGGTTGATATGGCTGTCTATTAGGCTGAGCTTTGCACTGGAAATAAGGTCTAAAACCTTGGGCTTGCTGCCTCTTGAGAGTAACCAGCTCATTGCCTAGATTTTGCAGCTACTTCATGACTTCTTGAAGCTCATTTGAGGCACTAGAAGATGAAGTAGAAGCTTCATTTGAATTCTGATTTCTACGAGTGGGAATAGGAGCTAAATTAGGTGTTTGATTAGTGTTTGGGCTCTCTAAACTTGGAAATAATGGCATTGGAGGCCTAGGAGCTAACTTGCTAGCTTGAATCAAACAATTTTCAGCTCTAATGTAAACACCATAAGCAATGGGGATATTTGTGCCTCTCATGGATTGAAATAACATAGAAATATAATAATTCAAAGCTTTAAGGTAATAAAGGAAAGCACCTTCTACTGTTGGCATGACTGCCACTTGGAATTCTCTCCCAAGTTCTTTGAAATCTAAAGTTAAAATCAGTCAGCTGCTCATTTGGATCTCTCTTGATGGCTGTCAGCTACTCTAAAAGGGACAAGTTGTCTCCTTTCTCTCCAAACTGCTTATGGAGAGCTATGCATAGCTGGTTCCAATTTTGAATAGAACCTGAGGTAAGACTCCTGAACCATTGCAAAGCTTTCCCTTTGAATGAAGATGCCAGTAATTTGACAACAACTTGCATCTCATTGATCTCATGGATTGCACAAATGTTAGTAATGTCCTTGACATGATCACCAGGAGTAGTCTGATTCTCTCCAGTGAAGTTTGGAATGTTCTTCAATGCTGCAACTGGAATTGGATTTTATGCATTGAGAGCAAGTGGGATGCTACCAGTGAAATTGACATAAGGGTTGTTTTGTGCCATTCTGATGGGCCTTAGAACCCTTGTTGATTGAATGAAAGGCCTACCAGGTGGAGGAGTTGAGAGAGTTACTGTTTGGTGGAGATGGAGACATTTGAATTCTCCTCCCTCTTTACCTTCTTCTTGGAGATAAATGTAGATATTCAAACAGAACCACTTCTTCTCCAGCTCTTGACCTTGAAGTGATTCTTCTCATGAGTTTTTAGGCCCGCACTACTAAAACAAGCTAATTCTTCTTCCTCGGAGTCGCCATATGTGTAACTTATAGCTCTTTAAAGAAAGAAACTTGCAACAAATGCACATCAATTTTTTTGTAATGAAGATGAAGAATTCTAAGGTCCCACTGGGTGTGCCAAAATTTTTGTGGAAAATCAGTAACACCCCTGGATGTTGATCAAGGCTTCTAGTTTGATCATCCTAAGCATCCAGTGTGATTGCACAACACTGAATCCTTTCCCAAAGTGTGGGAATTGTAGAATGGGAAAGGAATCTCTAGATTAGAGGCTGGTTCCTCAACTCCTCTAATCATATATATCACTTGCAAAATTGTAGAGGTTTAAATCTTCTAATTCTACTCTAAATTCCAAAGAGACAAGGATGGAGAATGCAAAAAAGGAACTAAAACTAATACTAATAGGTGATGCACCAAAGGAGTGGTGAGCATTTTTTACTTCTACAATTTGACACAGTTTATAAAATGCAACAAAGAACCTCATGCACAAACTGATAACTATAATGAAGAATCATAAATTAGCGAAACAACACTAGCAGAGGATAAAAACTAATCACAGGGCCTGTATTGTTATTTTAACATCAAAACCACTTACATTATAACACCTGAGAGGAAAAATAAAGTTTTAGTTATTAGAGAAGTTCTGTTATTCCACCAAAATCACTTTCAAGGTGAGAAAGGGGACCTGCAATACACAAAAATGTTCAACCCTTTGAAAATGAGCCAAAACTAGCCTTTTTACAGTGCAAGGGTCAAGCCCAGGAGAGAGAAACACAGGAAAACATGGAAGGGGTTCAACCATTGACTAAAACACATTCAAAAATAGTATGGTCATCCTTATAGACCCATTCCTTGAAATTTTCAACCATGCTGGGAGATAATGCGATCCATTCTTCATTAAAAATGGTGGTTAAAACGTCATTTTATTGTCCATGACCATGTGTAACAGGCATGTTTTTGGATTTTATCTCTCTAACACTTCATCAAAATGCAAAAATAACCCTAGAATATTGTATAGAAATTCACAATATTTCCATTGATATAAATAACGTGAAAAACTGAGCTCTGGATTGAAAGATATGGTGATTTGAAGTTTTAGGTCAAAACAGGGCCAAATCGGGTTGGCAGGTAAAAATTTGAATTTTTTGCCTTTTTGGTAATTTGGGAAAATTTCCCAAAAATCCCCACGCTCCACCTTTCCAAGTGCCATGTGGCACATTTTGATTGGGTGCGGGCCCATCCTACTCTCTTTTCCTTCACTTTGCACTTTGGAAAATTTTCCAAAACATCCCTGCACGGCCGATGAGCTTGGGACTCGTGGCAAGCGCTGATTGGACGCGGGCCCATCCTTATTGAATTTTCCATGTGTTGTTTTGATAATTTTTGACCTAGACACATATAAAAACCCCATTGGGTGTGGGTTTGACCTTTGAAAATTTCCTTGCGGGCTTGACCTGAGTTTTTGGCACCACCTGGACACATGGCGGCATCCCATTGGTTTGCATTTAGGGGGCGGGATTTTCCTTGTAAAATTTCCTTTATTTTCTCCTTGGGAAAATTTCCCAAATCCTCCCCTCGCTCCACCACTCTGACTCCTAAGGACACATGGTGAAACTTGATTCACCGGCGTGCGTAGCAGGCCGAAACTCCTTTCTTTGAAATTTGGCGAAACACTTTGCCCAAAAACCCAACTTCTCCTCCACCCTCCGAAACTCCGACTACATAAGACACGTGGCATGTCCTTATTGGGCACGAGCCCTTCCTTCAAAATTTTCCGTGTGCCAACACTTAGCTGAATTTTTCAAATTTTCCTCCTGGACATGTGGCAACATCTGATTCGTCGGCGGGCCTGCGGGGAAAAATTTTCCTCTTGAAAACTTTGCCAAAACACTTGGTAAAAAACAAAGTTCTCCTCCGACCCCCGCCACTTCCTTGGACACGTGGCGGCATCTCATTGGCTGCAGGCTTTTGAGGGGAAAATTTCCCACAAAAACTCCGCCGGGCCATAACTTCAAAAATACATGGAGTTAGGAGGAAAACTTTACCTTTCTGAAAAGCTGAGAAAGAGCTCTATCTAATGGTACCATTTCCAAAAAGTTTTGAGTGCCTGAAAAGAAAAAATTTGTGACTGAGGCACAAGAGAGGGAAGAATGAAAGGGAGTTAGCTCCAAAATGAGCAGCGGGCACATTTTGGATAACAGTAACTTGACCACCCTGTATAAGTCATGGTATGTAGTCCCAAGAATGTCTGCTCCCCAAGCATAAGTATGGCCATGGGCCTCGATCTGTGTAATAATGGGAGACCAGCAGTATAAGAGAGTATCTCCTCCCTTATCCCCAATCAACTATGAGGCTAAGATACCCATAATAGCCTTACAAATGATAGGGATAGGAAAAGAAGCAATATATCGGACCTTCACCCCCTTGTTCGAGCCAAAGGAGACAACAACATCTCCCATATAAGTAGCCCATTGAACCATCTGAGACCTGGATCCTGTTGTCTTAAGAGACAACCACCTCCCAAGAATTGGAACCCCCAGTATATGTTAAATGTCCTCCAGGGTGATAGTCCACTCACCCCTAACACCTGGAAATTGAAAAGTATTCCGGTCCGCATCCCAGTATGAGAACAAGTCACACAATATGTGACTAGTAGGAGCATCATGTGAAATCCTCAAAATATCAGCCCTCTGTAAAGTGTCTCTCTCTGCTTGGGTCAGCATGTCTAACACTACCAGGAGCTAGTCACACTCCCTCTCTCTGCTCCACCTAATATACTCCTCCTTTTGCATCCACCCAAAACAGAGAAAAAGAGAAAGTTAGCAACATAATCCAATAGATAAGCTCATAAAAAACATAGAAAAATTTCAAAAATGTAAAAATAATTAAGGCATTTGTTTTCTCTTTCTATCTAGAACCGCTGCCCTGTGCAGAGCAGTGGTTTTGTGACCACCTCCATATAAGGGAGGTGGTCCTGCGACCACGACCTTCATAGGGCGGCGGTCCAGTGACCACCACTCTGTGTAGGGCGACGGTCCTGTGCTGATTTGACGTGCGCCTGTAAAGCCCTAAAAATGCCTAAAAATAGCAAAATACACCATTCTAAATGAAAGAAAAGCCTACCCAATGGGCACCCCCCTAGAGACTCATTTAACACTAAGATTTTCAAAAATAACCCCCCCCAAGACAAAGATTTCAACATTTTTATATTTTGGGTTTAAAAACAATGAATTGAGAAAAAATAACCTGAGACTTCACGGGTCAATGTCCTAGTCTTGGAGGCATGATCACAATCTTGCAATGAACGTTTTGATTGCACTCTCGTCGAAACGGTTACCATGGGTCCCAGAGCTCAAAAATTGCCAAATCAATACATGAAAATGAATAGGAAAATGAGCTCATTATATATATATATATATATATATATATATATATAACATGCTAACCTTGTTTTGAATGTTCTGTCACAGAGTTGGAGTGACGACGGATGTAAGTTCTTATCCCCGTGTAAATAGTAAGTCCTCATTTCATTTTAATTTAGTATTTATTTTTTGATTTCTTTATCTATCTACACTTGAGTCCTCTTTTTCATTTTGCCGATAGTGGGAATCTAGATGGCAACATTGCGACAAACGAGTATGTCAAGTATAGCTTCTAACTCCCCATTTCAGGACTGCCATACTCGGACCCACCATTTTATGCCCCTTTATGGCTAAAATGCCTCTCTGAGGGGGCAATATGTACGTACCCAAAATTGTATGTACTATACTGCCAAAAAGAGGTTACAGAAACCCCAATGATGATTCAGATCTCTTCGCAAGGTGTTTGGAATCTAAAAAAATCTCGTCAAGTATACATTTGCATCCTAAAATGCTTTATCCAGCCTTTGCATGCTTCATTCTAAACCCCCCCTTTTCCTTGCTTTTCTGTCATTAGTTACAAGACCGCCACCTAGGATAGGGTGGCGGTCTTGTAACCACCACCCTGCACAAGGTGGCGGTCGTGTGTGCAATTTCTAGAACTTTTCGATGCTTTTGTCAACGTAAAAAATCAAGTGGCACTCACATTTCTCAACCACTTTTTCTTTTATTTAAGTTTTGACCACCTGGTAAATAGTAATTCTTCTTTGTTTATAATAAAAGAGTTCAATTCAAACTTACCCTTTGGTAAATCAAAGTGCTATAAATACCAAGCTTGTTTACAAGCAAATGGCCCCTCTCCTTCTATGAATTATTATTCAGTGTGTTTTGAAAGTTCTTCAATAAGTCTCAATAAGTTTATATTTCGTAAAGCTTTCAGCCTCTCAGTTCAAGGCTCCACAGTTCTAGTTCTAGATTATGTCCATTTGAATCTTGATTCTGCTTAGAATGATAGGTTGTTGTTTTGTCACAGGAAGCATATATCTTAGAGATTTCGATGTGATTTTATTGTATCCCTGTAACAATCCCGCTAGGAATCGCATAGTCAAGCTATGTTCTCTTGCACTATCCTTCTCCTACTTGCATTTTGTTCGGTTTACGTCCAAGCTGTCACTGTTTGAACATCTTCTTTCACTGCCGCTATCATTATTTCCACTTTTCTAGATTCATGAGAACACGAAGGAACATAGAGATCACACTGAGGGGACAAGTCATATTAAAACTAAATTTTCTACTGTTTTGTAAACTCCAGGTTTGAATTGTCAAAGTTGTAGTTACAATATATCAAATAGAATAGCAAATCATTTTATTTCAGTTAAGCTTAATTTCAGTATTACCAGGGAAGTTGTGGGGAATGATAGCTTTTGAGAAGCTATGATTTATTCCTCATTTCTGAGGTAAGATTGAAAGTCTTTCAATTAAATTACTTAGTTATTTAATATCTAGGATAAATTCACAAATGTACAAGAAAATAGCTACATTAGGCTACTTTGCTTGTTTAAATTATGTTATTAGATTAATTGTTTGTTATCTGAATATATTAGAATAGCCGCTCTTTAAATTTCATTCAATTCACATCCTTAAAAATACAAAAAAAATAATATAAGCATAGTGTAGATTTATTTTCATAATTAGTTTACTTATTTCAGTTAAAGTCTAATTATCTCTTGCATGACAATTACGGGACCCAGAGAGCCCATGGATTATGTATTCGAACAAGTAATACCTCAGCAAAATCTCTTCACAACATTAACGGATATAGATCAAGGTATTAGAATTCACGTCTTTCAAACGATAATAAACCCACAAACAGTTAGTGAACAATTGAGAGAATTGAATATTGAAGATGACAAAGCATATGCATTTTGGTTAAGTCAACCCAACTATAGATTTCCTTGATAGTATATCCACATGACCATAAAAGAACCCAAAAGAGAGAAAATATTTTGTTGTGATTCATTAGTTCTGTAGCCAAATGTAGGAGACCTTCTCATTGACATATACATAGGCTTACGTATACAAGTTGCCAGAACACCCGTAAGGTATTATGAGAAGATCGCAAAACTACTGGTATTAAACATAGAAGCTGAAAAAGATTATGACTATTGGATAGTCGGAAGAAGAGATTGATTCTTCACATGACCATAACATGTCCACAATAACCATGAACTCATGGTTGTGATCCCTAGGTCCCACAACCCATCGAGCCTGCTAATTTGTTAAACATTGACACCAGTTTACATATGCTGGTATTTAGATCATCACTATTTCCACCAAATATCATAACACAATTTTCTACATTAAGAATAGAAGCCAGTCAAGCTAATATTTTCTAGGCTAGACAAGAAAACCACCCATTGTCTCCTACAAATCCACTACACCTCTCACTACCATTTTCATGACCTTGTCTGGAAATATACACGAAGTACCTACATGTCACTTTCAATGCATCCAACAACGAATAGATACGATCTCGGTAGAGCTCAACATTGATTGGAGCCTTCGAGCAGCTATTATATCTGAACGGTCCATTACACCAATTCATGTTAGGAGAGATTTCTTTTCCTTAGACTCGCAGACCCCATTATTGCGTGTTAAGGATATAAGATTGCCCAACTAATTTTTCTACACCCACATATATTTCATTTCCACCGGCTATCTCGGCATGACCTCGGGAGGTCAGGTACAAAGAAAGGCTACTTGTAGATTCTCATGCTCACATGTCACTTTTCTATCATACAAGAACCCTCCAAGTCTAAAGCATCCTCCTCTTCCTCTCTTAGAGCCAATTCAGATTCGTTAGTGTAAAAGTTGGCAAATGATCTCTTTTCCATAAAAAAGAAATTGGATCAACATAATCCTTATCAAGATATTCCAAGATAGAATTTTCAGCCTAGGAACCAGTTACCTCATTCTCAGAATAAATTGGCTATTGAAGGCCCACTTATCAAGGTTCCAGTCAATGCAACTTGTGAAGTTCAAGAACCTGATGATGATGAATTTAATGAACTCTATGAAGAACCGGAAGAAGAGGTTGATGAAGAACTGGAAGAGATTGGTGGATCTCAAGTTCATTTCCTTACCACTTAAGGTATGGATGATGAAGATGAATATGATGAAAGAGTGGCAAAAATGAATAGTGAGTCATATGTTGTTATGACTTGGGAGCAAACGAAAAGAAAAGAAAAAGTGATGCAGCTTGCTAAGAAATCCAATGAGTTTCCTATAACTATTCTAGTGGTTGCAAGAAAAGGAGCTCATATTCCCACTACCTCCACACAAAAGGTGAGTAATGATAATCCTCCTCCTTCTACCTCTGTTTCCAAAACTTCTTGTCCTTCAATTCCTAAAGTTGATAAATCAAAAGTTTTTCCTATTCCTAGTAGTGATGTCCCATCCACCTCCGGGTCTTTTGATATCATTGATCACCTCAAAAAGACCAAAATCCAAATTTCAGAGGCAGAGTTTTACCAAACCCATCCAAAAGCCTCTGCTAAAATGGTAAAATTTGTCAATTCCAAATCCAAAGCCTCATACAATACTTATAAAGGTCTTTTTCCCACTCCCACTCCCTCACCTCAACCAAGCCTTGTGGCTCTAGTCACTTCCCCTAATGAGAAAATTTAACCATTGTATGTGACTCTCCTCATAGCTAGCCATAAACTCAGTAATTATGTTATAGACTCAGGAGCATCAGAAAATGTAATGCTTGCAAAAGTAGATCATGCTTTGGGCCTAAATCTAACACGTACCTTTGGTTCCTACTATTCCATGGAGAGTAGAGAAGTGCCTTTGGTTGGAAGGATTAAAGATGCACGAGTAGCCTTTGTTGCTTTTCTAGAGAAAAGGGTTATAGTCACTATTTTGGTTGCTGATTAGGAATTTATGTAAAGAGGTAGGAGGTGAAATTCAAATGGAATGGTCACATGTTTTGATCCCGGTCAATGGAAAAATAAGAAAGCTGTTACCAGAAAAGAAAACTGAGTATATTGTGCAAAATACCGATGATCCAAAAGCACAAATACTCTATGAATATATACGGCATGGAAACTATATGATCATGTCAGAGGATGAGGAAAGTCTTCCTAAGGGAGTGATTCATGATCCCAAAGGCATTTGGACTTTGGAGTTTGATGGAAGTTTCTCTTCAGCTAGTTCTAGAGCGGGTGTGGTGTTAATCTCTCCAGAAGGGAAGATTCATTCATTTTCTTTCAAGCTTCATTTTGAAAATACAAATAATATAACTGAGTATGAGGCTCTCATGCTTGGGTTGAGCATGGCAAAAGAAATAGGAGTAAAGAATATTTGTGCTTGTGGTGATGCAGAGTTGATTGTGAAACAGGTAAGGGATCTTTACCAAGTCAAGAATAGGAGATTGAAACATTATATAAATCTTGTTTGGAATTCCATTGAATTCCTTGATGCTTTCTCAATTGAAGTTGTGCCAAGAGAAAAGAACACTAGAGCTGATTCTCTAGCTGTCTCTGGATATTTTTTGATTCCTCATCCAGATTTCTCTCAAGAGAAATTTACCATTGAAATGATTCATAGGCCTAGTGTGCCGGATAATGCAAGAAACTGGTAGGTTTTGAATGATGATCAACACTTGATTTTTATTGAAGCTTAAAGATAACTTCAATCAGTTATATTTTGAAGGAAGTGAAACTCTACCTAGAGAATATGTGCCCTCTAATGAGGAAGATATCAAGGAATAGATGGATCAGGATGGCTGTATTAAGTTTAAGGGTAACAAGATTCCCAAAGGACTGGCAAGTCTAGAAGATCTATTTGAAAAACATGATAGGTTCATCAAATCTGAAGCTTCTCAAGGGACTCGATAATCTACTGAGTATGAGAAGGTCAATATTGGAAGAAATGATGAACCCAGGGTGGTGAATGTTAGAAAATTTTGCACTCAAGAAGATAAAAAGAAAGCAGTAAACATATTAAAAAAGTATGCCGATGTTCTTACCTATTCATATGAAGATCTTAAGGCTATTCAACCAAAGGTGATGCGGCACTATGTCCCTCTGAAACCTGGGATCAAACCTTTCAAGAAGAAGAAAAGGAAGTAGAATCCTAAGGTTACTGATACTATTTTTCAAGAGATCTAGAAGTTACTAAAAGACAAGATTATTTTCCCTGTACATCATTCAACATGGATTGCCAACATTTTTTCTGTCAGAAAGAAGAATGGCGAGATTCGCATCTATGTAGATTTCAAGAATTTGAATCAGGCCTTTCTAAAACTCAACTATCCACTCCCCATGATAGATCAAGTTTTGCAATCTGTCTCAGACTCTGAGATGTTGTCTATGCTAGATGGATTCTCTGGATACAATCAAGTGGAATTCAGTACTCTAGATTAGCACAAGATTGCTTTTACTACCCCTTGGGGCACTTTTTCCTACAAGAGAATGCCATTTAGTCTTATCAATGCTGGTGCCACTTTCCAGAGGGCAATGGATTTAGCTTTTGGTAGTCTAAAGGGAAAGTGTATTGTTGAAAGGAATGATAAGAAGATTGTTCCAAGCCGTGATCTTAGATGATAATAGCACACCACATTAGATTTGTAAGACAGAAGAGATAAAATACCATATATGGAAATCCATCATAATCCATAATGCTCAATACATTACAATAGAATGATTTGAATTATTCAATAAGAAAGATGTACATATAGGAGGAGGGAAGTGAAACTACTACCTAAATCAATGGTGAAGAACTCCCACTAACTGATACTAGTAGTTAAGTTAACTCCAAAATACTAGTAAGCTAACTCGACATAACTGAGAAGCTAACTCCACACAACTAGTTCACCTAAGCAAGCTAACCCAACAAGTGTATGGCTAACAAAAGTGTAAGAATTATCCTAATAAATAAATAAAAGGATAAATAATAACCTACACTAACACCCTCCCGTAAGCATAGCTTAGGTGGGTGGAAAACAAGGTGGGTCCCGGCAACAAGGCCTGATGAGGTACCCACGTACAACAATTGGGAAAAATGGACATTGCAAGGTAACCAAAACCAGTAATAACAAAGTAGAGAACAAAATCCTACTGTAAGATATCCTCAGAAGCTCGACTCCAAAAACTTGTACAATGTTGAAGAAGTGTGGTGCACACTATGGTTTGAATCCACTACTTGATCATATAACTCAAAAACAACTGACACTAGGCTTCACCAGAATAGCTCCATTCAAGGAGACTATCAATGGAGTGATGTCGAAAAGTGAAAAACAAACACCAAACATAATTTGATCAATTGCTACAAATAGGTGTGCCACGATCCAATAAAAACTAAGGCAACAAGGAAAGGACACGAGATCCAAATAAATAGGAGTGTCACGATCCAATAAAAAGCCAAGGTAACAAGGCAAGGGCATGAAACCTAAAGAAGTAGTATCAATGCCACACCCTCCCATACTGCTAAATGGGTAGAGTAACACCACATATATGTATGAGTTGCCTAAAATCAACTACTCGAACACTGACAAAATAACACTGGTCTTCACTAGAATAGCTCCCCCGCAAGAGAGACTATCAACATGCCAAAAGTGTCAAAAATACAGATCCAAAATATCTCAACAAAAAAGAGAGATATAAATGCATACACCCATAGATATAAGAATGCAACACCCAAAAGTTGAGGACGTCGAGCTCAACCAAAATTGTGTCCACAAGAGATTACAATACCCTCCCAAATTGGCACTTTATAATTGAGTGCATGTAAATATTATAATGAGTAAAAGTACCTTTTATATTTTAAATATGTGTATAAAAATCTCACCAATGCGTAGATCTCAAAAAAATACACAATTTCAAAAAAAGATCACCTTAATCTGAGCTACGGATCAAAAGTTACAAGCTCTAGAAGGTTTTGCTATTAAAATAATATTTTAATGTTGATCTTCTTTTCAAAAGGTACAAGTGACACCCAAATGTCCAAAGGGTAAAAGAGTGCATCCACACAATACAGGATTGCGACCAAAGGATAAAATCCTATGCCTAAAATCTAATATGTCCAGAGGGTAAACCATTGCATCCAAAGGGTACACGTCAATATCCAATGGATAAAAGAATGCACCCAAATGGTACAGATCTGTGTCCAGTGGATAAAAGACTGCATCCAAAACTAAAATATATAGAGGGTAAAAGACTGCATCTGGAAGGTACACGCTTTTATCCAATGGATAAAAGAATGCACCAAGAGGGTACAGATCTGCGTCCAGTGAATAAAGACTGCATCCAAAACTGATATATCCAGAGGGTAAAAGATTGCATCCAAAAGGTACACACTTTTATCCAATGGATAAAAGAATGCACCCAAAGGGTACAGATCTGCGTCCAGTGGATAAAAGACTGCATCCAAAACTGAAATATCTAGAGGGTAAAAGAATGCATCCGAAAGGTACACGCTTTTATTCAATGGATTAAAAAATGCACCCAGAGGGTACAGATCTGCATCCAATGGATTAAAGACTGCATCCAAAACCGAAATATGCAGAGGGTAAAAGACTGCATCTAGAAGGTACATGCTTTTATCTAATGGATAAAAGAATGCACCCAGAGGGTACAGATCTGCATCCAGTGGATAAAAGACTACATCCAAAACCAAAATATCCAGAGGGTTAAAGAATGCATCCGGAAGGTACACACTTTTATCCAATGGATAAAAGAATGCACCCATGGTACAGATCTGCATCCAGATTTGACTGTCTCAAAACATGGTCAAGTTTACAATGGATTCTATGGTTTTGGCACCTTCTAAATCCAATGGCGCACTCTGTTTTACATAAAAATGCATGTTGCAGAAAAGTGCTAACAAAATCTGAATACATGAAAAAATAAACTCTTGCTTGTAAAGAAAAACTTACAGATGGATGTCTACATCATCTATAGCTCTGATACCATGAAAAGAATGATAAGAAGATTGTTCCAAGTTGCGATCTCAGATGATAATAGCACACCACATTAAATTTGTAAGATAGAAGAGCTAAAATACCATATATGGAAATCCATCATAATTCATAATGCTTAATACATTACAATAGAATGACTTGAATTATTCAATAAGAAAGATGTACATATAGGAAGAGGGAAGTGCAACTACTACCTAAATCAATGGTGAAGAACTCCCACTAACTAATATTGGTAGTTAAGTTAACTCCAAAAGACTAGTAAGCTAACTCGACATAACTGAGAAGCTAACTCCACACAACTAGTACACCTAAGCAAGCTAACCCAACAAGTGTAGGGCTAACACAAGTGTAAGAATTATCCTAATAAATAAATAAAAGGATAAATAATAACCTACACTAACAATTGTTGTGTACCTTGATGATTTGATTATTTTTTTCCAAAATAAGGGAAGATCATCTTCAACATTTGGAAACAATTCTTCAAAAATGCACAGAACATGGAGTTTCCCTCAATCCTAAGAAGTCTATCTTTTTTGTTACTGAAGGCAATTTGTTGGGGCATATTGTTTCCAAAGAAGGGATCAAGATAGATCCAGAAAGAGTTCAAGTAATCCAGTAGATTCCTCTTCCCACAAGCAAAACGAGTGTTCACTCTTTCTTTTGCAAGATAAATTTCCCGAGGATATTCATTCCAGATTTTACAGAACTGACTATGAGTGTTGCTCACATGATGAAAGGAAAGAAAAAATTTGGTTGGACTCCTGAAGGTAAAGAATAATTTGAAGATATCAATAAATCCATTGCTAGAACCCCCATCTTAGCATGTCCTGATTTTAGCAAAGATTTTATTATCTATTGATATACTACAGAGAGTACCTTGGCTGCTGTGCTAACTCAATTTTTTTTTTGAGGATCATGAACTTGTAATTTCCTTCATGAGCTATGTTCTAAAAGCTCATGAATTGAAAGATACTATGATGGAAAAACATGCTTTTGTAGTGGTCAAAGCTGTTAAGGAGTTTCATTTTTATATTCTTAATTCTCACTCTGTTGTGCTTGTACCTGATACAACCATCAAGTCTATTCTTACACAACAATATTTTGGAACTAAGAGAGGCAATTGGGTAGAAAAAGTCAAATAATATGACCTTGATATCAAGCCAAATAAGCTAGTCAGGGGTAAAGGCTTATGTGAGCTTATTGCTGAAGGGGCTGATGAAGAATTGTCCACAAAAGTAGTTTATGTTCCCGTTGTTCTCTTCCTCAGTTCGACAGATGAATGGTATGCTGGTATTACACAATTTCTTACTTATGGAGAGTGTCCATCCCTCTTGAGTTCCAAGGAAAAGAGAGCTGTTAAGCTAAGGTCTGCATAATATGTATTATGGGAAAATTCTTTATTCAAGTGAGGCATAGATGGATGATTCCTTAAATGTGTGGAAAAAGAGCAACAAAAGAAGTTATTTTCAGATTTTCATGATCAGGCTTGTGGAGGGAATTTCTCTTCTGCTTTCACTACCCATAAGATCCTTCGTGTATGGTACTATTGGATTACATTGTTCAGAGATGCATCAAAATGGGTGGGTAAGTGTGAAGCCTGTCAAATTTTTGTTGGGAGACCTAAGTTGAATGCTTTACCACTCAAACTAGTAGTGATTGATGAGCCTTTTCAACAGTGGGGATTGGATTTCATTGGAAATCTTAACCCACCTTCCAATGCTGGACATACTCACACACTAACTACTACAGATTACTTCAAAAAGTGGGTAGAGGCTATTCCAGTTAAAAGAACTACTTCTGAGGTGGTGTGTAATTTCATCAAAGAGAACATATTGATAAGGTTTGAGGTACCAAACAAGATTGTGACTGATAATGCTTCCAATTTTTTTCTTCTGAGATGATGGATTTCTACTATGGATATGGAATTTCCCTTGCTCATTCTTTAGATTATTATCCTCAAGGGAATGGACAAGTAGAATCAACAAATAAGAATTCTGTAACCATCATTCAGAAGCTTGTCAATGAATCTCAAAGGAATTGGCACAAAAAACTCTATGATGCTCTCTGGGCAGATAGAATTACACCCAAAAGAGCAATTGTGATGTCTCCATTCCATGTGGTGTATGGTGTTGAAGCTCAGATACCAGTAATATTGGAATTGCTATCCTTGCACTTAGTGAAGGCTATTGAAGATACAAGTTTCACCAGTTCCTTAGACAAGAGGATCATGTATCTTCAGAAGTTGGATGAAGACAAGATGTAAGTTTTTGATAGGATCTCAGCTCATCAACTGAAGGTGAAAGCTTTGTTTGATAATAAGGTTAGGCCCAAATATTTTCAAGTGGGAGACATTGTTTTGTTGTGGGAAAAAAGACATGAACCTCGAGGAAGCCATGGTAAGTTTAATTCTCTTTGGCTTGGTCCTTTCAAAATAAGACACTTTGCTGGAGAAAATTCTTATAGTGGGCAATATTTGAAGTTGTTCAAGTCCTAGGTGATTAGGTAGTCAAATTTTGTATATTATGTACAGTGTTTTTTTTGGTCTTTCCTCTTTGGTTTGTTTTTTTTCCCGTTGTGTGTGTGTTCTCTTCTATATTGGTTTTGCCTTTGACTCTATTTGCCCAATGGATAAGGCACTGGTCTGCTTTCCTAGAGTTTTTATATGGTTCTTTATCTTTCCTCATTCCTCTATCCCAGCCAAGTCATCCCTAGAAAGATCCAGCCGTTGTCACTCTCAAAATTCCCCTCATTTTTTAAGTCAAGTTTTGAAAAATTTGAGTTGGTGCCTGTTATCCCAATTCTGCCCCCCGATAAAATTGATCAAACATGACCCCGCATAGAAAGAAATTGGAAGGGGAAGTTTAGTCATGTGAGCCCACATTCCAAATCCAACAATGAAGGAGGCCAACAACGTTAAACGAGATCAAAGCGCACAGGAGAAGATTGAAGAAAGAGCTCGAAGCTTTCAGAATTCGTATGCGAGTTGAATAAGGGAAAAGGAACAAACCCGCGAAAGGTGCGACATTACTCATCGATGTAAATTCAAAAGGCATGGAAAAAAGAGAGACCCCAAACTTACACCAGCCCTCTACATGTCCAAGGTCCAGAAAAGGGATAGAGCTGGCCGTTTAATCAACTAAGTATAAGAGGGTTGACGGAAGCCTCCACGTGCCTCATCGGCGCAACTTTAGAAGCGAGACCCAAGGGATAGACCCCAAATGAGCACCAAACCTCCATGTAGTCAGAGCCTCAAAAATTTAAATTGGTCGTTGAAAATTCTAAGGCCAGCAGATGGTGCCACATGTGTCATCGGCGCACCTTCAATGGTCGAAGCCAAAGGTAGTTCTCCAAACAAGCACCAACTCTCCACGTGTCTAGGGTCCAACAAAAGTCAAAAGGGGTAAAACTATCTGTTGAAACGGCTAAGGAAAGGAGAACCAATGAAAATCCCCACATTTCCCTTTAGCGCTCTTTCAGGGGGCGAATCCAAAAGCAGGTCCCAAACGTGCGCCAACTCTCCATGTGTCCAATCAGCACACCTTCGAAGGTCAGGTCCAAACAGAGTCTCAAAATGAGCAGGAAACCTCCATGTGTTATAGATCAGACATAAAGCCTTCACTAAATAGAGGGACTTAGTCAAAACACAAAAATACTGAATAGGCCCACAAAGGGACATGTGACCATGTTTCAGGTCAAAGCGAGAAGACGGGTCCTCGGGTCACTTTGGAAATTTTTGGTTTTGTTTCCAAAAGGGAAAAAGTCAAATGTTAAGCCCGCGTCAAAATTCAAAGTGGGAAGATGGGTCATCGGGGCACTTTGGAAATTTTTGGTTTTGTTTCCAAAAGGGAAAAAGTCAAATGTTAAGCTTGTGTCGAAAGTCAGAGTGGGAAGGTGGATTGTCGGAGCAGTTTTGGAAATTTAGCTTTGTTTCCAAAAGAAGTAAAATTATAAAGTGAGCCGTGACTCTGTTGCCACTTAGGTGAAGCCACGTGTTAGACCTATATCAAAAGTGAAGTTGTGGGCTTATGGGGCTGCATGAGGTTTTTATAATTTTGTGTTTTTTGCAAAAGGCGTAAAAGTGAATTTTGGGCCCGCGGATCCATTTTGCAAAAGGCTGCATTTTCACCATTTTTGTACGGGTTCAATTCAAATATTCAAATGGGCATAACTTTCAATCCAGTACTTGAAATTCTACAAATTTGGTACCATTGGAAATATCTCGACATCCTCTATGCTATGGAAGCATAAAACATTATTTTTAGTAGGCTTTGATGGGTAAAGAACTATAAAAAGTATTTCGTGCCATTAATATGTGATTGGACTGCTTCAACTAGATCATATTTGATCCGATCTTCCATCCTTCCTTTTTCAGCACGAAAAATACATGCATAACCATATTTGATAGATTTTACGTAGATTTTCAGGGGCATTGATGGTTGGTGGTTGAGCTTCCAAATCAGATTTTCTTCCTTCTCTTCTTCTCCTCTTTTCGCTTCATCTATAAATGTAAGAGCTTGGCTCATTTCAAGTGTTGGACTCTGATACTTTTTAAGTGTAATTATAATCAAAAGTAAATCAATACAGAAGGATTTTCCCCTTTTCTCTATCTTCCTCCATTGTCCCTTCTTGCTTACCTAAAATTCATGGATCATTTATCTTCTGTGATAAGAAACTTTTTGTTCTTATTGATATGATTTCTAGAACTTTGTGTCTATGGAATGATTTCTTATGCTATGAATGTGAATGATTTTGTTCTGTATCACTCTTGCTCAATACGTATAGGGTTATACTTTGCTATCTATATTTCCTGAAAATATTGTTATATTATGCTCTTTCCTTTCTTAAGTTCTTCCATTTGTTTTTATTGATAATCTATTTTGGTATAAAAGCATTTCAAGATGTCAGAGGTCCAACCTTAAGATGAAAGTTGTACATTTGTATATAAGCTTTATTGCTTTCTTTTAATAAGGGTGCCTCTCCCATAAAGAGGAGGGACTTGCTGTCCCCTAACTGTGGTTTTGTTAAAGTACCATTTTAAAACCCAATATATAATAAATATGATATACAACCAAGTTTGATCCTTTCTTAAATGACAAGGTAGATGGATATCCAAAATGTTAAGGAATTCATTGGGAGAGGCCATTTCACCTTGTTTGGAGTAGCAACCATAACCATTTTATTGCCCTCTTAGGTCTATTTAGGCCCATGTTAGGTAATTCAAGCATTTTAGTAGGTATGTTTAGTTAGATTTTGTATTGTTTTCATACTAGTTAAGCATTCTTTTAAGCTTATATCTTAATGCTACATTCCTAGACTTAGAACCTTGGCTAGATGGATGGCCTTGGTGTTAGCTTTCCTTGTTTAGTAATGCAATTTACTTTGTAAAGTTTAGGGTGTTATCAGTGTAAATGTAGTAATGATGCCAAAAAAAAGTGGGGGGTAAATGTGAAGTGTTATGCCCCCTAAGTGTGTGTGAATGAATGAGCTACCCGATGATGTTGAAGGACGTAGGTTCTCCATTGGATGCATGGGAGGAAAGTATATGACCATGCTCTAATAGTAGTGGTATAGTTGGCATATAATGTATGAGCGAATGAAGTTCAATGGGAATTTGTAGGATGAATATATGAAGGTTGTGGTGTCACAAAATGTGTTGGTGACAGAAATCTACTTGATGTGAAATGTGAAGGTGAAGAAGATCTGCGTAGAATGAATCGAGGTGGTGATCTATGCCGAAATGCAATAAATATCCTTGGAATAGGCCTATGCCTATGTGTGGGACTAGTGGAACGATGTGGTCATGTGGTCGATGCTCGAGTAGGTGAGCAAAGGGTACATTACGTTTTGGGTGACAAAGACTTCTATGGGGTGGAATAAGTATGTAACGTGCTAGCTACTGTGTGAGAGGATGAACACCATGGAGTAGAAGGAGGGATGCCATTAATAGAAATGAACTAATTATTGTAAATGAACTTGATCCACAATTGGTTCATAGAAATGATAGATTGTAAATGACAAATCCAATTTAGACCAAGGAGCATGTCACATCCCTCTACTGTGTTCCCAATGAGGAAAGGCACGAGCATAGTAAGAGGACCGATTGTAATAAGTAACTGAACACTGCTAAAAGGATTTTCGAAAGGGTAGTAAATTTGGGATGGGGGATATCTAATAGTCCTAATAAGTGACATAAAGCATGCACTAATGGTCCAGGATGGGTCAACCTTAGTATTGTTAATGGAGGTTGAGCCAATAGATGCGTCGATATGTAAATGATTAGATGTTAAATTGGCATGATAATCGACGTTGGAAAAAGAAATGAGTGGTGGTGAAGCATCGGTGTTAGCCATTAAGAAGACTAGAGCTCTTGATCCAGGAGGTGATACTACATGGTACACATGATTAACAGAAGATTCTACTACCTTTTTGTCACACTATTGAGATTCATTGTTAAATAGTTTTATATTACCCTTGCCGTTGTTTTGGGTAGGATGAGGAGAATTTGGGAACTCTAATTTTTTGTTATCAATTAAATCCTGAATGATTATTTAGAGCTTGAGGAATCTATTTGTAGAATGTCCCACACATCGATGATAATCACAACAGAAGTTTTGATTGTAATTTCTATTTTTTGGTCGCAATGGATCTAGCTCGAGGGGAGGGGGAAGAGTAATAATATTGATCTCAAGAAGTTGTTTCAATATAAGATGCAGATCCATTGTAAATTTTATAAACATATTCCAAGGTTGCTGAGATTGAACCTCCGTAGTGGGAGTGATGACGTTGACAGTGATTTTAGCTTTTGTTGGTTTAGTTGTATAGGGTGTTAATGGTTCCTTATTAGGAAAATGAGTGGATGACAAGGTCTATTCTTGATACTTGTGATTTCCTATGGAGAGGAGTTTTGTCTCACAAAGTTTAAGAGTATGGGACTAGTGGAACGATGTGGTCATGTGGTCGATGCTCACATAGGTGAGCAAGGGGTAGATTACGCTTTGGGTGACATAGAATTCTATGGGGTGGAATAAGTATCTAATGTGCTAGCTACTTTGTGAGAGGATGAAGACCATGGAGTAGAAGGAGGGATGCCATCAATAGAAATGTATTGATTGTTGTAAATGAAATTGATCCACAAGTGGTTCATAGAAATGATAGATTGTGAATGAAAAATCAAATTTAGACAAAGGAGCATGTAACATCCCTCTACTGTGTTCCCAATGAGGAAAGGCACGAGCATAGTAAGAGGACTAACTGTAATATGTAACTGAACACCGCAAAAAGGATTTTTGAAAGGGTATTCAATTTATGATGGGGGATACCCAATAGCCCTAAGAAGTGACATAGAGTAGGAACTAATGGATCGGGATGGGTCAACCTTAGTATTGTTAATGGAGGTTGAGAAAATAGATGCATCAATATGTAATTGATTAGATGTAAACTTGGCATGATAATTGACATTATAGAAAGAAATGAGTGGTGGCAAAGCTTCAATGTTAGCCACTAAGAAGTCTAAAGCTCCTGATCCAGGAGGTGATACTGCATGGTACACATGATTAGCAAAAGAGTCTATTACCTTTTTGTTACATTGTTGAGATTCATTGTTAAAGAGTTTGAGTTTACCCTTACTGTTGTTTGGGGTAGGATGAGGAGACTCTGGGAACTCTAATTTTTTGTTATTAATTAGATCATGAATGATTGTTTAGAGCTTGAAGCATATATTTCTAGAATGTATAACACATCGATGATAATCATAGAAATTTTTTTCATTGTATTTTCTATTTTTTGGTCGCAATGGATCTAGCTCGAGGGGAGGGGGAAGAGTAATAAGATTGCCCCTGAGAAGTTATTTCAATATAAGATGCAGATCCATTAAAAATTTGTTAAAAATACGTCGAGGTTGCTGTGATTAAACCTCCCTAGTAGGAGTGACAACGTTGACAATGATATTAGCTTCTGTTGGTTTAGTTGTAGAGGGTTTGAATGGCAACTTGTTAGGAAAAAGATCGGGTGATGAGGTCTATTCTTGATACTTGAGATTTCCTATGGAGAGGAGTTTGGTCTCACAAATTTTAAGAGTATGAAAAAGTTGGTTGAATGAAGGAGAGGCCTTAAAGAGGACACTTTCCTATAGAGGTGGAAGTAAATTGTGAATAAATAAGTCCTGAAGTTCAGATCAACAAGTACGTTTGTCATTTTAGCAAGGTTGTTCTTTTATCTTAAAACTTAGTTAGCTAGATGTTCATTTGGGCCTTGCTTGAGTTGTGTCAACTAGGCATAGAAGATCTTAGAGCCAATATTGATGGAGAAATGAGTAAGAAATGCATTAGCTAAGTGTCGGAACGAAGTGATCGATTGAATAGGTAATTTTTAGAACCAACACATCAAATAATCGTGGAGAATACAAGGAAATATCTAAGCTAAAAGTATATGATTATCAGCAAAGTAGAGATAAGTGACAGAAATGTTCTGAGGTGTTCTTATGGGTCATCATGCCCATTAAAAGTTGACAGCTTAGGGGTGATAAAGCTAAGAAGAAACAAATAAGAAGAGATGGCAGGTGCGAATGGAGTATGTAAGAACAAAGTAGAATCCAAGGAGGGTGATGCATGGGAGGTGACCTATTGTAATTTATGAATTTGAGCTTGAAGGTCATGATAAAGAGAAGTTAAGTCTTGGTTGTCAACAGATGAGGCCTTCCGTATATGAGAAACTAGAGGTGGTGTGAAGTGGTTGGTAGGAGCAGGGATAGAAATAAATAGAGTAGAAATAGGAGGAAGAGTAGAAGTAGGTGGTTGAGTGACAACATAAGTGGGTACAGTTGGAAAAGTAGTGAGTTCCACCAAGTTAGTTACTTCTTAATGAGCAACATGTAAAAGTAAATCTAGATCTTGGGGATGCTCGGCAAGATGGTCGTTGATGGCCTTAAGATGAGTTTCAGTGAACTCCTCATGAGAGTGAGACATGGAAAAAGGAGAATAAATGCTTGAATGAAAATTTAATAAGGAAGAACCTAGAAGTGTGAAAAATAGAAGGATCGGGTTCACCAAAATGATTAACTAAAATTGACTATACTAGGGCAGTGCAAGATAGTTAATCTAATCTAGAAGGACATATAAACACAAAAAATAAATTTACTAAGATAGCATGTAAATTAAATAAATGAAGTAAACTAATGTAATCCAAATCCTAATGTGTAAGAAGGGAAAGAAAATAACTCAGCTGATAACTGGTGATTATCGAACTGTGTCGTAGTGGTGCACTAAAAATTAGAAAGCATGAATGACTGTACCATGGTGATAGAAATGACAGATATGGATTATGTGGTTAGTTTGAGGCACCTGAGACTAGATTGGTGCACCCATGGGTTATCTGGTATGAATTATGGGTGCCCTAGTCTGGAAAAGATGTCTGAAAATGGTCTTCATAGGGTCAGAAGGTTATCTGAAGCTTTGTCTATTTGTGGCACTAATTTCTCTGTATTGTGCCAAGTGCTCTGAATATTCTAAGAGGAAGAAATAATATGCAAGAGACCAAAAGGAAGTATCAAAAACCTAAAAAAAGAAAGATGCAAAATGAATGGTTCGAATTGACCTCAACAACCACAACAATGGGATTACTAACTAAGTGTTGCACTACATTTTTGATCCAGATGTAGTTCTGGTGTGTGTGTTTGCATCTCATGCCCTAGGTACTCTTGTGTTAGTCACACTTTGTGAAGTAGCGAGCAATAACTAAATGTAGAAAATGTAATAGTATGTGTGCATGGAATAGAATAGAATCCCTTCCCCTATGAAGTGTGATGCAGATGTCCTAGCTTGTGCCTTGATGATGGAGCTATGTGGATGATAATGCAATAGATGGATACAAATATAGATGGACTGATAGTCAATTGTGATGTTAGGTCCCTCATTATGGTATCAAAACTTTATATTTATAGGGTTCTCTTTGTCTAATTCGTAATTAACTCTAAAAAGGCTGACCACAAGAAAGATAAGGATCCAAGAGTGGTTCGAATAAGACACATTCACCAAATGATTTAACAAATATTGAAATATAAATAGGTGCAAATGGGTGCCCTAATTATGGCTAACAACACATATAGGATCTATAGCAATAAAGGTAAATAATTGTACACAAGTCACAGAAAGCTATGAAAATATGAAACCCTAGTTAAAATGGCCAAGAGGATCAAGGGTTATTTAGTTGACTTTCTAATGATCCTGAAGGTATGAGAGCTAGAAAATTGTTGGAAAAGTAACTCAGAGAATCGCAACTGAAAAAAAATGTCTAAAGTTTTGCATGAATGTTGGTGACTAGGGCATCTATGTACGTTCACAAAATGCAATGGGGCTTACCTTGAGACCTATTCTAGGTGCATGTGACTGACTCAACCACTATGGCCTTGCCATAAACCATCTTGCCAGTGCATTACAGTCACATTTGAATGAGAGAAAGCAATAATTAAACCTAACTTTCTTGACTTTGGAGAAAACAACCAAATCTTACCTTACATATTTTGATCTCAATGGTTGTCGCCTTCGATCACTTTTATGTCGTTATACTTCATCACCTAAAACCTGTAATAATAAATAAGCACCTACAAAACCCCAAGAGGTGGAACCACATCCTCCCTCTGATTGATTTGAACCTTACAATCTCAATGTTACACTACATGTAGCATACTCCATGTACTTCTTCCTATGTGTGTGTATAGAAAATGCCAACTAAAATCCTTGATCCATCCTTTTGACTTAAGTATAACTATTTGACCAAGAAAATTTCTTCTTTACTATCAATTTGACTTATTCAACCTTAGAGAATAATCAAGATATCTTGTAACCTTCAAAGGTAACCTCCTCCATACTTGATTATTTCCTACAAGTCTATAAGATATCATTTGGAGCAAGAGCATTATGTAGAGGCAACATACATAGTCTATTTTTCCTTTATATAGAAATCATACCAAGTTATTCATTTTTCATGTATATCTTCATAGTCTTCAAGGTGTCTATTCCTCTAGAGAACACTTGAAATACATGGTCAAAGACTAGGTGGAATTTCCTAAGCTCAGTGACATTCATCATACCTATAGAAGTTCATACTACATTCTTAGCTCACTGAATCCTCATACTCACTACCCTTAGCAATTTTGGACTCAAACATCCCATCACATCTATGTCACTCCTAAAGAAACTAGATAAGATCAATCACATCTCCATACACATCATACATGTAGAAGTTTACATGTTCTTACTCTTGAGTAAACCTTGCATCTGTAGCCTGACATTTGGCTCAATAAACAAACAATATTAGCTATTCCTTAGAACATCCTCCTTGATCTTTCCAAGACCTTTCCTATCTTCACACATATATATACAAATTCTTGAAGATATGAAACATCAAAAATTATGTCATACCATTCCCCATTCTTGTAGGTGTACAAAATTGACCTCTGAGTCATATCATTGCATCACTTAGTCACAATATAGCCCATTTAGCCATACATCATCTTATTTTGAGATGAAACATGCTACTATGATCAATTAGATTACCCTTGAGATATTTATAACACATCATTTGATATGTTGGACAACCATTTCTTACCTGTATAATCTTGACACCAAGCCTTAAACCCACTGTGCTTTCACACTCACAGATTATGAGCAAGTGAGTTCCCAACACCTTATCATACCAGAGAATAATTTTTTTACACAACTCCAGTGTCCATATATATTTCCACATATAAATACACATGACCTTAGGGACTTAGACCTATCAAAAATGATGCAAACTTATATATCATGCATATAGCATTCATTTCTTCAACTATGAACACTACACAACATTATCTAGAGAGATACATACCAAAAATTCTACCCAAAATCACTTTAAAGAAGATAGATAAACCTTTTTCATGAATTAAATAACATGTTAAAGCACCATTGTGATCCTTCTCTCACTTTCACTCTTCCATATTGAGTGCACATATAACTGTTGGTTTTTAGACCAATGAAGAAACACTCATACATTTTGATACATAAATATTTAAAATGAAATCTCACCAGTTATGGATACCCATTTAGCCATACTCTCACCTCCTTAAACCTTGAGGCATGCTTCTAAAAGGAACTCTCCCAGTTTACACCTTTGACAATTAGGTCTCTAGATAGATTATCTCATTCATGCTTGACAAGAGCTATAATATGAGAAATTTCATCCAAGGTTCCAAGACATTTCTTAAAATTAAACAAAACATAGCTCTATAAGAGTTACAACTAACATTCAAATATTTTAGATTTACAAAGTAACCAACCACAAAATTCATATACCTTTATTGCTCCAATAATTATAACTTAAAATGAAATGGTTCTATTTTTTACTTTACCCATATAACCAAATAACATAGACTAATTCAAATTTCATAATAACAAAAAATACCCATTTCATTTAACTCATTTTTTACATTTTTTCAAAATAGGAACACCACTATGCAGACAGCCAATGGATCCACCTTAGATTTATCACTTAGAGTTCACTTGATTTGACATCAACGCCATGCTACAGAAAATAGTTTCAAGAGACGATTTAAATAATTCATAGATATTGTTATGACACATTCCATATTCAAAGCTTATAAAAGTAATAGATTCAGAAGACATAATGCTCAAAAATAGTTTGAATATTCATAGATATTGATCCACAAGATTAGCATAAAGCAATAACAACAAGCTCGAGATGTGATGAAAACCCCACAATAAAGCCAAGCTCTTTAAGAGATGAGTCATAATGGTTTACATAAAAACAAATAAGAACTATAATTAAACAATAATAACAACACAATTCCATAATATCTTACACAATAATGTGTTGAAAACCATAAAAAACAGGGAGCTCAAATGATATGTGTAAAACTTTCAAACATTTACACAGACCCAAAATATTCCAAACGCACGAAGTCCCCAGATTTCTCAATATTTAATAAAAACCCAAAGAAAAAACATATTTCAAGATTTCATATAAAACTAGACCCAAAATGCATTCAGTCATTTCTTACCAATTTTCCAAGAAAGGAAAAATTTAGTGGGAAATTTCCATAAACTCGTGAATATTAGGGATTTTGGAAATTGGAAATGGCTAATTTTCAGTAGTTGGCTCCCGCCCAATTCGCCTAAAATTTCCACCGATAAATCATTTATATGGGTGAATTCACCTACTATTTATATGTTAAATTAACTTATGCATGCATTTCACTAACTTTTCTTATCATTGTACCTCATCTAAGAAAATTGCGCCTTGCCAAATTACCTTTACCACAAAACATTTTTCAGAAATTCGTCATCGATTTGAAAGTTGATTTTTTAGATTCACCACCCATTCTAAACTAATTTTTCTTGGGGGGTCTTAAAATGAACCCTATTTCCAAGTATGGTTTTAAAATCAAAACCCAAATCATGTTCATCAAAATAGCACCTATACAGACTCTTATTTCCGATTCCAAAACCAAATTTCAAAATAAAATCATAAACTTAAAAGAATCTATTTCCTTGTTTTTGAATCAAACATATGAAACCAAAAACATATTTACTATTTTATAATAATTACATAAAATAATGTGAGAGATAAAAACCATGCATGTATCTGCTCAAATATTATTTGCAATATTTACAAAATGAATGATCCAAAACCATAATTGAATCCTTCCCCAATTTCTTAAATACCAAATAGTGTTAAATAACAAATATGTCATAGTAAATGAAGGAACAATAATAAATTATCCATGCACAAACAAAAAACAAGCCCCAATAAAATTCTCCATAAGATATCCATGCCCAGCTCCATACAGAGCTTTATAACCAAATAATGACAATACCAAAAATGTGAATACCTTACATGCTTAGATTCTTGTAGAAGTTTACGGTTCCCAAGGAACATGAAAATTTTAACTCCTTATTCAATCCAATGCCACATCATGACTATCCCAAAAATAAATAATCATAAACCTTGCATGGAGGTTTCTCAATGCCACATATGTTAGGTTAAGTTATGCATTATATTACCTTAAATATTTAATTATTTAATAAGGTGATTAGTTTATATATTGTTATATAGTTTTATAACAATATTTTCCATTTTATATCATATTTTTTATTTGTTGCATTATTGATGCAACTATACTTGTTTGTATTTGGTTATTGCTTCCCAAATGTATTTTGGAAGTTGTTATGATTTCAGCTGTACCTGTGTAACCTTGTATTTGTCTGCACATGGCTATTTGATTCCTATAAGAATTGTAGCCTCTCTATTGTAATTTGATTTGGTTTCTTAATAAAATTCTACATAATTTTGTCCCTGTTTTACATTTGGTAACAAAGTTGGTTAATCTAGACCTGTGAGCAGAGAAGGTGTGGAAAGAGAGAGAAGAAGAGATAGAGGAGATTGGAGAAGCATTTGTAGCAATTGAGAGCCTGTGTAACCTCCTGTAACTTCTCTGCCCCGTCCTTGCCTCCCCACAACCTCTTGTTCATTCCTGGTGTTTGGAATGCAAATGTTTTTTGCACTAGTGCACCCTGCACTAGGAAAAATTTGTTGTATGAATTTAAAATATATATAGATATAGATATATTCCCCATTAGGGGTTTTATATCTAATATTAGAGCAACAATATAATCTTTTCTATATTTGGAGGAATCAAGTTGCATTGTGCAGAGGAATCTGCCTCTGACCGAGCTAAGTTATATTCAATCTTTTCATTGAGCTCTCCATTAAGCTATTATGACCGAGATCCTGAGCGAGCTATTGGGCAAGTGTTCAAACCAGAATGTGTTTACATCAGCAAAAGATACAAGCCATCATCAAGTTATCTCCACACCAAGGTCAAGCCATCACCTTCGAATCAAGATGTTGCTTGGAGACTCAACCGTGCCCTCTTCTAATAGGTTGAGCTATAATTATTCTACTTTGGATTTTTTATTGTGGCCGAGCCACATAACCTACCTAAGATAAGTCATCACAAACTGACCACGCCAACTCCAAACGACCCCTACAATCGATCAACAATCTGAGCTCCACCCTCGCTATGACCCCTACTACAACATGTAGTGGATCAATCAAAATGGTGGAGAAAAACATCACATACGTCCCTACAGTTTCAAACACAGGGCAAAAAGAGAGATCCAATCTGTGAGACCCCCTGCAACCTACACACAACAACAAATGACAAGTACACCTCCATTATCGATGGTCTAACAAGACTCCATGAAAAGAAAATTAAAAATGGTGGAGAACATTCAATACAGTCAAATAAAAAAAATCAAAGGCATCATTATAAAAAAAATGGTGGAGATCAATACAAGGTGGTCAACAAATAATACAAAGGCGTATCCAATGAAATAGCTCAGATCCACAAAATACAAAAACCCTAAACCATTTTTCAGACCTCTTTCGATGTCCACATGGATCCTTTCTACCATCCACATCGCCATTTAAGAGGTTGGTGAATTTTCTCATTTTTTAAATAAAAGTTGCTTCGTTTTATAAGCAAAGTTGTTGATGAGATCGGTTGGATAGTTGAATGATCTTTCAAAGGGGAGGTCATAGATTTGAAACCCCCATAAAAAAAAATTCAATACAAAACTTTGAGTTTCACAGTTGTTTTAGCCCAAAACTACCAAATTTGGAAGAAAAACCCCTCTAAATCCCCTAGTTATAGCTAAACCCCCAATAATTTTAGCAAGAAAAACTCTGAAAAGGATCCAAAAAAACTTTTCTCCTACTATGCTTCATTTTTTATTCTGAGAAACATTTGCTAAAGGGAGGTACACCTAAAACTTTCATTTTCAGCTATATTTTTGTAATTTTTTACATCATGGGTCATTTTGGGCTCTGGAGGCCACCAAGGCCTGTAAAACAAAAAAAAATCTTGTCATTCAGTTTTTCCAAATTTTTGAATGTAATTATATACTTCAGTATATTGTACTAATTTGTAGGTTGCCATAGTCAACTGTAAACATTGTAACTATTCAGAAATTGGAAGATAATTGTAATAAAAAATAGTGATTTTTGGTTCTAAAACACTCACAAGATCCTAGATCTCATTCACAGCATTCGTTATATACAGTGCCTTTGAGAAGCGCTTACAGGTAAAGTCATCGTGACTTCTACTACACTTAACGCCTAATATAGCTACAACAACAACATTTGGGCATCAAACCTTTAAATCAAAGGGGAGTAATAAGGACACAGTGCACACACTATGAGCCTTCCCATCCGTCTATGAATGATTGCACAACATAAATCTGAACTGAGAAATTATCTGAGTATATAACAAAGTTACATGTGTGTATGAGGATATTTGTTTGATTCAGTGTCAATAATCACACAGACCCCTTTTAGGACTATCTTGGTACCATCTATCAAATTCTTTCACATGCATTAACACCTCTTACACGTACTTCCAGGCATATACAAAGGGTGAGCTTCTTCCATGTACCACGAGGTATATCGAAAGGGTGCATATATAGAAAGGTTTGGTATATCAGACTGACGGTATATAGATTGGGAGACCTTATACATAGAGTGATAAGAGCCTAACCCTATCATTGATTTCTACAAAATGGGCACTAATGCCCCCAAATATTTTCTTCCAAATTCATAACTACTCAGAGGAAACAACTATGCTGCATGAAAGAAAAAAATCAAGACACAGCTTGAGTTTGAAGAGATCTAAACTGTTGTGAATGGTACTCTAACCAGATTAGTAACTAATACAACACAACAGAGACAGTTTGATAGATCAGACCAGAAGGCTAAGCTCATCATCTTGTTTGGAGTGTTTGACAATGTGCAACCCCTTATTCGAGATGCCAAAATAGCCAAAGAAGTGTGGGATAAGTTGATCATAGTATATGAGGCAAAAAACAAGACTATCATTCTGAATTTGTAGAGTCACTTACATACATTGAAGTTCAAGAAAAATGATAAAATCAAAGCTTTCTTGAGAAGAGTTACAAAGTTGAGGACTTCACTTCTATCCCTGAGAGAATTTGTCACAGATTAAACTCTCATTCCCATTGTTCTGAGATCTCTCCCTTTTTTTACCGCATTTTTGTAACAACACTAAACTTGTCAGACACGACTATTAGTTTTGACAAACTAGGAAACCTACTACAATAAGAGGAATCCACGCATAATAAGGATGATGAAGAGGAGCAATCAATTTTTTTTCATCAAAAATGGAAAGGAAAAGGAAAAGGAAAACCTAACTCCTATCAAAAGTCCCAACATTAGAATCAGTATCAACATCAAGGGGGAAAACAACATAAGAAGAAATGTCCAATCTGTAAAAGAGGACATGAGTTGAAATATTGTTGGTATAATATATACAAGAAAGTTTCATCAAGTAATTTTGGACCTCAACATCAATAATCTTACAAGGCACATAAGAACTACAATCAAGGTCAATAAAAGGGGAACTGAAAAAGAATACCCCATCAGCAAGGAAGTATAGTTGAACAAGAAGAACATTAAGATAATGAAGACTACTTGTACATTGCTCGATCAAGTGAACCATCCACGTCATCTAGTGATGTCTTGTATACTGATTCGGGAGCCACTCGACACATGACCAGTCATAGAGATTGGTTTACTTCAATGAGGGGCACACCTTCGAAAAACCATGTTTCGTTAGGTGATGATTCTTCAGACAAACTTCAAGGGATTGGGAACATTTCTCTACCCCTTGGTTCATGCAACTATAGATTGTTAGATGTACTATATGTCCCTGGGTTGACTAATTTTTTTTTATTAGTCATGTTGATCAAAAAACAAGGATTGGCTCCCAGGGGCCATAACAAAAGAGAGTGTACATGTAATCCAGAAACACAAGACAACGTCGAGTATACAAAATCTTAGTACCTGTGGAGATGGTCCATGAAAGATACGAGTTAAACATGATTAACTCTTACATTGTATGATATCAAGGACCATAGAGAGGAAAAAAAAAAACCAAAAAAACAACAGGAAACCACAATATCGCCAACAGTTTCCGCACACAGTTCAAAGATTCAACAAAAAACCCTCTACAACAAACCCGCAAGAGGCCCTAGGCCATGTAGCAACCATCTTGGATGTCCAGAACCATCCATAATCCTAGATCCTGAATCCAGTAGCTATTTATGTGAAGCAACTTAAATCTCCTCCTTTTCTTTTCCCCTTCAATCCCCTCCACTATGTCAAGTAGAAATTTAACCCGAATCATCCAGCTTCTTCATTCTGTGTTTTATCTAGACCATGATTCACTACCATCTTCCTTAGAGAATGTTGATGATAAATTAGTTAATGGACTACCTTTTCCCCCCATTCTGTGTCCTCCATGGATTTTAGGACTCCCTTCTAAATACATAATATTCATACTCCATGGTCTTCTAAATACATTGGGGTCATCCCAAACATTCATTCTCTCCTCTGAAGTACTGGCTTCCCCAAAACCACCTTCATTTATTGTCTTTATCTTTCTCATTCCCCTTGCAGGATACCCTGATACCCAGGGTTCATTTTAGTTAGACACTCCAGTTAGAGTAATATCATCTTCCTCGGCTTGCTCCTCCACGGACTTGAATTAGTCAAATGGATAATCCAGAACCGGCTTGCCACTGGTCAACCAGATAGAAGAATCAAACCCTCATGGAGAAGGCAGCTTAGCTTTCTGCATTTTGGAAATCCATCATTGAATTCAAAAGAGAGGTGGTAAGAAAAAAGGGAATGACTAGCCATAAAATTGAATGATCGGAACATGGGTCCATGAGGAAGGTCATGTGATGGGTATCAGAGTTTTCTATAATTACCCTCCAGTGTAATATATTTCATAACTTGAAGGTAAACATCCTTCCAGACCCTAAGAGATGTGATGAATGTGCAATTCCAGTGTCCATGTAAGATTAGTAAAGGGCATTTCTCCTTGCCAATGAAATAAATCAATCTACATCTTGAGGTCTCTACGGGTTCTTTCCTTGTAGTGGTCTTGCGATAGCAAGCCACGAGACATATTCATATCAGGGTCACCGATGGCAATATATGTCCAACTCTGAGACCTCAACCTCCACACCGCACACAATAGACAAGACCCCCTCTTTCTAGACAGGATCCGTAAGTAAATTTCATAGAGGTATGGGTCGGTGACCATGTCATTTAGCAATATCACATTGCTAAATCCACCAAATTTAAGCTTGTTCTCAATGGAGATCCTGACGTTACAACGTCCTCCATTTTTCTGACTGGCTGAAGTTCCACTGCAGAATGGATGTAAACCACCCATCTTCACATGGGCCATAAGTTAACATCCCAGCATATGTGAATATGAATTCGAAAACTGCAGTATCGATGTAAACCAAGATGACCCTTTTTCTGTGAGGAATCGATGTGAACAGAAACAATGATTTTTGTCCAAAAAAGCTAGCATGGTACCTGAAGATAATGATTCCTCTAGTTCATGCCGGCTTCGAGAAGATCACTAGCGTCTGTTATCCTTAATGATGTTCATCAAGTACATATTAGAGGTTAATCTCTCTCCAATTTGCAGCCAAATTTTGAATACTCATTACTAGTGGACAAGATGAGCACATTGGCCATAGAAAGTCTGCACATTTATTTCCCTACCTCAAGGGTATGACTGATAATATGATGATCGTATCAGGTATTTACTCTATGATATGAATATGGATAAGTGTTAGCATATTATGTCATGTGAAGTCAGACATTATATTGGAGTCTTAAGTAGTTTTTTTCATCCGCTAAGAGGTAAAACTTAGCAAAGAATGGGAGGTGATATTTTTTTAGTTTTTTGTCAGTGAAGGATGTTTAGATAGGTACAATGGACATTATTGTATGGTTCCAAGACAAAAATGTTTAGATGTTGAAGATGGGATTTGAGATGGTTAGAAATGGTTATGGAGAGGATCCCTACGGGATGGAATTTTTTTTGAAGATAAACACGTACAAGTGACAAGAATCCTTTTTTTAATGAGAAGAATTCAATGTGGCAAACATAAGAACTAGAATGGTAATGAAATGGTTGGTCAAATATCCATGGGTCCAATGGAAGTAACAATCGATAGTTGAACCTGAATACCAAATGTAATGGATGTTGGGAAGGTTTGAATCATGTGATTTGATTGGAGGATTGGATGATCTATGTTGAATGTTTTTAGAAATATGGAATATGGTGGTGACAAGGATTCTCCCATAGAGGAATAGAGACGTGAGTTTGAGTTGAAAATAAGGAATGTAAGGGGAATAAGAAGATAACAAGGTACATGATTATAAAGAAGGTCAAATTATGAGATGTTTTTTGTTGATAATGGATTCATTATTTGGATTATATTTTTTTGGATTAGAAGATGAACGGGATAGAATTAGGTCTGGGGGCTAAAGGTGTGATGAAGTTTGGAGCTTGGAGGTTGAAGTATAGAGGTTCTTGATTTATGATTGAGTTCGATCATGTGAAAGTAAGATTGAGGGGTATATGGTTTTGGCTGATGAAATCCAAGGCAAATTGTTTGTGAACTTAGTAGATGTAGATGAATGTGGATGGGGTAGATGATAAAGGAAATGGGATAATGTGTGATATGGATGTTACAGGTTATATTTACGGTGATGTTAGGAAGAAGGGTGAAGGTTATTTGAGGAGATGGACGATGTGGTGCAGGAAGTGACATTAGATTTGGCTGATTTAGGGGAGGAAGTAGATGAAGGTGGTATAAGAAGCCTCATTATGATTGAAGGTAGTGATACCAAGGGTGGGGAGATTATTTAGATAAAGATTTGTTAGAAGCATTAGGATTTTTTTTACGTTAGGAGTCATGTTAGATGTTATAGGATTAGGGGATCGATTGGAGATAAGAATATGATTAGATGCATGATGATAATAGTTAGGTTTAGGTGACAAAGGGGGTAAGATAGGATTAAGTTTGGCAATGAAGAATGATCAAGGTAGCATAGGAGCCACATTAGATGGTTTAAGATAAAGGATCGTATAGGAGAGGCAATGCCAGTGAATTTATGTTAGGAGAAGTCACACTGGATAATGATCAGTTTTGACAAGATTGAATGTAGGACAATGGAGGGGATGAAGATAGGAGTTAGAGGTTGAATTTTGATGGTGGATTACGGGGATGAAGGGACTATCTAGGAGAAGCTCCATAAGATCATGATTAGAGGACACAGATGAAGGTGATCAGGATGGAGGAATATAGATGAGATGTGAGGTGATAATAATTTAGGGTTCAAGCTATGTTGGTAGTCTTATGGGGATGATGTGATAAGACTACCAAAAATACCCACTTCCCATAACCTCTATTCATCTCCATGGGATAATCACCAGAGGACGTTGAAAGAACGTAAAAAGGATAGAACCAACTGACAATGCACGGGTAACTGATGGAGGACTAGGATATGTCTGGAGATATTCTCAGAATAAAATGAGTGTAACTACTTTCGTAGTAAAGAAATGATTGGGTACTCATCCATGGTTTTTTATGGTGAAGGTGAGCTTCCTGGATGCATGTGGCATGAGAATCCAAATTAGAGAATACTTATTTCACAATATTCACAAAACGAATGGATTAGCCTTGGTTGACTAAGCCTTCTAGCCTCAGTGAGGCATGATTTACTTCAACAATGGTCCTTGTAAGAAGTGGTGTTTGAGAGATTTCATCTACAAAGGTGAGAGGATCTGACCATGGGTATCTTTTTGAGAAAATGTAGATGTTTAGGAATCCCTTGGGTCTCCCCTGGGGGAGTGCAGGGTGATAGAAGTCATGCTTATGAGATACTCTTTACTATTGATGGGCATGTCGTAGGTTGGATGTTAAGTAAGATCGCCATTTCTTCAGTGACTTTATCACCTGTCACCAGGAGGAAGAAAATCAATCTCGCTTCCTTGGATTCAGGTGTCCAAGGGTCTGGTGGAATGCATGAGTCTGATGAGAGGTGGAAGATAGAAGATTACGAAGAGATGATGGGAGATGGAAGGCCCCTTAGATCTCCATCACGACGTTCTTAAGACCTCCTCTTCAAGTATGCATTTCTTCTCCTAACGGACATTGCTCAGTAGGATTGCCATTCCAAAGTATGAAGTCTCACCACCATGACCTGAAACCTCTTCCCCCCTGTCCATCCCCTACTTCCTGAACAAGAATTTCTAGCAAGTGATCCACCACCTACATAGTCTCCTATGACATCTAATTTTGATGGTGGAACATTATGCAGTTCCTCCCTGGATAGTGTAAGGATACCCCCCTAACTGGGATTCCCTCGTTAGTCCTCCTCATTCCCTTTGCTATACTTGTCTCATCAGAAAAGGAGGAGTGGAAATGATGTTTGTGGTTACTGTTTCTTCCCCAGTCTCTAGCTCAGAAGATCTGTATTTTCAGAAGGTTCTACACTGCTAGGGTCCAAGGAAGAAGTTATATCTTAACTCCCTTGAATCAGTTCTCTGGTTGACATGGATGAGGATAAGAAATGAGGAGGGGTTAAATCTGACATAGTGGTACTGAGTAAAAGGGATCATTCCCCAGGGGATACCAGACGAGTAAGATATCTGACCTCGTAAAAGTGGAAGATACTGTGACTAAGGTGCATCACAGGATGATGTTGAGGGAACTGTTGATGACATGGACATGGAGATCAACCTGAAATGGATCAAAGACGTTGTTGAACATGGTGAGATTCCATAAGGAGCTACAAGCTAATGATCGTTGCCTTGAGGATTTTCCTTAAGTAGAATTCGTGAAACTTTCATGGTGATAACACCAGGCTTCGCATCACCAAAGATTGCTCTGAGCTAAGTTGCACTCGCTAATCAGCCGGTCAAAGTGTATTTGCAAATGCATCCATGGAGATGATAGCTAAGAAATATTGTTAATGAGCTGAGGAAGCTCCTTTGATGTTTTGTAAAAGATTATTTTTATTTTAGTTTTGTTTGGAACATAGCTGTAACAAGGGTTTTTTAGGAAACTATGTTCTTGAACTTTATTTATATGATAATCCTCATCGCCTGATCTAACCTACTCAAGGAATTTCACTTGTATCCAATAGTAGCTGTTAAGACCTAACTAATGATACCCTCAATTATATAAAAAGATCATCAGGGAAATATGGATGAAGGATGCTCATAATCCTAATGTTGACATGAAAAAGGGATCAAATATGTAACTTATATGTGGGAAGAGTTATCTCTAAAGGTGGTATTCTTTAAGTCTATACCCCAACTCTGGGAAAGGGAAAGAAAAATAGCATAAATCTGATCAATGTGGGAAGCTTTCGGAAAATGCTGATAAAAGAAGGTTGATCAATGCAGAACACCTTCCATATGCCATAATAACAGAGTAGCCATCGTTCGAGGGTATGTTCTACTTTATACATAATATTGATGACAAGAATAATATGCCAGTCATCCTTCAAGGGAGTCAGTCTATCTCTTTTGGTTTTTTGCTTGGATTTTGATTTGTATACTTTTATTATTATTATTATTTTGCATGAACAACTGTCCTTCAAGGGATTAGTCTATTTTTGATGACTTTGATTTTTCCTTTTGCATACGTGAATTTGAAATTCACATGGGGGAGAGCTAGGAATAGCTAAGTAAACCACTTAAGAGGGGATAAGAAATGTATAAGAGACACCCTGGACCCTTTGTATAGTTACTAATAAGAGAATGAGAAGGTGATGGATGTAATGGTTATGGGGTCATACCAAAGTAGTGAAAGCGGACCACATAATTTAGGTCATTACAGTGACAAATGAAAGGGGATAAGGATGGTAGAATAATCTAAGGATGTAACTAAGTGATCATTGGTAAATATGCTAATAGTAGATTGGTCGCAAGTGCAATGCATTAAGAGGTTACATTAGTCTGTTTTTACTACCAAGAGAAGAGAAGACAGTTTAAGTTGAAACAAGATGAGATGATATCCAAGAAGGAAATAAAACTTATGTCCACAATGGTGGATTTAAATGAAAATAAATGATAATCTACGAGAGACATAAACATAGAAAGACAATAATGGCCTCAAAGGAGGGCTTGATTAAATAAACGGTGTCCCAAAAGAGACACACATATAGCCACAATGGTGGACTTCAAAATAGATGGTTCCCTAGAAGAGACACAAATATAGAAAGACAATTATGGCCTCAAAGAAGCGCTTGATGAAATAAACGGTGCCCCAAAAGAGAGACACATATATCCACAATGGTGGACTTCAAAATAGATGGTGCCCCAAAAGAGACACAAATATAGCCACAAAGGTGGACTTAGAGAAAAAGGTATCTCAAAGGAGAGACAAACATGGCCTCAAAGGAGGGCTTCAATGAAAAAGATGATACTCCCAAAAGGAGCACACACATAAAATAAAAAATATGGCCACAATGGTGGACTTAAAATGAGATGAGGATTTGGGATAGAAATAGTTTAGATTGGATGAATGTGAAGGAGGTAGACAAAAAAATGTAAAAGAGTGAATTCCCTTAGTAATAAGGGATTTTTATATGGATGAGATGCTTCAAGGGCGAGAGAAGATTGTTCCCCCAGTGAGTTACATATGAAGGATGTGAAGGATGTCGAAAGAGTTTAGATGAGATTGTTTTATCTTTGGATGGGATAAATGGTTTAAGGCCATAAGTGTGCTTAGTAAGATAAGTGGTATTGATGAACAATGGAGGGACCTTCCTTAGGAGGAATGTCATAGTGCTAGGATGGGATATTAAGGGGATGGTGTCGATGAAGGAATCATGGGAGATCCGATAGACGGGATATGGATTGGATTCAATATAGATGGAGAAATAACTTTCCCCGGAATGAGGAAATCATCTTTCTCAATAATATTGTGGATGATTTTCTGAAAGGCCTTACAATGTTTCATGTCATGGCCTGGGGAATGATGATAAGTGCGTAACTACAATTAGGATTGAACCATGATGGCTTGGGACCATAAGTGATTAAATAATTTAATAGGAGGAAGTTTTATGGTATATTTTTGAGTTAAATGTCGAAAGGATATCTGCGTAAGACCCCATTGAAGTGTCATGGGGAAGGTAACTCTTCTGGAGTTTTGATAGGATATCATCCGCTTGGAGTTGGGAGAAAAAAGTAGATGTAGATTGGATTGGTGAATTTCATGTTTTAGAGGACAAATCAAATTTGGTTGGAGGATTGATATTGTTTGGATGTGGATCGATTGTTGCAATATGTCATAGATGGAGAGACTTGATCCTAACATGGATGTTATGGCATTGGATTGTTGAGAAAAGGGAAAACCTAAATGTTTCTGAGGCTGCACAAGGGATTTTTAGGGATGTTTTCCCCAAGCCTTAGACTTCAAAAGAGAATATTTTCCTCTAGCAGGGATGAAAATAATTTCAACTGAAGGATCTGATAGTGGTGGTGTGGTTATTAATGGAGAAAATGTCCTAAAACAATATGAGGATGTTAATGGAGAGATAGGTGTTTGTATGATATGATTAATGATATCTATGTGAGATGTGGATTGTTTCAGTTTTGGCATGGGAAGAGTTGAATTTTGTAGAGGGAGAAGGTAAATCATATTTCTTTGATTTAGGTTGATATGTTGGTTCATAGTAAATGATCTAAAGGGTATATTTTATAAGGTCACAGATCGAGAGGATTTGGTTGGTGTGACAGAATAGATTAGGAAAAGAGTATTAGGGATAAAGTTGATGATGTGGCCATGGGAAACAGTTTTCAAGGTAGAGATAGGTGGACTTGATGATATGATAGGTATAGTGGTTGTTGGCATAGATAAAGATGTAAGCACTTTTGGAATATTTGGAGATGTGAGTGATGTGATAACTGATGGAGTAGATCTTATGGGTATGGGTAACACAACAAATGCAGGAGCATTTTCAAATGTAGAAATAGAAGGGACTGGTTGTTTCATAAATGTTTCGAGGGGTAAGAATGATATGTTTACTAAAGGGGATGATGTTGAAGGTGGGGTTGCAAGGGTGCATGTAGTAGAACTAAGTTTAGTTTGGATGATTTTGAGCAATGTAGGTGTAGTAACAAGTGTATTTGATGAAGATGTCCGTGAATGAAATAGGTGTGAGAGATGTAGGGATTATGTGTGGATATGAGTGGGGCTGAAATGGGTGCTCATGAGGAATCTAATGTGGTATATTTGGGGTGTATTTAAAGTGAAAATGGAAATGGATGGTATAGTTGAATTTGATGTGGATGTAAGCAAGGACAGGAGAAGGTGTAGGTTCAGGATAGGTAGTGAAAGTCTGATGTAGGTGTGACTAGGTTCTCAATAAGGGGTGGAAATAATGTCCACTATAGGAACATGAAAAGTTAGTGATAAGATGGGATCTTGACTTGATAGTGTCAATCATATAAGCATTTGATAGTTGAGGTGTAAAGGGGGTGACATGATTTTTTGTTGGTTGATTAGTTTGTGCAATGGAGGTATCAATTTGGATATTCCCTTTGATTAAAGATTCGTTAGACACAATCTTTGAAGGAATGAAATCTCTCAATTTCGTGACCTTTGACTTGATAATATTTACAATATTGGGCTTTGTGATACCAAATAGGCTTAGCTTGTGAGTTGTCCATGGGTCGTATGGGAAGAATTTGGATGGAGTTTACTCTGATCAACTTATCAAATACAAAAATTGTATGATTCTCCTAAAGGAGTGTAGTTGGTTTTTTGATTGAGGAGATCATTATTGAGACCATATGCTTGATGTAGATGGGGATGAGGGTTAAATGACCATAGTTTTGGTCTGCAGCCTTGAACTCATCATTATGTGTGAATGGTTTATTACATTCAAATTGTTAGGTTTAACCAGATTTGAGTTGGAAGATGACCCTGCTCAATGGCACGGGTTTTCAAGTTTGTGATCCATTGTGAAAGCTTCATCAAAGGTTTAGAAATGATTGGATCTGCAAAGTGGATGTTATATGTGTTGGCACATGAACGTGATAAATAAGTTCAGTGAGTTCATTTTGTGGGATAGTGAAGGATATTTGGTTTATAACAATCATGCCACTATGTGACAAAGTTGGTGATGGGATTGTTTTCAAACTATCAAATGGTATATAGATCAGTGATAGTGGTTTTATGTGTGATATTGATAGAAAAGTTTTTTCTAAGAACAATTGTGCAATTTTAGTGAAAGAGAATAAGGAATGTAATAGGATACTGTTGTACCACTCCAACCTAGGACCAAACTAACACATATGGAAAGTGTGAAGAATTAGATCATGATTATGCACAATAAGAGAACACACGTGTTTAAATGTGAGGATATGTTGTTAGGGATCTTCCTTATTGTTGAGCTTATTAAATGTGGGAAGTTTCCAATGAGGAGGGTAGGGTTTAATTGGAACTGATAGATGAATTAGTTTGTTATATATTTGTTCATAGGATAAGGTGTTTTGTGGTGCTACTATAAGGGTTTCTAAACTAGCTAACTGATTCATTAAGGTGTGAATTGAATCAATCAAGGTGTTGTAAAGTGGAGATTGGATTGGATGTGTGGTTTGAAAATTAGTTTGATAAGGTGAATGATGTGTTTGTGGGTGTGTGGGTGTTTGGTGAAGCATCTGATAAGGTGGTTGATAAGTTTGTGGATAGGACATTTGTGGAATGGTTTGATAAGACAATTGATTAATTTGTGGATATGTAGGTGTTTGTGGAGTTGTTTGGTAAATACTAACATGTGTCACAGGTTTGGATTGCTGCATAGGTTGTTGTTGAGCAATAGGGGCATGACGATAAGCAGGGATATGTGTGTTAAGAATTGGAGACGGATGGACAAATCTATTAATGGAATTGTCAAAATGGGATGTGGGTGGAATGCAATCCACCAATTTTGGAGATTGGGAGGATTGAGAGATTGTAGGAGATGATTTGAGTAAAAAATCATTTATGGGGTTATGAGAAGATTTGAGTGTATTTAGAGGAATAGGAGATGGCGGTGTAATCAGTTTAGGAAGACTGGATTGACGAGAGATATGAGGGTTGGTATCAAGGTGGGGACAATTTTGTATGACATGGTTCCTGTACGCCGGAAAAGCGACAGGCGAGCGTGAGAATCTACAAGTGACTCTTCCGCGTACCCGACCTCTCGAGGTCGTGCCGAGATAGCCGGTGGGGGGTAGAATATGCAGACAAACTAGTTAGGCAGTCTAATGTCTTCGACACGCACTAGTGGAATTTGCGAATCTAAGGCAAAGAAGGCCCTTCTAACTTGGACTGGTGTGATAGATCGATCAGCGAGGATGACCGCTCGAAGGCTCCAATCAATATCGAGCTCTGGCGTGATTCGATCTATGGGTTGCAGAATACGTGGAAAATGACCTGGGATTGTTTCGTGTATATCTCCCGATAAGGTCATATAGTGGATGATGAATATAATCGATTCTACAGACGATTTTCTGGCCTAGTCCAGAATTCCCTAGCTTCGTTAGCCGCTGTATCTAGTAAAGACAGTTGTTCGATGATGATAGGTGGAAGTGGAGTGGACCTAAATACCAAGGTGCGTAGGCTAGCGTCTATATCAGATTGACCTGTGGATTCGTTGGGCTGTGGGATCTTTGGATCACAACCATATGCTCTTGGTTGTTGCGGCCCTGTTATGGTCATACGCGGGATCAAGTTCTAATCCCTAGTATCCAGTAGTCGTATGCTTTCTCAGCTTCTATGTTTAAAACCAATAGTTGTGCAATCTTCTCAGAATACCTTACAGGTGTTCTCGCAACCTGGATTCTTAAGCTGGTATCTATATCTACGAGGGTGTCTCCAGCGTCTGGCTGTGGAACTAGAGGATCACACCCGAATGTTTGTTCTCTTTCGAGCCCTTCTACAGTCATGTGGATGTTTTCTAGGGTAATCTGTAGTTTGGCTGACTTGACCAAAACGCATGTGCTTGGTCGTCTTCTATGTTTAATCCTCTTAACTGAGAACTGATCAGTTGTAAATCTGTGGTTGTTCGGAATACTTGTATCCTGAGATTTTGGTCTATGTCAACTATTGCTGTGACTAGGTTTGGTTGAGGCACGATTGGCTTAAATATATATTCCCTGGGCTCTTGAGGTCCCGTGATTGTCATGCAAAAGCAGTAATAAAACAAACTATGATAAAGTGAAATCTAAGTATACTTCTAGCATATATGACTTCTTTTTGTATTTTCTGATGATTTAAATGAATTTAAGAAAGCAGCTATTTAAAATATTTAGAATTGACAACTAAACTAATAACTTAAAACAAACAAGATAACCGAGTGTGGTTATTTGTCTGTGCAATTTTGTATATCTATTCTAAACAAATGAAATAACTAATCTATTAGCAAGATTCTCGACCCTACCTCAGAAGTGAGGAGTGAATCATAGTTTCTTAGAAACTATCAATCCCCACAGCTTCCCTGGCAATGTCGAGAATAGAATGAAATGAAATAAAGCGATTAACTACTCTGTTTGATATGGTTCTAACTAAAACTTTGAAAGTTTAAAACCTGGATTTCACAGAACAGTGGCGAATCCGATGGCGTGTGTGATCTTGTCCCCTCAGTATGATCTCTTCGTTCTTTGTGTTCACGTAGATCCAGAAAAGCGTGTAATGGTTGCATCAATAGGAATAGGTGTTTGGAACAAGGGACAACCTTCAGAATGCAGATAGAATAGAACGCGGATAGGAGAGGGATAGCGCAAGAGTACAGAGCTTGGCTTATGCAATTTCTAGCGGGATCTACTGCGAATCATGCAACAAAATGCGTCCAGAACCTGAAACTATCCTGTATGAAGAGCAAAACCTGCAACTTTAATGGCTTCCTAAGCTATTCTACTCTAATGGATTAGATGAAACAACAGCGCTGCCTGCACAAGATGGGTCTATGGCTTACCAACAACTGAGCAATACTAACCAAGTATGAAATGAACTATGCTATCAATCCTAAGCAAGCTGACAGACCAAACCACTGAAAATCAGAAGACTCTAACAAAAGATGGTGGCCTCAAGTAATGACTGCACTTGCACAAGATGGATATGTGGCTTACCAGCTGCAACACAATACTAACCAAAACATGCAATGAAGAAAACTAAGTATTCTAAGGAAAGGAAAACTAAAGGAATTGCAAAGAGGAATCCAAAAAACAAAACTTGAGAGAGGCCTTTTGCTTGAGCACAAGCCATGCATTTATAGGAATTCAAACATCCAAGAAGCAAAACCAAATTGAACTCCTAAACAATAAACAAAGGAAAAACACTATTCCAGGGGACCAAAAACATTAATGCATGCTCAAGTCGGCAAAGAAAAGCTGGTGAAACGTGATATTTCACGTGAGTCGCGTCAAAAGAGCGTTCTGGAAAACGCGCACAGGACCACCGCTCTGAGCAGGGCGGCGGTTACAGGACTGCCACCCTGTTCAGGGCGGCGGTTTCGTCACTGAAGGTCAAGAGGCCATGGAAAGAGGGAAAAATGGGAAAACAAAGGGCGCGGGGGCTAAGCGGGGCATGCGGGATGTTAACGCATACTTCGAGGGTTTTTCCAGATCCCGAACACCTTGCGAGGAGACCTGTATCATCATCGGGGCACTTGTTACACTGTTCTGGCAGTACAGTACCTTACAATTTTGGGTACGTACATATTGCCCCCTCGGAAAAGCGTTTTAGCCATGAAGAGGCATAAAACAGTGGGTCCGAGTATGGCAGTCCCGAAATGGGGAGTTAGAAGCTATACCTTACTCGTCCGTGTGTTGAGATGATGCCATCGAAATTCCCTCTACCTGCAAAATGAAAAGAGAACTCAAGTGCAGATAGATGCAATAACTTGGAAGATAAACGCTAAAATAATAGGGAAGGAGAACGTACCATTCGTGCGGGGATAGAAACTTACCTCCAACAGCACTCCAAACCTGCGAAAAAGTCATTTTAAAACGAAACAGAACGATATATATATGAAAGTGGGCCCATTTTCCTATTCATTTGGGCGAGTCGATTTGATTGATTTTGAGCTCTGGGACCCATGGTGACGGTTTCTCACGTGAGTAGAGTCGAAACGTTCGCAGCGAGATCGTGATCATGCCTCCACGAGCGGAACACCGACCTCAGCAATCACAGGTTGGTTTTCTTCCATTTTGTGTTTTTCCCTTTTCAAATTTGAAATGGCAAATTCTTTGCAATGGGGGGATTATTTTTGAAAATGTTAGGTTCAAAAGGTCCATCTAGGGGGGGCGCCTACTGGGTAGGCTTTGTTTTTAGTTAAAATGGTCTATTTTTTACGCTTTTGGGCTTTTTGGGGTTAATAACCTGCGCGGGTTTTTGGACCGCGACCGCCGCCCTGGCCAGGGCGACGGTTACATGACCGCCGCCCTGATCAGGGTGGTGGTTACACGACCGCCGCCTTCAAGGCGGCGGTTACAAAACCGCCCCTCTGCTCAGGGCAGCGGTTTTGCACAGAATGCAATAGGAACCTATTTTGGAGACTGTACTTGTACTTTTATCATTTCTATATGCTTTTATGACTCTCTCGATATTGATTAGATACTAACTTGCTCTGTTTTGTGTGTTTTGGTTGTATGCAGGCGAGAGCAGAGTATATCAGATGGAGCCGAGAGAGAGAGTGTGACTAGCTCTCCGGGGTGTTGGATGCCCTTTCCCAGGATGAGGAGGATACATTACAGAGGGCCGGTATATTGCGTATATCGCGCGTGCCCCATGTCACACCATCCAGTCACATACTTTGTGACTTGTTTTCATATTGGGATGCAGATCGGAACACTTTCCGACTGCCAGGGGTTCGTGGTGAGTGGACCATCACATTGGAGGATGTCTACCGTATACTGGGGATCCCGATTATCGGGAGGAGACTCACACTGGAGACGGCAGGGTCCTGAGCACAGATTGCACAGTGGGCAGTCTACATGGGGGATGCAACCATCTCCACGGGGTCGAAGAAGGGAGTGAGAGTTCGATCGATTCCTTCTTTGCCCATCCCCGTATTTCGACAGGCTATCATGGGGATCCTTGCCTCGAGGCTGATCGGGGACAAGGGATGAGATACTTTACTATACTGCTGGGCCCCCATCATTGCACAGATAGAGGGGAATGGCCGGATATATGCCTGGGGCGCAGATATTCTGGGGACCACCTACCATGACTTATACAGGGTGGTCCGTTTGTAGGGACAGTCATTGAGCCACCCGACTCTAGTCATGAGTTGGGTGTACGAGCATTTTATTCCTTATGGCAGAGGGGTAGAGATGGCAGACCCAGGGGCTGTGAGGGCAGCTAGATGGTCAGATATGTCGGTGCTTAGAGCACCTCACCAGCTAGTTTCCTCCCTTACCACAGCAGATATGGAGGCGACGCCGTACTGGCTTATGGCCGGCATATGGGGCGAGGAGACCCTTACATTGATCTCCTGCTCCACCACAGGGCAGCTTATCGACCGCGTGGGATGGGTGGAGGTACACCCTTTTGGCAGAGTTCCTCAGCAGTTCGGCCTTCCATATGCGGGCATGCTTCCCCCAGGGCACCAGTTTACAGATCAGTCCGCGAGGCTAGAGGGGGGCCTAGAGGCCGTGGTTGGACAGTGATCACTCCTGGCACTCCCATTGCAGCCAGGAGGGTAGTTCGGGCTAGAGGGAGAGCCGGTGCGCCCTGGGCACCTTTGCTTCAGATTGCTGCGGGTCCTGCTCACAGCAGCGATGACCCCATAAATATTGACTCCGATTCTGAGGAGTTTATAGAGGGAGGGTCAGAGGAGCAGACGGATGATAGCGATCCTGAGTGGCATGACACTCAAGATATTTTGCAGGCAGAGAGGGCCGAGCAGAGTGCAGAGAGAGACTCTAGCTTCAGAGGAGCCACTCTCCCAGGGCCATGGTGGAGAGGATGAGTCAGTTGCGGGGCGTCATGTTGCTCCTACTATAGGAGCAGCCCCTCAGTCGGCAGCGGCATCTGCGGTGGGTGCTGGCCCCAGCGACCCATCTTGGAGGCCCGGTGATCCGAGTAAGTTATCCTCTCATCTTTTCAATGTTTGTTTACTTTAGGATTTTTAATTGCTATCTCTCCTTATGTTTTGATATTGTATCTTTTAGTCTCTTGCCTAGCTTCTAATTCATTTTTCTTCTTTGTTTTGCAGAGACTGTTAACGAGTGGCGGGATCTAATCCATAGGGTATGCACTGATTCTCTGATGATCCCTATGGATAAGACCCGTGCGGAGCTATTTGTAGATGCCGGGGAGCCTTCAGCAGCCGGTAGGCATACTGACGTCTTCGCTCCCATTTGACATGTGGCCAGGATGGTGTCGACTCTCCGTACAGAGTTGGCATGCTATAGGACAGCCGAGCGTCTTATGAGGAGCCATTCTCATGGCGAGACCACGGCTACTCCTTGAGACCCTGAGCCCTCCGTGCATTCAGAGCGCCGGCGTAGCCGGAGTCCTAGGCGAGGGCGCGCACCCTCGGAGGGGTCGCGTAGGGGTTGAGAGGCGACTTGGCCCTGTATGCTTTGTACTGTAGATTCTTTTGTATATCACGGGATTCTTTGAGCGTTTTGACCATGCCTAGAGCATGATGGCATTGTATATAAACATTGATTATTTATATATATGCATTCGTTTTTGGATCAAAACTTGTTACTAGTGTTTTCCCTTTCTGTTTCCAGCTGCTTTGTGTATACTACGATGTATGTTTTATATGCTTTTTTAGAATGTATGCAAATGGTGAACAAATGACGCAAATGTTTGCTTTCTTTTTGTGTTTCATGATGCTGATACATGATATTGTAGATATATTGGTGATCTTAAATCTTAGCTTCTGTGAGCAATTTGGATACCTCATGTTTGTTTTTGGCAAAGTGATGAAAAATAACCAGTATTATGAACAGATTAACTGCCCCCTCCTAAATCCCACGCAAACTAGTAAGATGCGAGGGCCTCATCACCAAGAGCAAGAAGGGCGCAAGTTATGAAATATGGTGAAGTGATAGTGATTGAAAGACAGACGAAGCTTTGGTGGACCAAATTGAACTACAAAGCTTACTCCACCCGAATGAATTCATAGTTTCGGAGCAACTGTGCTTTTGCGGTTTATCCATATCAACTTAGACTTTTAGATGCCACATAGTAACAAAATCTGGATTTTTAGGTTTTATAAACCTCTCTTGGAAACTTTTTGAACATCTGATTCATTTCGTTTTGACTCACATTTACATAGTTTGTTTATGACCCTTTTTAATGTTTGCATTGTCCTAGAGGACCCCCTATACTTTGGCCCCCATGCTACTGCAAGAAGCATGGGTTATCAACGTGGGCATGGCCTAGGCGATTAAGTGCATTTCCATCCTTTCCCAACCCTACTCACTAGTAAGAGACGCAAGCTCATCACCGAAGGTTGGTGGGGCAAGGAATTGGGGTAAAAAATAAAATTTTTCTATTTAATCACTTTTTGACTTGGTCTTTTTTGATTAAAATGTCAGTATATCTTATTTTCCAGAAGAGATGTGTATATGGGATAGATGTGGACACCATGAAGCTTCTAGAACAGACCAAGGCAAGACAAACTAATCCTAAGAAGAAATCAAAGTTAGAACACAACTTGCAGATCTTGGTTATGGTTATCCGTTTCAAGACTTCTTCATGCTGATTTTATTTGATGACCGATTCTTAAGTGATGGCTGAATATCGGAAAATGGAGAGATAGATTAGAACGTTTTGTGCCAACACATCATGATTTTGTAATGAATTACTTTGAGAATAGATTCTTTATCACACTTTGTGTAAGAACAAGTGGACAATATGATCTAAATTATATGGGAAAAATGCAATGTTAGATAGTTATACAAGTAAGCGTTAGCTGCTTATGCGTAGAAACGGTTTAGGTGGCAGGGAATTGACTGTTTTTCGCCAAAATGTCCCTCACCTTCTAACGTACATAAGAGGTATGACCATTTCCGTAGTCTTTTGTGACTCGGTATGTGCCCAACCCCTTTGGGCCGGAAATTTTTTCCTTCCTTCTCCGGTCTTCTTGCCGAGTCCTGCCTGTCTATGTCTTAGAACAGATCCACCTTCGTATATATCATCGTTCATAGACCTCTTGTTATATTGGCCGGCACATTCGGTCATGCATTAGCTCTAGCTGCTGCTCAGCATCTAACTAGTTTTTTCATTCATCTATCTTTCTAATTGGAACGAACGTGCTTCTCTGTAAGCGTCTTCATCCAGAATCCCTTTGTAGTGAAATGCGGAGACTGTGTATTTCGCCTCAAGCGGAGAGAACTCTGCTTCTGCCCGCCACCAAATACTAGCGAGAAAGGAGTTTTTGCTCCCGTTGGTGTTTCTTATTGAGGTTCGGTGGGCCCACAAGGCCGGTATAACTTCAAATGCCAATCTCGCTTGTTTTCTTTCACCGTTTTAGGAAAATGGCTTTTTCAGCGTTTTGTTTGTTGCCTCGGCTGCCAATTGGCTTGGGGATAATCAGAAGCCGTATTATGCTTATTTTAAATTTGTTTCTAGTTCCACAAACTTGCTCATTCTTGAAAGAAGTCCATTATCTGAGATAAATGATTCAGGATACGTCCCTGTAAATGATTTGATTTAAAATGAACTTAGCGATTACGAACCAGGTACCGTAGTAAGAGGGCCATGGCCTCCACCCATTTGGTAAAATATTCAGTGGGCCGTGAATTATAACTTTATGGTCCGTCTGTGTATGATGGAGAGGCGTGGGTTGGAACAGTGATCAACCTGGCACTCCCATTGCGCCAGGAGGGTGGTGTTCGGCTTAGAGGGAGAGCCGGTGCGCCTGGGCACTTTTGATTCAGATGCCTGCGGTCCTGCTCACAAGTCAGCGATGGACCCAATCATAAATATGACTCCGCTTCGAGGAGTTTATAGGGGAGGGTCAGAGGAGCAGACGGATGATATTAGCGATCCTGAGTGGCATGAAACCAAGATATTTTGCAGGCAGAGAGGGGCCGAAGCAGGTGCAGAGAGGAGACTATGCTTCAGGAGAGCCACCTCCAGGGCAATGGTGAGAGGATGAGTAAGTGCGGGCGTCATGTGCTCTACTATAGGAGCAGACAATCAGTCGGCAGCGGCATTGGGGGGTGTGGCCCCAGAGGACCCATCTGGAGGCACGGTGATCCGAGATAAGTGATCCTTCACTCTTTTCAATGTTTGTTTACTTTAGGATTTTTAATTGCATCTCTCCTTATGTTTTGATATTGTATCTTTTAGTATCTTGCCTGCTTCTAATTCATTTTCTTTTTGTTTGCAGCGACGGTAAGGTGGCGGGTCTAATCCATGGGTATGCAATGAATTCTCTGATGATTCCCTATGGATAAGACACGTGCGAGCTATTGTAGATGCAGGGGAGAATTCAGCAAGCCGGTAGGCATACTGACGTACTCGATCCATTTGACAGCTGGCCAGGATGTGTCGACTCCCGTACGAGGTTGGCATGCTATAGGACGCGAGAGTCGTAAGGACCGTATCATGGCGAAGACACGGCTACTCATTGAGACCTGAGCCCTCCGTGCATTCAGAGCGCCGGCGTAGCGGAAGCCTAGCGCGAGGGAGCGCACCTCGGAGGGTCAGCGTAGGGGTTGACGAGGAGACTGGCCCTGTATGCTTTGATGTAGATTCTTTTGTAATCACGGATCTTGAGCGTTTGACCATGCCTAGAGCATGATGGCATTGTATAATAACATTGATTTTATATAATGCATTGTTTTTTGGATCAAAACTGTTATAGGTTTTCCTTTCTGTTTCCAGCTGCTTGTGATACTACGATGTATGTTATAGTTTTTAGAATGTATGCAATGGTGACAAATGACGCAAATGTTTGCTTTCTTTTGTGTTTAAATGATGCTGATAATGGTATGGTAGATATTGTTGATTAATCTTAGCTTCCGTGAGCAATTTGGCTACCTATGTTTGTTGTGGCAAAAGTGAGGAAAATAACAGTATATGAAAGATTAACTTGCCCCACTCCTAACTCACGCAACTGGTAAGATGCGAGGAGGGCTCATCACCAAGAGCCAAGAAGGGCGCAGTATGAAATATGGTGTGAAGTGATAGTAGTGATGAAAGACAGACGAAGCTTGGTGGAACCAAATTGAAAACTACAAGCTACTCCACCCGAATGACTCATAGTTTCGGATGCAACTTGCTTTTGCGGTTTATCCAGAATTAGACTTGGAGATGGGCCCAAAGTGAAAAAAATCTGGGATTTTAGGATTTAACTCTTCTTGGAATTTTGAACATCGATTAATTCGTTTTTGACTCAAAGGTTTACAAGTTTGTTTTTGACCTTTTAATGTTTGCATTGTCTAGAGGACCCCCTATACTTTGCCCATGCTAACTGCAAGAGAAGCAGGGTTTTATCACCGTGGGGCAAGGGCATAGGCGAGTAGAGAGTAAAGAGGTAAGGGCATTTCCTCCTTTCCAAACCCTACGTCACTAGTAAGAGACGCAAGCTATACGAAGGTTGGTGGGGCAAGGAAATGTGTAAAAATAAAATTTTCATTTATCACTTTTTACTTGTCTTTTTGAGTAAAATGTCAGTAGATGATTATTTCCAAAGAGATGTGTATATGGGATAGATGTGACACATTGCGCTTCTAGGAAAGAACCATAGGCCAAGGACACCTATCCTAAGAAGAAATCAAAAGTGAGAACAAAACTTGACAGATCTTGGTATGGGCCGTTAAGACTTCTCATGTCTGTTTTATTTGGATGAAGATTCTGAGAGGATTGATGATATTCGTGAAAATGGAGAGAGATGATTAGATAGAAAGTTTGTGCACAAAACATCATAGTTTGTAATGAATACTTGGAAATAGATCCTTGATCACAATTTGTGTAAAGAACACGTGGACAATATGATCTAAATTATATGAAATGCAAGTAATAGTACTATACAAGTAGGCGTTAGTTGCTTATGCGTTAGAAAACGTTTGAGAGTGCAGGAATTGACGTTTCGCCGACTTCCTCCACCTTCTAACGTACATACGAGCTTGCACCATTTCCGTAGTATTGGGACTCGGTATGGGCCCAACCATTTGGGCGGAATTTCCTTCCTTCTCCGGTCTTCTTGTCGATCGGCTGTCTAGTCTGAGAAAATAGATCCCCTTTCGTATATATCGGTTCATAGACCTTTTTTATATTCGCGGCACTTCGGTCCGCATAAGCTCTATGCGCTGCTAGAATTAACCTAGTTTCTCTAGGCTTTCTAATTGGGAAAGACGTGCGTCTCTGTTTAAGCGTCTTCATCCAGAAATCCCTTGTCGTTGAAATGCGGCGAATGGATTTCGACCCTCAAGCGGGAGAAACTGTTCTGCCCCAAAATCACTAGCGAGAAAGGCGTTGCTCTGTTGGGTAGTATTGAAGGTTGGTGGCCACAGCCGGGATATAACTTCAAATGCAATCTCCGTTGTTTCTTTTCACCGTTTAAGGGAACTGGCTTTCAGCGTTTTGTTGTTGCTCGGCCTGCCCTTGGCTTGGGGGATTAATACAAGGGGAAGCGTATGATGCTATTTTAAATTGTTGCATAGTTAACAAACTTTGCTCATTCGTGAAAGAAGTTACATTATTGAGATAATGATTTGCAGGATACCGTATACCCTGTAAATGATGTGATTTAAAGGAACTTAGCGATTACTAGACCAGGTAACGTCGGAAAGAGGCATGGCCTCCACCCATTTGGTAAAATATTCATGCGCGGTGATTATAAATTATGGCGTCGGTGGATGAGGGAGAGAACTGCCTATCAAGGTCAGGCCCCATGTAGAAAAGGGCCATGGATTGCGATTGGTTGTAGAGGCTTATGCTGGCATGTGGGGGATTCTAGTGGGAGATCTTGGACTTATGACACCTGGCGTGCAAACTCTATGCATCATGGTTAGAGTGCAAACTCTATGCTCATGTCAAGTGAGGCACTTAGAAATGCCAATTCGATCGTATTTTTAGAGCAGTGGCATGGCACCCGAACTGTGGCCTCCACATTACCACTGTGGGCTCATGGAGAATATCTTGGAATCTTAGTGTCGACACACCTTAAGAGCATTCCATCGAATGCTTTTCGATAGAGCACTGCTCTATAACTGACCCTATTGGCTACAATTATGCGTAATCACCTTCTTTTGTGTGTACCTGCTATCCGGGGTACGTTATATGGTTCCTGATAGATTAATGATATCAGTGGTTACCAAGGGAATCAGAGAGGATAGCGGGTCAAGTTTCGATGTAGATACGCATCAATGGAAAATCCAAATCTAAAGATCGCCTCAGCTAATGGGTTTTCGCAAACAATTACACGGATGATTTTGTCCTTTACTGACTTCTGATTACAAATGTTAATTGAACTCTCAAGTAAGGTTATTAAAACGTTTTTTTTCAGCCTTTTTGGATAAGGAACTTGTGTGGAAAAGTCCGTTAAATGGTCCGTCTTACAGACCTTTGTTTCTTGATTCAGCATGTAATGTCTTAGACGTTTAGTAGCAAGACTATGGCAAGGACATTCTCATCTGCTTGTGTTTTTATAGCGTGTTTCATAGTCGCGCAGTGTTCGGTAATGAAAACTAAATCGCGCACGTCCTCCTTGTCATCATATTCTTGGGCCAACATACAGGCCAGCGAGGACATCATGGGGTAGCTCGCGAATCTAGGTACGGGTGATCAGCTTAGGGGATTACGAGGTGGGTCGACAGCACAAGAACGTCTAACTACATTGAAAGCTTCGTTGCAGGCTTCGGTTCCAATCAAGCTAGTATTTCTTGAGTAAAAGGTTGATTGGATGAATAGCGAAGCAATTAGTCTGGGATGACATCTCGGATTGCACCTAGCTTTCCGAGAATGGAACTGACCTGATTCCAAGATGCGTCAAAGGTGGGACCATTTCGAGGACAGCTGAATTTTGTTGGATCAACATCATCCCTCGGATTTGATATGATGTCACAGGAGGCTTCTCCTGTTACACCAAAAGAGCATGCTCTGGGTTTTCGGTGACTCCGTATTCTATAAAGTGAAAGAATGACCAGAGTATTCGGGAATGGCCACACAACGCTTCTTGGCCTAGCCAACCAAGGTCATATACGGGATTCCCTGATTTATGAATTAAAGTGGGGAAATAGATAAGTAATAGCCCGCTGGTAGGTAGCACCAGTTTTTGAGGAACGAAAGGCATGACAACATAGGAATAGGTTCCCAAGGGTTATGCACGTGGTTTGAGCTGGATCTGGCTTTCGAATATTCTGATTTGGTTGTATCGAGAAACATCCATGAGAGACAAGAGTTCAAAACCAGCTGTTGTTGCGATCCACAAAAGTGTCTAGATGGTAATGGGAATCGTCTTTTCTTTAGACACGGTTGTTGAGCTTCGGAAATCTATGCAAATGCGTATCTTTCCGGTCTATTAAGAACGGGAGGAACGGTATTAGATACCCATTGGGAGTAGTCAACTGCTTGATGAATCCTACTGAAGGAGGTTTATTACTTCCTTTTTTACCCATGAGAGCTACTTGGGTTTCATGGGTCTTGATTTTTGTTTATTGGCTTTGCATACTGACTAGTGACGAGGTTTGTGTACCGCCATGTGGGCGGGGACTTCATCATCTCCTTGTAATTACTGACAAACGCCTTCCTCTGAGTTCTGTGAGAACCTGAGTATTATTTCCACTTCTTCTGGGGTAAACAAGAACCTAGTTTCAGTTATTTTGGTCATCTTCTGTACAGAGTTGACCACGATATTTCTTCGATAAAGAGGCGTTAACATCTTCGAACCAGTGGTGTCGCGAGTAAATATACTAGACAGAACCCCATTCCTCCGCGTTTCATATTGCGTATATGTTAGTTCCATTTGTGAGGGAAAGATCCTCATACGGGATTTTCAAAGTAGGAAGACGAATGTGGAACAGGGATAATCTAGCATATGATAGGAGAGATGTAAGGTTGATAGGCATTGAAGTACTCCAAAGTAGTAGATTTCCACATGGGTCTGGATGGTAGATTCACTTCCGCATTGGAATGACAAAGGATTTGCATTGTTTTTATCACTGGTTCATCATGAATGGAACGTGAGTGAGTATCGCTAGCTCATGCATGGAGTAAAATTGATGCTAAGGTTTGCTATCGAATCGGTGAGAAGATTTGTTCCAGATTTTTCTCCGGGGGGAGCTTCAATTGAATGAAGTAACTAAACCTTGCTTAAATCAATATCGGTGCGTTGTTTTTGTTAGAGTTATTAAAGGTTCGGCGTTTAGTTTCATTTATTACTTCAGAAAATGGTTTGTGACTAATTGCGAGTCTCCCAAGACTCTGCGTTATTAATTACCAATTAGGAGAGGACAGGTGAGGCAGTCCTTCCTTCTATGACACAAACACCCCCTTCCTTCTACTTAGACCCGCCCATCTTACTCCTTACCCCCTCTCGCCTCCCCGCTCATATCTTACACCTCCTCCACCTGTCCCCCTACTTCTCGCATTATTTTCCCCTTCACTATTTAAACCCCCTAAAACTATACCTCTACACTCGTTATCTCGCCCTCTCTTACAACCAACAACCCCCCTCAAAATCGGTCCCTCCTCCCCAATATTTCCCCCCTCCTGCTTCCATACATTCTCCCACCACCCTTCCAACCCTCCCTCCACAAATATAGTGAGCCTCATTTACAGGTACTCCTTTTCACTCCACCCTCTTGCCCCCCCCAGTTCTTATACGCAAAATTCACAATATACGGTCTTTTCACTTCACCCCCCGTAATTTATTTTCCCCAATACCCTCCGTTTACAAAAGGAGGAGCCTCCTCTACACCTATCCAAGCCGTTCTTCCGCTAAATTTATTCAATCGTCTCTCCCTCCCCCCCCCAGAGGAGGGCCTTCGTACTCAAGCAGTGTTTGTTGGCAGTCAAAGTTTAACTTCGTAAAAGGAGATGGGAGGACCTTTCCTCGGGCGAAAGTAGAACTATAACTGCCCCAGCTCCCATAAAGAACATTTAGCTCCATGAATGGAGAGGCCAATACTTAGCGGGGGACGTGAGTGGGCCCGAGTGTAGATGTTGGGTGGATATGACTGCCTTTGCACACTCTACTTATACCATACAGAGATCCTCTGTGGCAAGGAACCAACACTAGGGAAAAATCCCAGGCGCTACTGAATCGAATGGTAAGAAAATGGTGAATCTTGTTCTATCAAACTCAACATTCGCAATAGTCCCTTAATGTACTGTTTATTTATGTTTGACCTTTAGGGGTTGAAGTGTTTTGGCTATGTGGTAAGTTTCAAGATCATCGTAGGTATCAAATTTTCCTCTGGCTTTGGGTCAGCGGGGTTTATTTAAGTTGGTTTGTTGGCCCGTCAAAATTGCAGTTGCACCCCTAGTCTTTTCTTTAAATCAGCTCGGTGCAAATCGAAAGGTTTTTGGGCACTTGGCTACAAAAATTCCCAGAGAGATATTTACTATTGAATAGCGTGGAAGGGATTGCGTTAATTCGATGTATCCAAGGGCGGCCGAGGAGGATATATTATATCGTTAGTTTCCAGATCTAAATATAAAATCAATCAAGTGGTTTGCGGCCCTAAGGTGACCGGCAGTATTAAGTCCTATCGAAGAGTGGGCTTAACTATCATAGCCTTCAAGGTATTTCGTGTAAGTGGAACAGTTGTTTTCATATCCAAGTATTTTGGAAAGGAAAGGAGAAAGGGACTAGGTTAAATGCAGACCCATGTAACCATTGCCCGTTTACATAGTTATATCAACCCCACCCTGCAAGCCAGTGTAAGGCTGGGTTACGCGGCGGGTGATCTCAAATTGTGGGCATTGTGGAATTATTTGAAGATGAAATGAGAATCCTTGCGGGCGGCACCGGAGGGTGGATATCAAATATACGTGTTTACTTGTTGCTTTCAGGGGGTGGAGTGATGTAATTAGAGGCTAGACCTAATTGATTCTAAAAGAGTAGTCTGTGGGGGGAGAGGAGCGTTCTTTAGTAAAGCCAAAAATGATAATGTTGAAAAGGTCTTTGTTAGGGTCACTAATTAAATCATAGGCACCGAGGGTTTTTCACTCATTTGTGGATCTTATCTATCTTGGCAGATGACTTGGGGCTGGTCTGAGAAAATACTCTCGTGTTCTTGTTATGCTTCGATAGGTAGTTCAGAGTATAATTCTACCAAGACGACTATATTAGGTTCGGTTTGAGCTCCCAACTATGGTTGGTGACTGGACGGATTTTAATGAAGTCGAGGCTTCAGGTCATTGTTTTCCCGTCACTGCACTTTATTTGTTCCGGTTGGATTCAGCCTATTGCTGTATGATTGGGAGCGGATCTTCTTTTAAAGATCTTGAGGGGAGCATTCGAGGAAAATGCCCATACGAGAGTATTTGGTGATGATGAGACGGGATATGAAAGACAAAGGTTATGTGAAGACCGGTTCTTTGTTTTCTGGCAAACGTTTCTTTGATAAATTTTTGTAGTCAGGCACGGTGTCTAGTGTCTGTGACCATGGAATGTTATGGAAACCACAATAAGAATTGGTTATAATTCCCGTTTGTTGGTTTGGTGTGGTATTGTGGCCTAAAAATTCCGATCAAACTGTTTATATTAGGACCAAGTTTGGAATGTTGTTTGTTTGACTTTGGTTTGGTAACCAAAAGAGGTTTTGTTGGCCTGTAGGGGATTTCACCGGTGTTGTTGTTGGTGTTTGTGGATGGTCTAAAATCCACTGTATTGAATGTTGGGGTTAAATAAAGTTGTTGTTCGATGGTGTTTGTTGTGACAGAACGTATTAACGACATTTACCCTCTTGGGTGGTCGATTAGCCCAATACGTGTTACCCCACGATTTTGTTAAGGATTTAGGTCCTTGATTGCAATTTGTGGTTAGTTGTAGTATTTTTAGTGGAGGTGATTAACCTCCCATTTATCCGTATGTCTAGGACCACTATCTATCGCGGCTTGTGCTTGATCTATTGCAGAGCGCTCTCAAGTATAATCATAGCCTTAGTGGGAAAACTTTGGACTTTCTTCATTCACTTCTCTGCCTGAGATTAATGAGAAACGGAATAAATCACATAGTCCACTGATCCAGTTTGGACGCACTTGCTGAAGAGTAAAGAATGTACGCCACTCTGGATGAACAGGGACGACAGAATAATTGTGTTTCTTGTTTGATGTGCAAGAAGTCCCTGATTTGTTTCTTAGCAGTTGGTTATGTTCGAAGGCTTTGATTGAACTCATGACACGTTGGTTGTTAAATGATGTATGGAAGCCTCAGGTATTCTATTTAAACCATCGAGAGCAATGCCCTCAGTTTTGGGGAATATTTGAAACAACCCATCCCAAGGGAGAAGTAATTCTATATGGGCTATAGCGTAGCTTTGGATAGCGCGTTTGGATCACTCCCTTGAATTAGGAAAATAGGGAGAGGTTTGGACGCTGAGCTTATGTATGGTGGAATCTAAGGGTTCCTTAGGTATTTTGATAAGTCCCATCGCATAAGCTGTCAACCATTGATGGTGTTTGCTTGAGGGGCCACCCACGTGGTGGTGGGATAGGTTGTGAGACGGTGCCAGGTATGCGTTGGCAGAGGAAGGGACGGTCCCTTGTTTGAGCAAAATGCCGGGAAGAGGAGACCAATCTCCTTGTGGTGATTTAGCAAAGTAGATGTTTAAGCTAGGACGGGGTTATTGTCAAGGAACAAACTGTTCGGACACAGGACCGGAGGAATAGTGTTTAGAGATGATTAGGCCTTGTTGGATTTGTTGGGATAGTGAGGAGGCATGCCTAACGTGCCTACTCCCGTAGGAGATCTATGACCGAGTGGTATGGAGGATTGGAACTCCTGGTTGTATGACAGGAGGAATTTGACTTGTTGAGCCGTTCTAACCCTCTCTACTTCTTTCTATAAACGTTGAAAATGCTATTGGTGAAGTCACGTTACTCTGCCTGAGTGGATTGTGTTGTTTTATTACTGTTGTTGTAAAGGTAGTGATATCCCTGTCATAACTGATGCTTTCTTTCCAAGTGTCTCCAGAATATTCTGTATGCAGTGGCATAGAGTATTTTCTTGAAAAGAGATTTCAGGTTTGTATTGTAAACCCTCCTATAGATGGGTACATTCCAGGGGAGCGTTGTTCACCCTAGGATAACATGTTGGCTTTCCATATCTAAGCCAAGGTATGGATCTGATTTAGCCTACTAATTTTGGTCTGATAGTAACATTTGAGGAGATGAACCAGATTCTCCGGTAAACGTAATAGTTTGAAACCTGATAGGCTCTTTTGTTGGCGTCGAGGGGTTGATCTAAAACTCCTCAGTTTTGAAAAACGAACTTATATGATTTTGGGGTTTGTGTTGACAACTGATTAGGTGAATAGTTGTCACCCCATACTGGATGCGAGGGTTGATGATCCCTAGTTGTTGGGGTTAGTAGCTCAGGACCCAAGAGGGGGTTGTCCATATGCAATCGAACCTGGACATATTTCGGGGGGGGTATATGAATACCCGTTTAGATTATAGGGTAGAATCTTAGATTTTAGAATAATGGGAAGGAGACGAAGGGGATGAGAGAAATTGAAACTTCTCCAAAAAGAAGGTGATTTGAAACATTGGTTGTTCTCACATTGGGTTCACCAAATTTGTACGCGGAAGGAAAAGGACAAAGAAAATGGAACCAACCTAAACAGAGACAAAGGCGAGAGCGGCGTGTGAGAGAGGAAATCTACAAGTATCCGGTACCGACCTCTCGAGGTAGTGACCGGACAAGCGGTGTGGGGGGTAGATTTGAGATAGAATTAGAATAGCAAAAACTAGTTAGGCAGTCTACTGTCTTCGACAAGCTACTGTGGAACCCTTGTGACCCTCTAAGGCAACAGAGGCCCTTCAACTGGATGGCTGGTGTGATAGAGCGACAGCGAGAGGGTGACCGCTCGAAGGCTCAATCATAGAGCAATCGGCCGTGATTCGATCTATTGGGTTGACGGAGGAATACAGTTGGAGAAAATGACCTGGGATTGTTTCGTGTACTATCCCGATAAGGTCATATAGTGGAAATGAATAGATAGATATATAAGACGAGGGGTAGTGGCGCTAGTCCAAAATCACAGAGCTGGTTTAGCCGAGTGTTTCTAGGAAGAAAGTTGATTCGAGATGATAGGTGGAAGGTGGAGTGTGACTAAAAAATACAAGTGCGTAGGCTAACGTCTATATATCGGAATGACTGTGGGGATGCGTGGGATGGGGGATCTTTGGTACAACCCATTATGCTCCTTGGTTGTTGCGGCCCTGTATGGTCATACGGGGATCAGGTTAATCCCTAGTATCCAGGAGTCGTATGCTGTCCAGCTTCTATGTTTAAAAACCATAGTTGTTGCACCATATTCTAAGATTAACTTACAGGAGTTATCGCAACCCTGGATTCTTAAGCTGGTAGTTCTATATCTACGAGGGTGTCTCCCGCGTTCTGCTGGGGAAATAGAGGATCACACCCGGGATGTTTGTCTCTTTCGAGCCTTCTACCAGTCTTGGATGTTTTCTATGGGTAAATCAGGTAGTTTGGGACTGGACCAACACGCTGTGCTTGGTCGTCTTCTATGGTTTAACCTTTTAAATGAGAAAGAACTGATCGTTGTAAATCTGTGGTTGTTCGGAAATATTGTATCCTGAGATTTTGGTCTTGATGCAGCATTCATGTCTTAGACCGTTTTACAAGACTATGGCGACCTTCTCACTCTGCTTGTGTAAGCGTGTTTCATAGTCGAGCATTGTTTCTTCAATGACATAATCGCAACTTTCTCTCTGTCATCATCTCTTGGGCCAACATACAGGCCAGCTAACGTGGAGCTCTCGAATATAGACTAAAACTGGTGCTCACTTAGGGCATTATCCGTAGTGGTGACATCAAGAAACGTTTCAGCTACATTGAAAGCTTCGTTGCAGTCTGTGCTTCGGTCCACAATTCTATAGTATTTCTTGAGTAAATTTTTGATTGTATGAATGCGAAGCTTAAGTCTGGGATGAATCTTCGGATTGCACCTAGCTTTCCGAAGAAATGACCTGATTCAGATGCGTCCAAAGGTGGGACCATTTCGAGGACAGCCTGAATTTTTGGTTGGATCAACATCATCCCTCGTGATGATATGAATGTAACCTAGGAGCTTTCCTCCTGTTACACCAAGACGCATTTCCTCTGGGTTTAGGTGGACTCCGTATTCTATTAAACGTGAAAGAATGACGCAGAGTACTTCGGGATGGTCACAACGCTTCTTGGCCTTAGCCCACAAGTCATCTACGTAGGATTCCATGATTTTATGAATTAAATTGTGAATATATAAGTCATAGCCCGCTGGTATGTAGCACCAGCGTTTTTGAGACCGAAAGGCATGACAACATAGCAATAGGTTCCCCAAGGAGTTATGAACGTGGTTTTAGCTTGATCTTGCTCGGATATTCTGATTTGGTTGTATCCCGAGAATCCATCCATGAGAGACAAGAGTTCAAAACCAGCTGTTGCATCAACAATATGTCTATGGATGGTAATGGGAAATCGTCTTTAGGACACGTTTGTTGATGTTCTCGGAAATCCTATGCAAATTGCGTATCTTTCCGTTCTTATTAAGAACGGGGAACGGTATTAGATACCATTGGGAGTAGTCAACTGGCTGATGAATCCTACCTGAAGGAGTTTTATTACTTCCTCTTTTACCATGAGAGCTACTTTGGGTTTCATGGGTCTTGATTTTTGTTTAATTGGCTTTGCATCTGATCTAGTTGACGAGGTTGTGTACCGCAATGTGGGCTGCGACTCCCATCATCTCCTTGTAATTAAATGCAACGCCCTTCTGATGTTCTTTGAGAACCTGAGTATGTATTTCCACTTCTTCTGGTGTCAACGAAGAACCTAGTTTCAGTATTCTATGGTTCATCTTATGTCCCGATGTTGACATCGATTATTCTTCGATTAAAGAGGCGTTACCCTCTTCGAACTCAGGTGGTGCTGGAGGTAAATCTATATCATCCCCGTTTCCTATTGCGTATATGTTAGGTTCCATTTGTGAGGGAAGATCCATTACGGGATTTCCGAAGTAGGAAGACGAATGTGGAATCAGGGATAAATCTAGCATATGATAGGAGAGATGTAATGTTGCATAGGCATTTAAGTAATCCAAAGTAGTCGCATCATTTCCAACATGGTCTAGGATGGTAGATTCACTTCCGCTTGAAAGAGGATTTGTCATTGTTTTTATCAATGGTTCATCATGAATGGATACTGTGAAGTGAGTATCTTCTAGCTCATTGCTTGGAGTAAAACTTGATGCTAAGGTTGCTATTGAATCGGTGAGAAGATTTTTCTCTCGCGGGATCGCTTCAATGGATATGAAGTTAAACACCTTGCTTAAATCTAATACAGCGTTTTTGTAGAGTTATAAATGTTCGGCTTTAGTTTCATATACTTCAGAAACTTGGTTTGTTACTACTTGCGAGTCTCCCAAGACTCTGATGTTATTAATACCAAATTATTCTGGCTAAGGTGAGGCCAAGGAGGAGGGCTTCGTACTCAACGCGTTGTTTGTGCATTCAAAGTTTAACTTAAAAGAGAATGGGAGGACCTTCTCCTCGGGCGAAGTAAGAATTATACTACTGCCCCCGCTCCATAACGACATTTAGCTCCATTGAAATGGAGAGTCCAATACTTAGCCGGGAGTGTAGATGTTGGGGGCATCTGCTGCATTTGCACACTCTACTTCACCATACAGAGATCCTCTGCTGGCAAGGAACCAACACCTAGGGAAAATCCCCATGCCTACTGAATCGAATGGTAAGAACATTGGTGAATCTTGTTCTATCAACTCAACGATTTTCGGCAATAGTCCCTAATGTACTGTTCTTTAGTTTTACCTTTAGGGGTTGGAATTGTTTTGGCTATGCTGGTAGTTTCAAGATCCATCGTAGGTATCAAATTTTCCTCTGGCTTGGGTCAGAGGGTTTATTAAGTTGGTTTGTTGGCAGTTCAAATTCTGAGTGCACCCCTAGTCTTTTCTTTAAATCAGCTAGGTGCAAATCGAAAGGTTTTGGATCACCTTTGGCTACAAATACATTTCCCAGATGCAAGAATATTACTTCTTGAAATAGCGTGGAAGGGATTGCCTTCATTCGATGTATCCAAGGTCGGCCGAGGATCATATTATAGTTAGTTTCCCGATCTATAATATAAAACTTAATCAAGATGGTTTTGGGCCCTAAGGTGACCGGCAGTATATAGTTCCTATCGAAGTGGCTTTTAAGGCTATCATAGCCTCTCAAGGTATTTCGTGTAGTGGAACAGTTTGTTTCTCCATATCCAAGTTTTTGGAGGAAAGAGAAAGGGACTATGTTAACTGCAGCCCCATCGTCAACCATTGCCCGTTTTACATAGTTATTATAAACCCACACTTGCAAGTGTAAGGCTGGGTCACCTCGGCGTGTGATCTCAACATCTGTGGGCATTTTAATTATTTCGAAGATGAATTCGACATCCTTGTCCGGCTGCACCGGAGGGTGGATATCAAAATCTACGTGATTTACTTGTGTTTCAGGAGGTGGAGTGATGTTAATTAGATGGCCTAGACCTAATGCTTCTAAAAGAGTAGCTCTGTGAGGGGGAGAGTTCTTTAGTAAGTCCAAAAATGAAATGTGTGAAAAGGTCTTTGTTAGGTCACTAATTAAATCATAGGCACCGATGGGTTTTTCAACTATTTGCTGACTCTTATCTATCTCTGGCAGATGACTTGGGCTTGGTTGAGAGAAATACTCTCGTGTTCTTGTTATAGCTTCGATAGGTAGTTCAGCGTCTAATTCTACCAAACTGACTATCTTAGGTCTCGGTTGAGCTCCCAACTATGGTGTGACTGACGGATTTAATGAAGTCGAGGCTTCATGGTCATTGTTTCCCGTCACTGCACCTTTATTTGTTCCGGTTGGATTCAGCCTATTGCTGTCATGATTTGGGAGCGGATCATTAAAGATCTTGAGGGAGCATTCTGAGGAGAAACTGCCCCTACGAGAGTATTTGGTGATGATGAGACGGGATCTGCCAAGAACAGGTCTGTGAAGAACTGTCTTTGTTCTTCTGGCAACGTTGCATAAATTTATTGTAGTCACGGCACGTTCTAGTGTCGTGACCATGAATTTTATGGAAAACCACAATAAGAATTGGGTTATAATTCCCGTTTTGTTGGTTTTGGTGTGTATTGTGGCCTAAAATTCCGATCACACTGTTGCCTATTAGGACCAAAGTTTGGAATTGTTGTTTTTGGTTTTGACTTTGGTTTTGGTAACCAAATGAGTTTTGGCTTGGCCCTTGTATGGGATTTCACCGTTGTTGTTGTTGTTGTTGTGGATGGTTAAAATCCACTGTATTGACTGTTGGGGTAAAGTTGTTGTTTCGCTGGTTGTTTGTTTGTGACAGAGTATTAACGACATTTACCCTCTTGGGCTGGTCGGTTACCCCATCCGTTGTTACCCCACGATTTTTGTTAAGGATTTTAGGTCCTTGATTGACATTTGTGGTAGTTGTAGTATTTTTAGTGGAGGTGATTAACCTCCCATTTACTCCGTATGTCTTACGACCACTATCTATCGCTGCTTGATCTATTCGCAGAGCGCTCTCAAGTACTTCATCATAAGTCCTTAGTGGGAACTTCTGGACTTCTTCCTTCACTTCTCTGCTGAGAGAATGAAGGAATAAATCACATAGTTCCATCTGATCCATGTTTGGAGCACTTGCTGAAGAGTAAAGAACTGTACGCCACCTCTGGATGAAATGGGCGACAGATTCATTGTGTTCTTGTTTGATGTGCAAGAATTCCCTGATTCCTGTTCTTAGCAGTTTGTTCATGTCGAAGGCTTTGATGAACTCTGACACGAGTTGTTTAAATGAATGTATGGAAGCCTCAGGTATTCTATAATACCAATCGAGAGCAATGCCCTCCAGTGTTTTGGGGAATATTTTAGCAACAACCCCATCCCAAGGGAGTAATTCTCATATGGCTATAGCGTAAGCTTTGATATGCGCGTTTGGATCTCCCTCACCCTTGAACTTAGGAAAATCAGGGAGAGGTCTTGGAAGCATGACGCTTTGTATGGTGAAATCTAAGGGTTCCTTTAGGTATTCTGAATAAGTCCCTATCGCATAGCTTTCAACCATTGATGGTGTTTGCTGAGGGAGTGGTGGTGGGATAGGTTGTTGATACGGTGCAGCGTATGCGTTGGCAGGGGCATAGGGAGGTCCCTATGTTTGAGCAAACATGCCGGGAGAGGAGAACATATCTCCTTGTGGTGATTTAGAGTATATGTTTAAGTAGGACGGGGTATTGTCAAGGAACAAACTGTTCGACACTAGACCGGGAGGAATAGTGTTAGAGATGATAGGCCTTGTTGGAGTTTGTTGTGGATATTGAGGAGGCATGCCTAACGTGCCTACTCCCGTAAGGAGATCTACCTGACCAGAGTGGTATGGAGGATTGGAACTTCCTGTTTGTATGAACGGAGAATTTTGACTTGCTTGAGCCAGTTCTAACCCTCTCACTCTTTCTACTAACGTTGAAATGACTTCATTTGGTGAAGTCACGGTACTCTGCCTGAGTGGTGTTTGTTGTATACCTTGGTGTTGTAAAGGTACGTGATATCCTGTCATAAACTGATCGCTTTCTTGCCAAGTTTCTCCCAGAATATTTCCTGTATGCAGTGGCATAGAGGTATTTTCTTGAAAAGAGATTTCAGGTTGTATTTGTAAACCTCCTATAGATGGGTACATTCCCCGGGAGCGTTGTTCACTCCTAGGATAACATGTTGGCTTTCCATCATCTAAGACCAGGTATGGATCTGATTGCCTACTAATTTTTGGTCTGAGTAACATTTGAGGAGATGAACCAGATTCTCCGGTAAACGTCATATTGTTTGAACCTGAAGGCTCTATTTGTTGGGTTCGAGGGGGTTGATCTAACTCCTCAGTTTGAAAAGACGAACTATATCTGATTCTTGGGGTTTGTGTTGACAACTGATTAGTTGAATAGTTGTCACCCCATACTGAGAGCGAGGGTGATGATCCCCTATTCTGTTGGGCGTAGTATGCCTCAAGACCCAAGAGGGGTTTGCCATATGCATCGAATCCTGACATATTCGGGGGGTATATGAATACCCGTAGAATAATGGGAAGGAGCGAAGGTGGATGAGAGAAGATTTGAAACTTCTCAAATAGAAGGTGAAACAATTGTTTGTTTCACATTGGGTTCACCAATTTTGTACGCCGGAAAAGCGACAGGCGAGCGTGAGAATCTACAAGTGACTCTTCCGCGTACCCGACCTCTCGAGGTCGTGCCGAGACAGCCGGTGGGGGGTAGAATATGCAGACAAACTAGTTAGGCAGTCTAATGTCTTCGACACGCACTAGTGGAATTTGTGAATCTAAGGCAAAGAAGGCCCTTCTAACTTGGACTGGTGTGATAGATCGATCAGCGAGGATGACCGCTCGAAGGCTCCAATCAATATCGAGCTCTGGCGTGATTCGATCTATGGGTTGCGGAATACGTGGAAAATGACCTGGGATTGTTTCGTGTATATCTCCCGATAAGGTCATATAGTGGATAATGAATATAATCGATTCTACAGACGATTTTCTGGCCTAGTCCAAAATTCCCTAGCTTCGTTAGCCGCTGTATCTAGTAAAGACAGTTGTTCGATGATGATAGGTGGAAGTGGAGTGGACCTAAATACCAAGGTGCGTAGGCTAACGTCTATATCGGATTGACCTGTGGATTCGTTGGGCTGTGGGATCTTTGGATCACAACCATATGCTCTTGGTTGTTGCGGCCCTGTTATGGTCATACGCGGGATCAAGTTCTAATCCCTAGTATCCAGTAGTCGTATGCTTTCTCAGCTTCTATGTTTAAAACCAATAGTTGTGCAATCTTCTCAGAATACCTTACAGGCGTTCTCGCAACCTGGATTCTTAAGCTGGTATCTATATCTACGAGGGTGTCTCCAGCGTCTGGCTGTGGAACTAGAGGATCACACCCGAATGTTTGTTCTCTTTCGAGCCCTTCTACAGTCATGTGGATGTTTTCTAGGGTAATCTGTAGTTTGGCTGACTTGACCAAAACGCATGTGCTTGGTCGTCTTCTATGTTTAATCCTCTTAACTGAGAACTGATCAGTTGTAAATCTGTGGTTGTTCGGAATACTTGTATCCTGAGATTTTGGTCTATGTCAACTATTGCTGTGACTAGGTTTGGTTGAGGCACGATTGGCTCAAATATATATTCCCTGGGCTCTTGAGGTCCCGTGATTGTCATGAAAAAGCAGTAATAAAACAAACTATGATAAAGTGAAATCTAAGTATACTTCTAGCATATATGACTTCTTTTTGTATTTTCTGATGATTTAAATGAATTTAAGAAAGCAGTTATTTAAAATATTTAGAATTGACAACTAAACTAATAACTTAAAACAAACAAGATAACTGAGTGTGGTTATTTGTCTGTGCAATTTTGTATATCTATTCTAAACAAATGAAATAACTAATCTATTAGCAAGATTCTCGACCCTACCTCAGAAGTGAGGAGTGAATCATAGTTTCTTAGAAACTATCAATCCCCACAGCTTCCCTGGCAATGTCGAGAATAGAATGAAATGAAATAAAGCAATTAACTACTCTGTTTGATATGGTTCTAACTAAAACTTTGAAAGTTTAAAACCTGGATTTCACAGAACAGTGGCGAATCCGATGGCATGTGTGATCTTGTCCCCTCAGTATGATCTCTTCGTTCTTTGTGTTCACGTAGATCCAGAAAAGCGTGTAATGGTTGCATCAACAGGAATAGGTGTTTGGAACAAGGGACAACCTTCAGAATGCAGATAGAATAGAACGCGGATAGGAGAGGGATAGCGCAAGAGTACAGAGCTTGGCTTATGCAATTCCTAGCGGGATCTACTGCGAATCATGCAAAAAAATGCGTCCAGAACCTGAAACTATCCTGTATGAAGAGCAAAACCTGCAACTTTAATGGCTTCCTAAGCTATTCTACTCTAATGGATTAGATGAAAAAACAACGCTACCTGCACAAGATGGGTCTATGGCTTACCAACAGCTGAGCGATACTAACCAAGTATGAAATGAACTATGCTATCAATCCTAAGCAAGTTGATAGACCAAACCACTGAAAATCAGAAGACTCTAACAAAAGATGGTGGCCTCAAGTAATGACTGCACTTGCACAAGATGGATATGTGGCTTACCAGCTGCAACACAATACTAACCAAAACACGCAATGAAGAAAACTAAGTATTCTAAGCAAAGGAAAACTAAAGGAATTGCAAAGAGGAATCCAGAAAACAAAACTTGAGAGAGGCCTTTTGCTTGAGCACAAGCCATGCATTTATAGGAATTCAAACATCCAAGAAGCAAAACCAAATTGAACTCCTAAAGAATAAACAAAGGAAAAACACTATTCCAGGGGACCAAAAACATTAATGCATGCTCAAGTCGGCAAAGAAAAGTTGGTGAAACGTGATATTTCACGCGAGTCACGTCAAAAGAGTGTTCTGGAAAACACGCACAGGACCGCCGCTCTGAGCAGGGCGGCGGTTACAGGACCGCTGCCCTGTTCAGGGTGGCAGTTTCGTCACTGAAGGTCAAGAGGCCAAGGAAAGAGGGAAAAAGGGGAAAACAAAGGGTGCGGGGGCTAAGCGGGGCATGCGGGATGTTAACGCATACTCCGAGGGTTTTTCCGGATCCCGAACACCTTGCGAGGAGACCTGTATCATCATCGGGGCACTTGTTACACTGTTCTGGCAGTACAGTACCTTACAATTTTGGGTACGTACAGTTCCCATGAGGAAAGACCATGGAGAATGGATATTGGGTGACTGACGATCTGGTTTTGAGTTTAGAATCTTGTTGGGTGAGATCGTTAGAAGAAGTAATATCGTTAGATAGAGTAGATTGTTGTTTTGTCTCTATTTGGGAGAGAGTGATAATAGGTGTGAAATAGAGAAACATCTGTTTATGTATGTTGTTGACAAACAAATCAAACATAATATTTTTTAACATCATGATTAATTTAGAGGATGTGAACAAAAAAGAAAAGCACGTAAGGAAGGTGCCTAAAGGAGTCTAACGCTGGTTTCAGGCAGTTATGGATTGGGAGATGTATGAGGCGGTTTCCTGTTGGGTGTTTAAGTCCCAAACAGTTAACCAGGTGAGAGGAATGTTTGGATGTGTTAATTATGTTTGTGTAGTTGCAGGTAGTGTGTGATAAGTGTAGAGAGTTCAATCCTTTACTTAAGCTATGTGATTAGGCAGGATGCAGAAGGTTCATTTTAGACCAAAATGAAATGTGATATTTGATGTATAAAGACACTCAGGAAAGTGAAAGTTTGATGCATAAAAGGTAAAATAGGGAAAGATAAGAAATACCTTGAGAAATGCTTATTGGTGTTATGTGATTGTACTTGATGATGGTGTTTTTAGAAGCGTCAGTCAGTGGCTTGGAATGCCTAGGTACCCTAAAATGGCACCGTTTAGAGTTACGGGTGAGGTCGGTAAAAGAGTTTTGTGTGATGTGTTTGATTTAAACATTGGTCTTTAACAACGTTATTATTTTTTTTGACCGCAAGGTTGTAGACATTACCCTATAAAAAGAAGATAAATGTATTTAGCTAATATGGTCAAATTAATAAAAAATTATATTTCGAAAAAATGCCTAAATGTGTATTTGAGATGAATTATGTACGGGACCTAAGAAAATTGAGATGACCGAACTTAATTGATATCACAATGGAATTTTCACAAGCCAAATCTCAAGGCGATAAACTAAACTAATTGACAACTTGATAAAAACTAAATAAGGTGGTAATTAAATAAGGACATACATTCTAAATAAATGTTTCGTAAAACTCAAAACAAATTATATCATCCTAATATTATTTGTGAGTGTGATGTAAAATTTTGGTGTATATTTAAAATAAAGTATATAATCCTAAGATGATTTATGAGTGCGATGATTTGATATAAAGTGTTATTATTAAGTCAAAGCATGCAATGCGTTAATATATTCTAAATGATAAGCGACAAAGTAAACTATAAAATAATAAAATAAAATAAATTATAAGACTCATCTAATAAGTAAACTCTTAAATAAATGAGGAAATGAGATAATGGATACCATAGCGGTCAATTGACCTTTCAAACTATAATTGGTATATCAAATTATCACGGTGTTATGGCACGAGAACAAACTATGGTTGGTTTTTCTTATAGTAGAAGTAGAAACAATGGGTTGGTGGGTTAAGTGTGAAATGAAAGGAGTTATCGGTTGAGATATAATAGAAGTGGAATGATTGGTTGATAAAAAGGTGACTAGGTTGGTAGGGTCGAGTAGAATGGTTGAGTGGGAGAAGGAAATGAGTCGGTTGATGTAGACGTTGGAGGGAGGTGGTTAGAAGGAAGGGGGTGAGGATTAAGTGGAGTTGGAGTGGAAAGGTAGGTTGAGGATAGTGATAGGGACGTGGAGAGTTTAGATGGATAGTGGGTGAAGTCACTGGAGGGAAGGAGCTGTGTGGAGGGAGTTGGAGGAAGTGAGAGAAGGAAGATGGGGTAAGATTAAAGAGTATGGGTGGCAGAGGATGGCTCAGTTGAGGAGATTTGTTGAAAAACAAGGATCGTGAAGGAGGATTGGGTTTAATTCATAAGCCCGGACTGTGTCTTTGCCAGGTTAGATCGATTAGGTCTATAGGTTATATAATATTTGTGCTTTCCATGAAAGACGCTAAAAATATATTTAAACAGAAATTGGAAGTTCTGGTTTCAATTTACCATCAATATAAGGGTTCAAAGCATACAAACTTGTATAATTTCCCCTATTTTGTTTGTATAAGGTTCCTAATGAAAGTGTGTGCATAACACTGTATGCTTAGCTAGATCGAAAGAGTGTTTTCGAGGGGAGTTGGGAGGAATATGGGAGCCTAGGTGACAAAGTGGAGATAAGGGACATGGGAAGAGGAGTGTGGTGGTGGGTGAGATGGAGCTTAGGGTAGGTGAGGATAGAGCCCAGGATGGAGGAAGGAAAGGAGAGGTATGACGGAAGAAAGCGACAGGGAGGATGGTGGGGAGAAGGAGTTGTCGGCTTACAGGTGAGTGCAAATGGATGCAAATGGGAGAAGAATTAGGTGTGGAATGGAGTGTGGGATGGGAGATGGGATAGCTCACAGTGGGGTAGAGCGGTGTGGTATACATGGAGGGAGCTGAGTGGCCGAGGAGAAGGAGAATGGGGTTGTGTGAGTGATGGCGAGATCGTGGGGAGTGATGGTGAGTTGAGTGTGAATGGAGGTATGGCTTGGGTCTATGGGGAGTTGGGTGAGGATGAGAGCGGAGACAGGTAGACGATAGAGCGAGATAATAATATTATATTGTGGTTTTTTTATTTCCTTTTTTTTCAAAGTATAAATTACATTTATTTATTATTTATTATTATTAATTAATTGTTTATAATAACAACAACAACAAAACTATTGATCGATCAATTATAAACAACCAAATAAAAATACTTTTCAAAATAACAACACTACGTACCTTGTGATGGAGAAAGATGATAAAATGCAAGTTTCATGCCAAACAAACAAACGTAATACTAAATTCCATGAACAGGTAAGTCGGAAAAATGAACGATGCACAATATATATAATGTGACGACAACTAGGAGAATAAGGTTAAATTCTGGATTTATATCCCATGCGTGTAAATTTCAACAGAAAACAAGAAGAGCACATACCTCCTGATGATTTCAACGAGTGACCATACAGAATTGAAATCAACAAATACTAAGAAATTACAAACAAGAAAGTTAGAAAAGATAAGAAAAATAACAAACAAAACGACCAAATCTAGGATCTGGTCCAACTGGGTATGCCAAATGTTGATATGCGTTTCCAGCTTTCTGTCCAAGTGAGTGTATGAGTAATCAAGAAACACGAGACAACTTCGAGTATACAATGGCTTAGTACCTTGAAGTTGGTGATGGATGATACGGGTGCAAAGAAAAAAGATGTATGATATCAAGAAGCTAGATCCACAAAACTAAACCAGATAAGATTAAAATACAATATGTGGGGGTTGCCTAGATGGTGCCGGTTCTAAGAGGATTTCAAATCCCTTGGAGGATGTCAACCCTCATGTCAGACAAGATAATAATAGATCGTGAACAGTAGTAAAAGTGAAAAGCAACTGAAATAACAAGAGTACTTAGCTTATGTCCTGCTATGGAAATGAACCGGGCATTAAGATGACAAGATAATGAACCATGGAAAATATTTCTCCTTCAAACGGATAAAACTTAGTCAAGCTCTTTCTTCTCTTCTCTAGGCCTAGGTCTCCCCAGGTATTTGATCCTTCACGGTCTTCCATCCAGGGTCATTGAAAAATCTCTCTCCCTTGAAATATGGAGGAAAAACCCATATTTATAGTTTAGATGTGGGACAAAACTGCAGGTTAAATGATACCCAGGGTGGAGTAAAGTAACCTGAGTTAGGGATATGATGTGATCACGTGGGGACCATGGATTGAATTATTAAATGGAGGGGGAGCATGATTGACATGGTGGGTGAAATAAAGATTCCATTTTAAAAAGAAGGTGTCGGATGGGTGCATTTTAATATCCATGAATTATATAATTTGTGAGATATGGGGGATGATTCCAAAAATTGAATTATCAAATGGGTCCATACGGAGCCCATTGATAATCAATCAAATAATGTGAGAAAATAGATAGGATTTTATTTAATTTAAGAGAAAGAGATGCGATAATGGAATTAGCGTGCATGTAAGATTACTGAGGGGTGTTTTACCTAAAAATAAGTGTGTCAGTCAAATCGTCGATCACAACTTGAAAATTGATTTTGATAGTCATTTCGGCAAGAAACTGTGTTTAATTTGAGCAAAATCATGAGGCTTGAAAATAATTACAAAGCCTCCAATGTGGGATGCATGTTCCAGCTTGATTTTGTGCACAGAGATGATCAGGAACTTATGGCTAAGAATTCTACCTCTGCACAATTGTGGCATCAAAGACTTGGTCATATAAGTTTCAAGTATCTTGAGACACTTCACTAGTGCAATATGCTAAATGGTTTACCATCTCTTTAGAAAGATATAGATAAATGTCCTCACTGCCTTGTAGGAAAAGAACACAAATTTTCATCCCAAAAAATTACTTATTAAGCTCATGGTAAGCTTGATCTTGTTCATACCAATCTTTACAGTCTGATGCAACCAATTCATTCTGGGTTCCAATACTTCATGCTTTGTGTTGATGATTATTCAAGGAAAATGTGGATATATTGGTTTCACAAGAAAAGTGAAGCTTTTGAAACCTTCAAGAAATTTAAAGTGGCTGTTGAGAACAAAACTGGTTGTTACATTAGAACTCTCTTATCAGATCAAGGGGGGGAGTTCACCAGTGATGAGTTCAAATCCTACCTTCAAGCTCATGAAATTTTTCAAAAAATGCCTCCTCCACACACACTATAGCAGAATGGTGTATTTGAGAGAAGAAATCATACTATAATGGAAATGGTGCGATTCATGATCGATGATTCCAGACTAGCAAGGAAATTCAGGGTAGAAGTAACAATAACAACCATGTATTTGTTGAACAGATTGCCCAAAATTTCTCTTGATAGAGTAATACCACAAGAAGCATGGTAAAAAAGGAAGCCATCTATTACACACCTTAGAGTATTCAAGTGCAAAGAAAGTATGCATATACCCAAGAAGAAAGGAAATAAATTGGATATGAAATCACAAAAACTCATCTTCATTTGGTACAGTGAAGAGACTCTTGGGTAAAAATTGATGGATTCGAAGACCAGGAAAGTATACACTAGCAGAGATGTTGAGTTCTTTGAGAAGAAGGAAGTAGGGTATCCTCCTCTAGACTCACCTGATGTAGATTCTTCACCAGTTGTAAAAACTAAAGTTGAGGTTCCCACTGATGATGAAAGTGATGATGGGGATGATGGTCATATAGAACCAAGACCCATGGGAAAATCTTAGTGTACACCCAAGTGGTATAATAACCTGTTACAAGATGCAAGAATGGATGCTCCACTAGATACATCCACCCCTAGACCACAAACTTGTAGTAAAGCAAGAGAAGAAGTGAACTTTGCTTTGATGAGTAGAGTTATTGAATCTGATGAGCCCTCTATAGTCTAGGAAGCCCTACAGTCAAAATCTTGGAAAGATACCATGGATGCTGAATACATCTTAGTGATGAAAAAAAAAACTTGGCAGGTTGTCGATCTTCCACCAGGGAAGAAACACATTTGATGCAGATGGATATTCAAAACAAATTACAAAACAGATGGGATAGTAGAAAAGTACAAAGCAAGACTAGTAGCAAAGAGGTATACACAAAAAGAAGGCATTGACTACGAGGAGATATTTTCTCCCATAGGTAATATCAAAATGATTAGAATGATCTTTTCTCTAGCTGCACAATTTGGTTGGAAAGTCCATCAGATGGACATAAAAAGTTCCTTCCTAAACGAATATTTACAAGAAGAAGTCTACACGACTCAACTTGAGGGATATGTTGTACCTGGTCAAGAATTAAAGGTATGTAGACTCATAAAATCTCTGAATGGCCTCAAACATGCACCCCGAGCATGGTACATCAAAATTCATGAGCATCTTGTACAACATGGATTTTTAGAAATCCATGCGATCCCAATATTTACCTAAAAAATAAAGGGGGTAGATTGTGATTGTCGTTGTATATGTTGATGATATATTCATCTTTAATGGTTCAGTGAGGATGATTGATGAAACAAAGAAATATCTTAAATGATCATTCGACATGACAGATCTCGGGATGATGCACTATTGTCTTGGATTGGAAGTATGGCAAAAATAAAATCATATCTTTTTTTCTTAGTTGAAATATACCAAGATGACACTCGAGAAATTTAGGAAGATGGATTGCACACCGATTACTACACCTATGGAGAATAGATTGCAGTTATCTCGTTTAGATCCATCTCCTACGGTAAATTCCATTCTCTATCGGCAGTTGATTGGGATTCTCATTTACCTGACCTACAATAGAATAGATATCAACTTTGCAGTGAGCTATCTATATAGGTTCATGCAGGAACCAAAAGTTTTTCATTGGAAGGCCACAAGGTGCATCTTGAGATATCTCAAGGGAACAATAGATCTTGGTCTAGAATACAAGAAGAATGACATTTTCTTATTCTCAGGATATTTGGATTCAGATCATACAGACAACATTGATGATAGAAAATCCACTTCAGGATTTGTGATCTTTATGGGATGTGGACCAATATCATGGGGAAGCAAGAAACAACACTTTATTTGTCGCTCTTCCACAGAAGCCAAGTATCATTCTGCAGGTGAAGCTGTCTGTGAAGCGATATGGCTACGTCGCATACTTGAAGGACTTGGAATACCACAGAACAAACTGACCACCTTGTATGTTGACAATGAAGGTGTTCTCAAACTTGTTTGTAATCTAGTTTTTCATGAAAGAACAAAATGAATTGAGTTACAGGTACATTTCATACGTGAGCATATCTTGAAGCACAATATAAAGCTTCAGTTTTGTCCAATAGCTGAACAACGAGCATATATCTTCAAAAATTCACTTGGATGTGACAAGTTCAAGTTGTTCAGAGAGTTCCTCTCCTCATCCTTTGAGGCAATATAAAATTAAGGGGGGGAATATTAGGTTAATTTATGCATTATATTACCTTAAGTAATTAATCATTTATTAAGGTAATTAGTTTATATATTGTTATATAGTTTTATAACAATATTTGTCATTTTATATCGTATTGTTTATTTTTTGCATTATTGCTGAAACAATATATTTGTTTTAATTGTTTCGTTATGCTTCCTAGATGATATGTTGGAAGCTTATGTAATTAAGTTTTATTGTTGCACATATGCAACATCTTTCATTGTTTGTATCCGACTATCCAATATTTATAAATATTGCAGCCTACACCATTGTACTTGATTTTGATGGTTAATAAAATATCCAAGCTTCCGTCCCTGTTCTACAATCTTCTATCATTAGATTCTTGAATTGATTCTTCCTCATTTTTATTTTATTTTAATGAATCCTCTTTAAATCCTAGACCTGTTCTATCACCATATGCCTTTTGTTTTCCTAACATCTTATACAAACTATCTGAACTTTCATGAAAAATGATACCTTGCTTGTAATGGTAGATAACTCTTTCTTCATATCCTATTTCTCAACCTCATGTTTGAGACATTATTCCCTCTTGATCTTCAACTCAACTAGGGCCTCTTCAAGTTGAATCTTTAAAACCTTGATTTATTCCTCATGAGATGCAAACAATACCTCCAACTTCTCTTCACAACCTTCAACAACATAATTTATACGAAAAATTCCACCCATCTTGTCATTAAAGATCTCCCTCTGGATTGTTATGATTCTTCCAAGGGCCTGCTCTGATACCAATTATTGGAAGTGACAAGGATTAGGGGGTGAATTAGTCCCTAATAAAAAATTCACTCTTCATACATCAAACATCAAACACACAACCTCATGAAACACATACATTAATGCTTGATCACAATTAGAAATAATTCACCATGAAATATACTTCACCAAAGAAAGGATTCATGTATACATATCAATAATAACACAAAAAAATTTCTTTTTTGATATTCAAATTAGATCAAAACACATGATGCCATCAGCAATTCAATAACAAGATACAATCAAGTGATATCAATGCAATCAACTATGCCTCTTGAATACATAAGAGTATATTCCTCTTTTGCATAAGACTTCAAATCATAATTAGACCTGCAAATACTTTAGAGACCTGGAAATGATATCTACATGCTCTGAATATAACTATCAACACATGACACCAACTCTTCCCTCCTTCATCAACTCGTCATCAAGGAAACTTCACCATCCTTTGCTTCACTCAAATCCACCTCATGTAAAGACCACCAAATAATGACCTAGAATGTGATTCTAGGGATTTTTAGATAGTACCAAGGGGGTTTTCTTTGCAACAAGAGTTCTTCAAAATAAGATAAAAGGGTTTCTAAAAGATTAGTAACATTGTACACAAAACATCACTTGTATAGCCTCTCCTTCATTTAAATTCAAAAGAGGTTAGTTTCCATCCTTTATCTTGACCACACCAACCTAAAAACATCCCGTAAGAATCACTAGAACATTCATAATTTACCCATTTAGGTTGGCCATGCAAAAAATCTTCATCCATACACCAAAATTTCTCAAAACCCCACCAAAGGAATGAGAAAAATCCCCTTATGCCAAAACTATTTTTATTCTAGCTCTAAAAATCACCAAAAATGAGTAATATGTCATTTCAAAATTATCCATGATTGAAATTTAATTGAAACAATCAGCTTATTTCATTTAATGGGCCCAATGGCTCATTTCCTTCACAAAACAGTTGTTTCCAAGAACCTAAATCTGCCTTTGGGTCTCAATACCCATCAAGATGCACTCAAATATGACATGTGACCACTCAATGGAAATCCCAAAACCTTTAGTAAAATTATAAGAAAGTTATAGATCATGAAACAATCACATGTTCAAACCACATCAATGTTTACCTTCACCAAAACATGATGCCTAAATAGAAGTTTTGCAAATTCTACTAGTTTTCACTATTTTTGACACTTTCAAGACTTTAAAATTACTTAATTATATGATAAATTCATCCCTATTAACTATACATGTATTATAAAGTATCAACTCAACCATATCGTATTCCAACCAACTCATCCTTTCACAAATAACAGTCATATCCTAAAAATTAAGAAATATTCTTTCTCACAAATTGACATGGAAACCACATCTAATAAACTCATCATGCGACAAAAATTATATCATTGGAAATAAATCTAAATACTCTTTTCAAAAAATATTGTAACTCCTTTCAACTTCTAGTGGAAGGCCTTCAACTAAGTTGATCTCTACAAACTACCTGAAACTGCCCCAAAACTACCCTTTAACCAATCAACATAAATGAAGCATAATTGACCATTTAACTACATCAAAATGACCTAAAACCAGCACGTAAATCAATAAAACTCACATAAATCATATAATGGTCAGCTAGTTTGTAACTCCTATGGACAACCTTGTCCCAAAATGAACTTATTCAATAACGTACCTATTTTAGTGGGGTCCACTAATCACCATAAGCTCTTCCATACCTTTATAGAAATATTAAGGAGTCATATATATGTTCTAATCATAATCCATGCACTAGAAACAAATTCTGGTAACTTAGGAAGAAAATATATTCTATCACTTTTGAGCTAGGGTTTTAAACTCATAAAAAATTGTTTACCTTCTTAAAACATTTGTTTCTAAAAATGTGAGAATTAAATGACCTCATTATTTTTTTAAAACCTTATAGAATAAATTTATAAACATCCTTGAAATCCAAAAGGTCCCATACAAAGCACACAATTCAGGGTGAGCATCATAAGACCCAATTCGAGCTTGAAATGACCTTGTTCTTGATCCTGTTTCACCAAAACTGACATATCATGCAAAATAATCATCATGGAAACATTTAAATTTTCCCACAACACCATGCCACACTCTACATAAATATCTAATCATCACCATATCAAAAATAACTCTTCATCTCTCCATCCTATCTCATTTGCATAGCTAACCCTTAGGGTTTTGCACTGTAAAGGATAGGGTCAACTGAAATAACCTCATAAATTATCATGGAAACTATCCAAAAGGTCTTAAAATACTTGTCACATCATGCATAAAATTCCTACATGAATCCATGAGCTCACATGAATCCATAACTCATCCTCATGCCTTTTAATAGCCATACCCGATCTAAATGTGTACTTGAAACATGGTCACCAACCTGTATCTACACCATGAAGCTCATATGAGTGGCTAAATACTCTCCAATAATTCTATCCATCATTCCAGAATGCTTCTCAAGATACCAATAAGCTCATACCACCATGCAATGTCACCTAGGCTAGCTAGGTCACCTGAATAGACTTGCAAGAACAAGCAAACCTCAGTGAAACACCTGATATCATCATGAACAAATCTAAACCATCATGTCATAATAATACTCAACATGATATAAATCCACTCCATCATCCACTTTTGCATTAATAAGGTTTTGCATCAATGAAAACACCTAAACAACAACATGCCAACAACACATGTCAAAGAGTTGATGTTAAAAAAGGTATGTGGTAGAGAAAAACAACAAGCTTTCATCTCCTTATGTCAAAAATATAGTGATGTATTTTCATTGAGTTATGAATAAATTATTGGTTTTGACCCAAATATTTCCCAACATGCTATAGGTTATGATCCCAATGCCAAACCTATTAGATAAAAGTAAAGGTTGATAAATTCTAAGATTGAATCCCTCATGAGAAAATAATTATCCAAGATTACAGAATCCAAAATCGTATTTCCTATTAAATACTCCTCTTGGGTGGAAAATGTAGTCCCAATTAGTAATACAAGCTGGAAATCAGGCTTTGTTTGGACTTTAGGGACTTGAACATTTCCTCCCTCAAATATCACTATCCTTTTCCTTCTATGGACCAAATTTTGCAGAAAATAGTAGCGGATGAGAGGTTATCTCTCTTGGATGATTATTCTAGTTACAATAAAGTTAAGGTTAAGGAAGAAAATTAGTAAGATAAATTTCATAATCAAATGCGAAACATATGCTTATGAGAAGATTCTGTTTGGACTAACCAATATTAGTTCTACTTTTCAAACGACCATGTAATTTGATTTCAAGGGATTAATAAATGAGTTTATCCTCATTTACTTGGATGATGTCATATTTTCACAAGGGTGGATGAAGATCACATGAAATATCTTGAGAAAGTATTTAAAAGGTTTAGAGAGTTTAGGGTGTCACTAAATCCAAAAAAATTCATTTTTGTTGTCCCTCAAAGATAGATATTGGGTCATATGGTCTCAAATAAGGTATTTCTATGGACCATGAGAGGATCTCAACCATTCTATTTCTTTCATTACCATATCATAAGAAGGCATTACAATATTTTATCAAAAATATTAATTTTGTTAGGAAGTTAATTCCTAACTTTCCAAGACTAGTCAAGCATATTACCTTGATGCTAAAGGAAAATGTTGCTTTTAAGTCGACCAGAGAAGGAAAGGAGAGATTTAGCAAGATCAAGTAATACATTTCTCAATCCCCTACTCTCATTAACCAAAATTATGGGAAATATTCATCTTTTATGTATATGGGGCATAAAATAGTATTGTTGGTGTCTCAACTTATAAAAATCAAGAAGGTTTAAAGAAACTAGTTGCTTTCTTCAACCAAAAACTAAAGGATTATGAGACATGAGGTATAGTCACATTTAAAATCAAGTCTTATCCCTCCTAAAATTCAAATATATTATTGCCAAAAACCATATCAAAGTGTTAGTCTCTCACCCTAGTGTGAGAGATTTCGTAATGGGAGTCGAGATCAATAAGAAGAGGGTTGAATGGTAGGTAAAATTATTGAGTATTATGTAACTATCAAGGATACAAAATTGGTCATAGATAGAGGGTTGTGCCAATAGCTTATTATATATGTTGGAAATGATCAATAAACTTACCCTGTTTTAGAATACCAAGAAGAACATGGAGAAATAGGTAGACCTCATAGTAGCAACTGGACAACAAATATGATAAGATTCTTATCCATCAATGAATATCATTTTGGTTTTAACAAAACCAAGAGGAAAATTTTTAGGCTGAGTTCCATTCTTTACACATTAATAGATGGCATTAGTTTTAGGAATAATTCAGATGGAGTGTTATTGAGGTGTGTTGAAGGAGAACAAATGAACAAATTTCTTGTTGAGTTCCATAATGGTTTTTCTATTGGTCATTTCTCTCTAAGAGATACCACTATGAACATCTTAAGAGCAGGGTAATTTTGGCCCACATTGTTCACAAATTCACATAAATGGGTCATAAAATGCAAAGAATGTGCCATTTTCATTGGCAAGAAGAAGATAACGGCCCTTCCACTCCACCCAATTCAAGAAAATCAACCTTTCTCTCAATGGGGTCTTGAATTCATTGGCATGGTAAATCCCAAATCCAATACATGTCACAAAAGGGTTGTAACAACAACTGATTACTTCACCAGGTGGAAAAAGGTTATGGTCCTTAAAGAGGAAAATGAATCATCCATCTTATACTTCTTGAAGGTTATTGTAGCAAGGTTTGGAGTTCTATGAACTATAATTTATGATAATACTAAGGCCTTCTTGAGTTTTAAAATCTCTGTTTGGGATTTCAAGAATGACATCTATCTATAAAATTCCTTTAATTATTACCCTCATGGTAATGGACTTATTAAGTCTACCAACAAGAACTTGGTCAAGTTAATGAAGAAGACTATGGAGATGAACCATACGAAGTGGCACACAAAGATCAAGAGTGCTCTTTGGGATGAAAAAATTATACCCAAGAGAGAATTAAGAAACCCTTCCTTTATTTTGGTATATGTTAGACAGGCTAGGATCCCATTATCTCTTGGATTTCCTTCATTAGAACTAGCCCAACAACTGGAATTGGAAGGTGAAGATGAGAGAACAATTAAGATGGTAGAGTTGTCCAAGCTAGAGGGATAAAGGAAGTTCACCATGATTAGATTAAAATAACATCATACATTAACTAAGAAATGATTTAATAAGAAGTCCAAAATGAATACTTTCAAAAAGGGAGACATGATATTAACCTAGGATGCAGATAGAGCCAAATTGGGGCAACACTCCAAATTTGATGCAATTTGGAGTGGGCCAAACATTATCACAACTTTGTCGAAAATCAATGGGAAACAATCCAAATCTCAATCAATGAGATTTATCTTAAACCTTCCTATTGAGTGGGCTTGGTTTCATCTTGTAAATAATAGTTTAGTTATCCTCATATTTTCATTTTTTTTGGTGTAATGTTCTTGTTGGAGGGCCCCTTCTATTGTTTCTTGTGTTGTGATCACTAATTGAGATGCCCTCCCTCAATCCTTTTATAGTGATATTCCTTGAGTAAGTGTTATATTGTACAAGTTGTTGGTCCCATTTGTAGTTCCCATAGATGAGCAAAGAATAAAGGTAAAATATCAAATCTAAAGTGAGGAATGGAGGACCCGTGAAATGAAAAAAATAGTGTACCATGGAAATTAGCAAAACAATGACATAATGAAGAAAACTCCTGAGTATTATGCAAGATCAGTGTCTTACGCACATATAAAGACAAATTCCTATGGGATTTCAAGATTAATTCTCAAATTTTTATGTCGAATCCATTCCCAATGGATATGCCAGGCTAATGACGAGTTTATCTAACAGGTAAATATCCCATAGAAGTCGTCAAACTATTTCCCAATAAGTACTCATTCTTATTCAAACAACTTGATTCAAATTATTGACTTATGTGGCTTCAGGATGAAAATATGTGGATGAAAGGAACATCATGTGTCATGGATAAAAGGGAAAATGTGTCATGGGAATTAGGACATCCATGAAATAAGGAGAAATCTGTAGAGGTATACGCCACAAAAAGTAGAAAATTCACACAAAATTGCATAGCAAAGGAAATAATGAAGCACATAAGGAGTAAATCAGTGCCATAGGATAAATGAAGGTCCATGGGGAAATTTAAACCCACACAATATTGAAAGCTGTGAAATAAAGTAAGACCATGAATCCATAGAAAATAGGTGGTCTATGGTACAAATCAAATATGTGAAAAAATGAGGATTCTATGAGATTGAGTGAGTCCTGGAACAAGAGAGTGAAAAGGATGCGAAAGGAAAATCAAAGTTGCAGTAAAGAAATGAACATGTGAACCAAAGGAGGAGACCAAGAGTAAAGTTGCAAATCATCTAAAATTCACAGAATATAGCAAAAACACACTTGGATTAGGTTAAACATTCAACCACTCTAATGACTAGCATTAATCTTGAATGATGCCATCCTCATTTTTATATTGTCTAATAGAGTGTGATTTAAAAAACCTCTGGCACCCATACTTGGTCTACAAAATTTAATGTTGATCAACCAGTAAGTGGTTGACAGAGTGGTTAGTTTTCTTCATTTCTTGGAATGATATGATCTCCTCTCTTTCTTTCTCTATTTTCTATATATATGAATGTAAGGGAATAAACAAAAGGTCTTTTCTGATAATTTTTAGAGCTCTTCCCTTTTGTAGTGTCCGCTCCTCTTTGACACGTATTTTGCTATGATAATGATTATTAGTTTCTTAGTGACATGGACATTGTTTTGATATTTTGGATAGCCTATTGTTAGGCATTATGGATATTGTGATTATCATTGTGTTTTGGCTCTTGTTATGGGCTTTATGGGTATATAGAGGACATTAATAGATATTGCAGTATATGATTTTAGTGTTATTTTGTTATATGATGAAATATTGGGCTCTTGAAAATGGTGATTATGTTTAGATGATTGGACTAACCATGTGAGCACATTGATGTTATGATTTATTAATAATGTGATGATAATAGGTGATTAGTAGTATGTTGTTGAATGCATCAAAATAGATATAAGTTACAGTGGGTGTATGAAATGCATGGTTATCGTAAAATATGAATTGTGATAGATGGTTATGCATAGACATAGGGTGATAGTAAATGTTAATGAATATGGTATAATTGTGATTGTTATCCATATTTCACCCCCGTGCCAAATATTGGATCAACCAAAATCCCGCATAAGAGGAAACAAAATTAAAAGTGGACTGTCAGAGAAAAAGTTGGCTCTTTTCCCCTTTTTATCTAAAAGGGGTAAAAGTTACAAAATGGCCCGCAACTCTGCCCAAGGAAAAATTTAGCATCTGGGCCCAAGTAAAAGCCAAGTGGGAATCAGAAGAAAGGTGACCCATTTTTTTGATCTATTTTTGCCACCCTCATGTACAGACTCGATGCAAAACTTCAAAAAGCGTATCTTTTGACTCAGGGTTAGAGATATTGTGAATCTAATATCACTAGAAATATCTCGATCTCGTCTACACCATGGAAGTCTGAAACTTTAATTTTTTGAGAGGGTAGGTGGAAGAAAAATGGAGAAACATCTTCGAGCTTTCAATATAGGATCATCAGTCTCAACAACTAGATCGGATTCGATCTGTTTCCATCATTTTCTCTTCCTTCAAGGCACTGAACTAAGGATTGATGCAGTAAAGATGGATTCGGGGCAAATTTCAGCAGAAAAACATTAATGACGGTGGTTAAGCTTTGACCTGTGTTTTCTTGCTTCTCTCTCTCTCTCTCTCCTTCCCTCTGATCGATTCTATAAATGCGGGGGAAAGATTCATTATAAAGGGTTGGATATTATTTGTTTTGTAGGCTCCCTCCTCCTTCTAGCAAAGGGATATGTGGGGTTCAGGCCTTCCACTAAAATTGCAATACATTTATTCCTCTTGGCTATTTTGTAATGGACTGTATCAATCTACAGAGAAATAAAACATGTCTGTGATCAATTTTAGATCCTCTCTTGTCTCTTTTGCTTTCATCTGGTCTCCCATTACATATCTGGCTATCTGTGCATGTCTATTGTATGCATTTCATTAGTTTGTGTCTATTAGCAAAACAAGTGTTCATCATTCCTTTGGTGCATCACCTCGTAGTTTAGATTTGTTTTAATTTGTGTATTCCTTTTATCCCTGTCTCCTCAGTAAAGTTTAGATTAGGATTAAGAATAGATCCTCTGCAAGCTCCCACACATGCACCTGAACAGAGGAATAAGGAACCAACCTTTAATCTAGAGAGCTTTTCCATTTTTTAAGGTCCCACACCTTGGGGAAAGTTCAATGTTATGCAATCACACAAAGTGAGTCTGCCTTAGAAAAGTAGATCTTTAGAACTCATTTGGGGGTGCTGTGATTTCACACTAATAGTTTTGGCACACCCGGTGGGACTAATAAGTCTCCATCTTATTAAAGTAGGGATTGATGTACACTTGCTGCGATTCTAGATTTTAAGAAGTCTTAAAATTCTACATCTGGTGACTCCAAAAGAAACAAATCTACTGGTTTCAACAGCCCAATCTTGGAAGATTCATGAGAAAAACCCAGTCTAGAGCAAGGAAAGAAGGTATATTTGAATACTTACATCTATCCCCAGGAAGAGAAAGGAGAGGAAGAAGAATTCAGAGGTCTCCATCTCTACCAAGAAGAATTCAGAGGTCTCCATCTCCACCAAGAAGAATTCAAAGGTCTCCATCTCTACCAAGAAGAGCCTTGTCAACACCTCCACCCGCAAGGCCTTTCTTTCAGTCTGCAAGGATTCTTAGACCAATCAGAATGGCACAACCAAATCCATATGTCAACTTCACCTGTAGTAGTCCACTTGCCTTGGTTGCACAAAACCCAATTCCTATTGCAGCATTAAAAAATCATCCCATATTTCACTGGGGAAAATCAAACTTCTCCTAGTGACAATGTCCAACATATTACAAATGTCTGTATAATCCACAAGATCCATGAGATGGACATTGTAGTCAAGATGCTCACCTCTTCATTCAAAGGGAAGGCTTCACAATGGTTCAAAATTCTTGAAGTAGGCTCTATCCAGAACTGGAACCAGATGTGTATGACCCTTCACAATCAGTTTGGGGAAAAAGGTGATAACTTGTCTTTGTTAGAGAAACTAACAACAATCAAGAGAGCCCCGAATGAGTAGCTGACAAAATTCAACCTCAAATTAAAGTGGACCTGGGATAGGATTCCAACAACAGTAAAGCCCACTAATGAAGGTTCCTTCTTATACTTTCTTAGGGCTTTAAATTCTGATGTTTCTATGATGATTCAGTCAATGGGGGCACTACATTACCTACAGCCTATAGCCTCTCTATAGGGGCTGAGAACCATTTGATTCAAGCTAGAAAAATCACTCCTAGGCCATCCATGCCTTTGTACCCTGAGTTAGGAGGCTCAGATACTAGCTAAGCACCTACATTAGCTCCTATACCCACCCCCAAGAGTCAAATCTTAGCCGAAGCTTCCACTTCATCATCTAATACCGATAAAGAGTTTCAGGAAGTAGTAATGAAGCAATTTCAGAACTTTGGGAATGAGCTAGTGACCATCAAAAGACAACAAGCTCAGAGTTTTAGGCCATACCAGCCCTAGGCTCAATATCAAGCCAGACCCCAGTATCAGTAGAATAGGCCACCACCTCAGACCATAAATTAGAGCTAGAACCAAGGACAACCCCAAGCTGCTAGACCTTTCAGGCCGTATGATCCCAACACAGTTTCAACATCAAGGGCATTGGTTCCTACATAGAATAATATGGCACATGAATATGATTGGTTCTTTCCATGCAGACATCCACATAACCAATCAACGTGATTTAATGGTGTTATAAATCAGGCCTTGATGGTGCAAACTAGTATGGCACCACAAGAACTTGACCAAGAGGAAGATCGATAACAAGGAGCTCAACAAGGTGGATCCCCAAATGAAACTATGCTAGTAAATTGGCAGGTCGAAGACTTATGTGGGATGAATCAGTTCCCTTCTCAAAGTGTAGCTGCCAACACACGGTCCAAAAAGAGAAATATTGGAGAGGGCCAACCACTGAATTCAAGTAACCCTCAACCTTCCATCGCTCCACAAGGTCCTAGTGCTCCAAGTATAACTCCCAACATGATGAACCAATCCAGACCACCTCCCAAACCCAGTCAAGCACCAGTTGTGACAGCCCATGTGCAAGAAAGAAATGTGTCTGGAAAGGGGCAGTAAAAGGATAACAAATTCAATATTATTGAGTAGATGAAAAGGACGAGTGTGAACATTTCACTATGGGAGTAACTGGCCATTTCGGGGCAGAGGGATATGTTGCAGGCTGCCATGTAGAGTTGTTCAAGTTCAAATCATCCACCTAACAAGCAAGAAAGAGTTCTTGCCAATACAATTCAGCCTGGGAGGAACCACAGAGAGAAACAAGGTAAAAACATGAGACCTCCTCCCTTCTATGTCTCATTAGTTATTGGAGACAAATTATTTCACATTTGTATGATTGATTCTGGGTCTAGTAGTTTTGTGATGCCCAAACAAATAGCTGACCAGTTAGGTCTCCAATATGAGGTTATCTCTAGAGGAGTAGTCCAATTAGATGGGACAACAATGGCCACTATAGGGGTCATCAAAGATCTGAGTCTCACTCTACATGCCTACCCCGATGTAACTATCTTGTAAAACATGTCCATCATAGATTTTCCACCACATTTTGCTTTGTGTCTGTCTAGGGACTTCACTGCCAAAATTGGAGGCTACCTATTTGCTAATTCGTCACATATGCTCTTTAGGACAAGGTATGGAGCAAAGGCCATAATCATATCTGAACCTATTGCTGATTATCATATTGAATTCTATGTGCCTAACCCAATCAATGCCAACTACTCATCTTTTGATCAAGAGGACCTCCTAAGCGCTTCTGAAGAAAATACCAAGGTGGGATATATCCCAAACTTCACCCTAGATGATTGGGCCAACAAAAAACATGATTTTGACTCCTATAGGGAAATGGAAGAATCTGAGCTAGATGTCTACTGCCTACATGAAGAGAACCGGCCTCTTCCTAACCTAATCAAGCCAGACTACAAGGATGACAATGAGGCATGGCAATTATTTTTTTATGGTTCAAGGAGTAAACAAGGAGCTGAAGGAGGATCCATGATTGTGTCCCCTAGAGGTATGAAATATTATTCAGCTTTCAGATTCTAGTTCGCTTGCTCAAATAACAATTCCGAATATGAGGCTTTAGTCCAAGCTCTTCATTGGGAAAGGAAGCTGGGAATCAAGAACTTGCAAGTATTCGGTCACAGTGAACTGGTTGCTAATCAGGTCAGAGGACTTAATGTTGTTAAAAATGACCTGCTCAAGAACTATAAGAGTAGGGTATGGGATCTCATGGAAGATTTCAAGGCTTTCAACATTGTGTCCATACCTAGAAAAGAGAATGAAGATGCTGATAGACTTATAGGAGTTGGAGCAGCATTTGATGTGGTGGACAACATCAAGAGAGACAAAGAACAACCACATATCCATGTGGTTGTAAGGCTGACAGTGCCAGATAATAATACATGTTGGTAGGTGTTTGAAAATGATCAGCAGATCATCAATTTTTTGCAAGAAGAGGCTGAATTCTCAGCCCATAATCAAAACAAACTAGAGCAGAAGTATGGGAACCAGATAGTATAGATGCTTACAAATAAGCTTCCCAAAGGCTTAGTGACCCTGGAATCCATTTTCAATCCTAATGATCAGTTTAGAAAAGAAAAGGCTAACATGCAGATCAAAGGAGAGGATTCGGATTCAACCCCAGTTAGAGAAGATAAAACACTTCAAATCAGCAAGGTGGCCACCGAGCAGGAAAGGTATGAATTCATATAACTTTTCCAAGAATTCCTTGATGTGTTTGCTTGGAGTTATGAAGACCTAAGGGGTTTTAATCCCAAACTAGCATAACACACAATTGAATTGGACCTAGCTGCTTAGCCTATTAGGTAGAAGCAGAGACCAGTCAACCCACATATTGAGCCTCTGATGAAGATGGAGCTAAACAAATTAATAGAGGTAAGTATCATATTCCCAATCAAGCATTCAAGTTGGGTTGCAAATTTGGTCCCAGTCAAAAAGAAAAATGTGGAAATTAGGTTGTGTGTTGACTTCAAGGATTTGAAAAAATCCTCCCTCAAAGATCACTACCCACTCGCTTCAATGGAACACATTTTTCAAGTAGTGTCTAAGTCAGAAAGATTCTCCCTCCTAGATGGCTACTCAGGGTACAACCAGATCACAGTGAAAGAAGATGATCAATTAAAAATAGCTTTCACTACCAAATGGGGCACCTATGCATATAAAAAACTTCCATTTGGACTGTCCAATGCTGGTGCTACTTTCTAATGATCCATGGATATGGCATTCAAAGGGCTAATCAACTAGATAGTGTTGATATATCTGGATGATATCACCATGTTCTCTAAGAATGTGACAAACCACCTTTTCCATCTAAGGCAGGTGTTTCAAAGATGCATAAGATTTGGGACGTCTTAGAATCCCAAAAAATGCATATTCTTGGCCCATGAGGGCAAGATTTTGGGCCATATTGTGTCTAAGGAGGGTTTGGCAATTGATCTAGAAAGGGTTGAAGAAATAAAAGCACTACCATTGCCCAGTCACAAGAATGCTCTTCAAAGCTTCCTGGGGAAGATCAACTTTGTTTGAAGGTTTGTCCCAAACTTTGCTGCTCTGGTTAAGCCAATAACACTGATGTTGAAGAAGAGCTTAGCATTCATATGGAAATCTGAAGGAAAGGCAAGATTTGAAGCTAACAAAGAGGCCATATCACAGGCCTCAACTCTTGTAAATCCAGATTTTTCCAAGGACTTCATATTGTATGCCTTTGGTGGCAATGACACCATCTCTGCAATCTTGGTTTAGCCGAATAAAGAAAAATCAAAACATCCAATTGCTTTCTTCAGTCAGAGTCTAGAAGACTATGAGGTGAAGTATTCCTTCATTGAGAAGCAAATCCTAGCGGTGATCAAAGGACTGAAGAAGTTTAAGCATTTGGTGTCAAATAACAAAATCCAACTATTGGTCTCCCATGCAGGAGTCAAAGAATTCCTCCTCAGCAAGGACCTGAACAAGAAACATGCAGGGTGGATTACTCGTGTCATGAAATATGACATTGAGATTAAGGTCACCAAGCTGGTCTGTGGGAGGGGCTTGTGTGAGCATCTCGCCTCTGATCTACAAAATGAAACAAACAGTGAGAAGGAGGTTGTTCTGATTCTACAAGATGATTAGGAGAAAGAAAGAAACGATATACCTACTCCTTGTTGGACCCAAGACATGGTGCATTTCCTTCAAACTGGCTTATGCCCTCATGGGATGAATAAAGAAAAAAGAAGGCATTTTAGGTTACAGGCCATTCCATATGTTCTTATTTATGGTGTCTTGTTTAAAAGAGACATCAATGGAATTCTGCTGAGATGCATTAGGATGGATCAAGTGGAGAGAGTGCTACAAGAATTTCATGTTAAAGCAGTTGGAGGCCATTTTGCCCCAAGAGTGACAGCACTCAAAATCCTGAAAGCAGGATATTATTGGCCTAGAGTGTTTAGTGATTATTATACATGGATTAAAAGATGCAAGAATTGTGCTTTCTTCAAAGGGAAGGAGAAGCTAGCAGTACTTCCATTGCACCCAATCTCGGTTGACCAACCTTCTATGTAGTGGGGATTGGACTTCATTGGAGTCATCAATCCAAACTCAAGCTAGGGTCACAAATGGACCCTAACAGCCACATACTATTTTACCAAATGGACCGAGGTAGTGGCACTCAAGGAGGCAAATGAGTCCAGTATCTTGGATTTCTATGAAGGAATAGTAACCAAATTTGGGGTACCAGCCACCATCATCTCAGAAAATGCATTAGCATTTATAGGTTCCAAAATCATAGGATGGGCTATCAAGAATGGGACTTATTTGAGCACCACATCAAATTAGTACCCTCAGGGTAATGGTTAGGATGAGTCTACAAACAAGAATCTGTTAAAGATCATCAAGAGAACTCTGGATGAGAATCAAAGGACCTAGCACACAAAGCTCAAAACAACCTTATGGGCTGATAGAATAACACCCAAGAGATCCACAGGTAGCTCTCCATTCAAGCTTGTCTATGGGAAAGAGGCAGTGTTACCTATATCACTTGAGTTACCAGCATTGGAGCTTGTGAGGCAACTAGAAATGTCTGAGTTTGCACCAATGGAGGTCAGGTACGTAGAGCTGATAGAATTAGAAGAAGCCAGAGAGAGTTCTCTCCAAGCATTGGAGAGGAGTCAGGATTTGACAAGAAATAAAAAGTAAGGACTTTCCAGAAAGGAGACCTGGTTTTGAAGTGGCACACAAATCGAGAAAAACCAGGGAGAAATTCTAAGTTTGATGTCATATGGAGTGGTCCTTATATGATAACAAGATGAAAAAGTAGTAATGCTTTCCAGTTTTCCTCATTGGAGGGTGAAGAGCTGCAAATCCCAGTGAACGGGATCTATCTCAAGCACTGCTACTAAAAGGTAAGTCCCAATATGTACATATTAGTTTAGTTTCTCTTTCCTCTAAGTGCTTCTACACATTGTCTATCTGTAGTGTAGATTACTTTTCTCCTAAGTGCTTTGCATGCTCTGCATGTTCCATTTGGAGCATGTATGATTTCAATTTTTGTATATAGTGTGGTGTTGTTTTGTTGCTCTCATGGAGTGTTTGGACTCAACATTTGGTCAAGATCAGTTTCAGTTCTAATGGTTTTCCAAGCAGCCCAGGGGTCAGTTTTCAAAGTTCAGATCAATAGCAGGCTATCACCCATGACTCCATGCCTAACGGATATGACAAGGCAATTGCTATTTTCATCTAGCGGGTAGATACCCCTATGAGTCACCAAATTGTTATCCATATTTCACCCCTGTGCCAAATATTGGATCAACCACAATCCCGCATAAGAGGAAATATAATTAAAAGAAAACCATCAGAGAAAAAGTTGGCTCTTTGCCCCTTTTTATCTAAAAAGGGGTAAAAGTTGTAAAATGGCCCATAACTCCGCCAAAGGAAAAAGTCAGCATCTAGGCTCGAGTCAAAGCCAAGTGGGAATTTTTAGAAAGGGGACCCATTTTTTTGAGCTATTTTTCCCGCCCTCATGTAAAGAATCGATGCAAAACTTCAAAAAGCATATCTATCAACTCAGGGCTCGAGAGATTGCAAATCTGGTATCACTGGAAAGATCTCAACCTCGTCTACACCATGGGAGTCTAAAACTTTAATTTTTGAGAGGGTAGGTGGAAGAAAAATAGAGAAAATTCTTCGATATTTCAATGTAGGATCATCAGTCTCAATAATCAGATTGGATTCGATCTGTTTCTGTCATTTCCTCTTCCTTCAAGGTGCTGAACTAAGGATTGATGCATTAAAGATGGATTCGGGGCAAATTTTAGCAGAAAACATTAATGACAGTGGTTGAGCTTCGACCTGTGTTTTCCCACTTCTCTCTCTCTCTCTCTCCTTATTCTCTCCAATCGATTCTATAAATGCGGGGGCAAGATTCATTGTAAAGGGTTGGACATTCTTTGTTTTGCAGGCTCCCTCCTTCTTCTAGCAAAGGGATTTGTGGGGTTCAGGCCTTCCACTAAAATTGCAATATGTTTCTACCTATTAGCTATTTTGTAATGGACTGTATCAATCTACAGAGCAATAAAACACATATGTGATCAATTTTAGATCATCTCTTATCTATTTTTCTTTGATCTAGTCTCCCATTACATATATGGCTATCTGTGCATGTTTATTGTATGTATTATGTTGGTTTGTGTCTATTAGCAAAATAAGTGTTCATCATTCCTTTGGTGCATCACCTAGTAGTTTAGATTTTTTTTAATTTCTGTTTTCCTTCTATCCTTGTCTCCTCAGTAAAGTTTAGATTAGGATTAAGAATAGATCGTCTACAAGCTCCCATGCATGCACCTGAACAGAGGAATAAGGAACCAACCTTTAATTTGGAGAGCTTTTCCATTTTGCAAGGTCCCACACATTGGGGAAAGTTCAATGTTATGCAATCACACCAAATGAGTCTACCTTAGAAAAGCAAATCTTTAGAACTCATTTGGAGGTGTTGTGATTTTGCGCTAACAGTGATGATTAGTAATTGTAAATAATGTATTTAGAATAGAATTTCTTAACCATGATAACGATGCAACTATGTTGTATGATGATGTTATTTGATAAATGATATATGTGTTTTGATTTATTGACGTATTGATATGGCCTTGAGGTCGAAGGTGGTATTGTCTTGGTTGTTGCAGGAAATTCAATCACACAAAAACAAAGGAGGGAATAGGCATACTACCTATGGAGGAATAACGGGTATTTAGAACATGGTCAATGTTATCGCCAAATCATTGCACCCCTTGAATGGCCTACAGGTGCACATGACATTCTGTGTGATTGGAAAACATGGTATCACCTCTCAAGCTATGGGACTTGGGATCAAGATGAACCTTTGGAGAAGGCTGAATTCTTCTTCCTAAACTAAGCACTACACTACTCCTAATGCAATAAAAATGGCTAAATCAACCTATGCTAACATTTCAAGGGATTAGGGAGAGAGATTTGTAAGGAAATAAAACCTATACTAGAAGTGGTGATGCACCAAGAAAGGGTTTTGCTAGAAAACATTTTGGATTTACAATGAAGAGAGATGATCATGAGGAAGAATGAAAATGCATTACAAACCCAATTCACATACAGTACTTCACTCTTTGATAAGAATAATGACCTTCAAAAGTTACAAAAGAAACCCTTGTTGCACAGTTCACCTGCAAACATGAGAGAGGCAAATAGAAGAAAAAAAATCATGAAAGGACATATAATTGATCACAAAACATAATTTTCATTACTTCAAACACTTGCACAGTGTATCATTACATCGGGGAAGAGGCATAGGCTGCCATTACAATTCGAGAAGAAAGGCTTGAGAGCCTACAAATTCATAGCATTTCAGCTTGTGAAGAGAGGGGCAACTTGGAAAGTGTCTCCCCTTTAGAATAAGTACCCCATTTACATTTATAGAAAATTTTGAGTTGTTGAGAGAAAGAAGGAAGAAACCCTAGAACCTAGGCCAGAATGTAAGAAACAATTCATCACTGTTGTTGGCCATGTTTGCTCATTTATTACACCCCCGTCTTTTGAGGCACCACTAAAGGAAGGAGGAAAACATGCAATTTTATACTGAAAAACCTCCAAATTTTATCTTTTGGTAATTCCATGGTGTATTTCTCATTCTCCTGATTCCATCGACTATAATTTTTTGAAAAACTGATAATTACGGAGGAAGTTATGGTCTTCTGAGAGAAACTCACTTTTTTGAGCACCTCAGACATTACTTAACCAGTTTTTCCAATAATGTCTCCTAAAATTCAAATGCCTTTTCCAAATAATTAAAATTAATATTTTAATAATTTTTTTGAAGTACCTGGTGCCCTTGGTTAAACCCCCTTGGATTAGTTTTTACATGTAGGAGCATTCTTAGGATGGTGGTTTAGGAAAATGGCTTGTCAGCTAGCTCATCGAGCTGACTGGCAAGCCACCCGCTTTCATTGGTGACCGAGTTCTTCATTGGTTAGGTTTTATACTTTAACTACCAGTTGCATTTGAGTGTTCAATCCTTCACATTGTATGGTAGGGTATCTTATTTTCTAATGAGCCCACATAACTCACCTGGTGAATTGAGTAATGATATGACCGGATCACACATGTAATTCGAATGGGCTAATGGCTCCTCCACCCTATAGATTCACTGAGTTAAACCAAAACCATTACACCACGACACCACTTCTAACTCCGAGTTCCAAGTACCAATTCATGATCACTAGATGAATCACCATACTTTGCATTCCATTGAATCACCTCCAGACCCTGATAGAGCTTACCTTTTCAGGCTATGGAAACTGAACTTCCTGTTAGCCATTTAACCTACCTTGAGGAAAATATGTTAGACAAATTTTTAGAAATTTTTTGTATGATGAAATTCTCTAATACTTGAAGTCTGAATATTCTTGACTTCGGACTTTGGAAATTTTTCTCTTTCAGAGTTTAATTGCTCAGATATTTGGAATTAATTTTTAAAAATTCTCCGAAGTCCAAAACCCCAAAAATCCAAAATTTCAGACTTTTGGGCTTTCAGGTTTCAGAACTTTTGGCCTCATTTTGGTTAAATATCTTTCAGACTTCCGAAGTCCGGAAGTTTGAAAGTCTGAAATTTCAGACTTTCGGGTTTCGAAATTCTTCGAGTCATTTTTAAGATTTTTACTTTCGAACTTCTGAAGTCTGAAAGTCCAAAATTTTGGACTTTCGGGCTTTCGAGTTTCAGAAATTTTGGCTGCCAATTCACATCTTCATCTCCAAATCTCTAAAGTTTGAAACCCCGAAAGTCCAAAATTTCGTACTTTTGGGTTTTAGACTTTCGGAGTATTCCATGTAATTAATTCTTCATCTACCTCCGTACATATCGGGTTTTTTCCATTAATTTCAGGTTTTCTATTTAAAATTGCATTTTTCTGTCATTTTCACCTGACTTTTTTACTCTAACATTCCATGTTTCTTTTACTTTGTGACATCCTTTTCAAGGTATGGTGATTTGTTTATTTTCTTTTTGGTTTAAAGGTCTTTTATTTTGGTTTCCTTCTCATTTGTTTTTTCTTTGGTCTCCCTCTGTGTGTATCTTTTCAAAATGACAAACCCTTTGTTTCACCATGTTTTACATTTTGAGTTTTCTTCAGGTATTACAGAGTTGTTCAAAATTTCCTCTCGAGTTTTCCCATACTTCTTCTCAACAATTATCATTTTTCAGGAAGTTTGGGAATTAGTATTGTTCCATCAGAAAAAATCCTTTCCTCTATTTTTTTCAGGAAATTCCTTTTTAGAGAATTTTGGCTTTGGAGAACTTTCAGGTAAATTTTTTCAAGAATTTCTTTCAAAACTTTTTTGGAGAAATTTTTCAGAATTTCTTTCAGAACTTTTGGATTTCAGATATTTCATTTGGGACTTTTCAAGAATTCGGTGATTATTTTCAGAGGTTTTTCTTTTAGGTTTTTGGAGGATTTTATTTTCAAAAATTTCTCCAACTTCAGCTTCTAAAACATAGGGCTTGATGTCTTCTTCTAGTTCAAAGGGAAAAGAAAAGATGAAGTACTCATTTCTTGGGGTTTCTCCTCACTCCTTCCTGTCTTTTGACTTAGGGAATATAGGGGACACCGACCTAGGGAAAATTTATTTTCCATATTTTTGGAAAGAGTAAAGGCTCTGAATAAGAAATCTATGGATGCAGGCCATCTATGATAGTGGGCTTGACCTTGTTGTCAGTTTTCCCACATCCATGCAATGCCCAGAGTTTGTTTTAGCCGTAGTAGGCCACTTTGAAAAAGACTCCATGTTAGTCAGAGATAATGATGATAAGGTAGTAATTCGTTTGGACCTAGGCTTCTTCGAAGATCTTCTCAAACTTCCCGATGTTCAAGATTACGTTGCACAATTTCACCAGAGTTAGTAGTGGAACATTGGGACAAAGGAAGAGGAAGTCATGCACAAAATTCATGATGAAGAGTTATCTGGCTAAGAGCATAACGTTAAGTTACCAAAAACCATGTATAGGGAAGACTTTATCTAGAGGAATTCAATGATATCATTGTGCTACTAAAGAATGATCGTTTCAGGTCTTCACATCTGCCAAAGGAATTCCAAGAATGGATGTTCTTGTACATTGCCACCATTAAAAAGAATAAGGAATTTATCTGATGGGGAGAGCATATCAGTATGCTCCGTTTGCTATCAGTTGAGCCAGGGTGTCAACTATGAAGACTTTCTACATGACATCCTTTCTGATGTATGTTGTTATTGCTTATGTGAGATTTTTTTTCATTTGAATACCAGAGGTGCATTCGCAGCACTTCCCAAATATATGACTTTTATCCCCAACTCACTCTGGATGAGGGAAGCAAGGCATTTCTGCAGGAGTCAGTGACACTTTCTTCGCATTGTCATCCTCTATCGTTTTGATAAAGAACTATATAGTAGGAGGATTTATGATGAAGCTTTCAAAGAAGGACGAGAATGGGGAGAAATCTACCTTCAATTCCCTAAATTCACCTATATCTAGACTCTAGGTTTCATAGGTGCCCCAAGCAAATTGCCATGGTGTCCTACAGACAAATGGATTCTATTGGAATTGGTTCAGATAGTTATTGGATTATCATCGAATCCAAAACAAGCATCACAAAGTGGGAATGCATTTCCCTATTTCGATTGGCAGGTACACTTGCCCCAAATATTCACAGGGCTAAAAATGTTGATGCAGAAATGGCCGAGGTAACCCTGTGAACTTTTCATCCATAGACCAATTTTGATTATTGGGGAAAATTTGGTAAGACAGGTCGATTCCAGTACCCATGTGCCCCAATTAGAGGATATGTAGATTCACTGTCATGATGAGTATATCATCTGAAAAATAGATTATGAATTATTGACCCTTGATGAAGTTTGGAAATTTGGTTTGGCTGATGACCCAAAGGACATGCAAGAAAATGATGAGGTTTTGGATTCGTCATACATGGGTGTGACAATGTTTCCAATCAACCGCTGCCATGGATTGATTGGTATGTGGAAGAATGCAGCAATACGAAAGGAGAGGGCGGGACCCATTCTAAAGAGGACCTTCAGTTGGTTGGCTACCTTGGAATCTCACCCAAAGGAGTAGAGATCAACCTATAAATACAGAAGCCCCACCAAATCATAAGCCAATCAACACCACATAAAGGGGAAAAAGGTCAACTCAAAAAACCTCCTATGAGTTTCTAAGAAATATTTCATTTGTTTTTGGTGTCTCATCTTTTCCCAAAGGCTCCTATTTCTCAATTTTATGTCTCTGTAGCACCTATGACAGAAGTGGTTGAAGTCAGTGATTCTCCTGGTATCTTCACAAGGCCCATCAATCAGCCATCCTTTCCTCCTCTTCCATTGTAACTTCCAACATCAGTTCCTTCCGCTTCCACAATGATTTCTTCCTTCCCATCCCCTTCTATGGCCCAAGTATTCTCATCCACTTCCAGTTCTATCTTCTAGGGAAAATATTGGGTCACCCATTTCCTCTTCACTTCCCTTAGCACTTCCATTTTTCTTCAATCATACCCCCTAGCATCATTCTATCAACTCCTATAATTGTCCTTACATCCACTCCATCCATCATTGCTACTTCTATCTCAAATGTCCAGCCAATTGTTTCTAGTGATCCTTTTTAACCAATGTTTCAGGTATTGGATCCACTGATCTATCTTCATCAACTTTAGCCATACTAGAATGGCTGTTTAGGAAAACTTCCAAGCAAAAGAAGAAGGTGCCTCTGGGAGATGTTATAGATCTTGACATATTGGAGAAAATGCCCAAGAGACCAAGAACAAGGACCATGTCAATTCTGACAGTTAACCCATCTGGAGAATGGGTGATAGAAGTTTCCACCCCTATTGAGGGAAAAACTAAAGAAACAATCACGACGGTGAGACTATCAGATCTCAAAATTCTCATTGGGAAAGGCCACTCATGAAGGAGCCAAGAAAGATGTGCACACTACTCTTGGGGCTCTTTTGGAAAAATATGACAAAGATAAGGCCACTAAAGATGAACTCAAAGCCAAGGTCGAGAAGCTCACTGAAATGCTACGCAAAGTAACCCAACCCACTCCATCTACTGAGGTCTCAACTACTATAGCTATGATGATTTCATCTAGAATCAATGATTTTTATTATCATGAGCTCGAGAAGCTAGGCCAGAAAGGGATATCAGTAAGTGGATGGATGGAGAGAATTCTATAGGAAGCTAATCCCTTAATCAAGGAGGCATGTCGAGACATATATAATGATCTGCAGGTTGGGAAGGTTGCTATTTGCAAAATGGATGAGGCCTTTTCCAAAGATAATAATAATCTGAATTTAAATTTGGCAACATGGAGTGAGATCAGAGAAAAAGACCCTGACTTGCTTCTTCAGGAAGAGGTGATTGATGATGCCTCAAAATTATTTGAATAACAAAAGGCCATGGAATTTTGGTGCCAATTATTACAGGATTTAATCAAGAAATTGGAAGATAAACGAGTGGAAATCATGGATGCTATGAATGACATCTAAGAAGAATTTAATATTGCTAATTACAAATTCTTCAACGAAAACATTTATGCTCTTCTTGAATATTGAATTAAGGAAAATTTCAAGGATTTGGTGAAGCGTGACGATGAGGTCACCAAAACTTTCAATAGTGCCTCCATTGACCAATTGGTCTTGTGCCAAAATTTCATAGGGATGTTGAAGAAAGCTACGAATAAAATTCAAAGAGTGCCAACGAGGATCACAAAGGAGATTGAGATGGAAGATGTAGTGAATCACTACGCATGTGGGCCTAGAGATGAAGAGATTCAGGGAATCATCAAGCACTTCATTGAGTATAAACATCGAATGGCTGTATGAGAAGGGGAACAACAAAAACTTACAAGAGAGGAAGGTGTAGCTGAACAAAGCCAAAGCTGAGCGGCCATGGAGGGTTAGATCCAAGCTCTGGATCGGTCGAAGTTACAGGGTTGACTGAGTCAAATCCTTATAAAAAATTAGCTATTTTCATGGGAGCATGTTCCCTTAATTTAATGGCATTTCTATTTTTAGAAAAATGTTAGTTAAGGGCCCAGCTGTAATGGCTCAGCCTAAGAACTTATAAATAGTTGAATGCTTTAAGTTAGTAGATATAGATTTTTTTCTGCTAGGAGTCACTCTTCAAGCTTGGAAGAGTGCTTTAGAGATTTCTAAATAACGTTTTAATTATATTTAGAGTTACAACTTGCAATTAAAAATCTGATTTATTGTGTTGAATGGTTAATCAATGTTTACTTTGTGAATTTATGATTCCTTAGTGTGAGTGATTATCTTACCTTTATTTCAGGTCATCTATTTCATGTTGTGAAGGAATAATGTGATTATCTTTTATGTCAGTTGTGAAAACC